>JBCFYV010009882.1:69637899-69652112 GCA_039000515.1 Timema cristinae | reverse complement strand
CACTTACGCTAATGTGTAATGGTAGGGTGATTGTTAAATGAAATGGAGGACCTACAGTTTAACGTGGAATCCAAACCACGGTGGAGGCCTGGCATTCCCCACATTCACAAGATGTCTTGTCAGAGGTGAAAGAAGGGTTTGGAAATCAGATAAATCTGTGCCGGGACCGAGGATTGAACCCCGGCCACCAGCACAGAAGTCTGACACCTTACCCCTAGACCACCAGGTCACCCTTCTACTATAGAATGGTTTAATTAAACAATTATGCCAGGTCTCCACCGTGGTTCGGATTCCATGTTAAACTGTAGGTCCTCCATTTCATCTCACTATCACCCTACCATTACACATTAGCGTAAGTGCGTATAACCCGAATGGGTAGTAAGACACGGTGCTAATAATAATAATAATAATAATTAAACAATTTATGTGTGGAATGCCAGGCCGCCACCGTGGTTCGGATTCCACGTTAAACTGTAGGTCTTTCATTTCATCTCACAATCACCCTACCATTACACATTAGCGTAAGTGCGTATAACCCGAACGGGTAGTAAGATGCGGTGCTAATAATAATAATAATAATAATAATAATAATAATAATAATAATAATAATAATAATAATAATAATAATAATAATAATAATAATAATTTAATATTGCCAGGCCTCCACCGCGGTTCGGATTCCACTTTAAACTGTAGGTCCTCCATTTCATCTCACAATCACCCTACCATTACACATTAGCGTAAGTGCTTATAACCCGAACGGGTAGTAAGACGCGGTACTAACAATAATAATAATAATGTTTTAATATTTTTGTAGAGAACCTTTAATAATTTCCTCTAATAACCTTTTCTTTTCTCTAACCGGAATCACTTTTTAATATATTATTCCCTCTTACTAATAAAAAAAACCTCTTTCGATTATTTACTCCACCGTCTCTCAAACCTCACTTTACAATCCCTCCCTTATTTCCCCACTATCTCTCTCTCTCTCTGCATCATCCCTCCACGGTTATATTAAGCAATCCAAGATCGTTATTTCTATCACCTCTTTATTTAATATACTTTTATAGTGTTGAATATTACAGGATAACAGTGAAACTTACATACCTGATAATAATACTTAGACTCTATCGACGGGCTATGATCAAGATTTATTTTTGTTCTTAGATACCCTTAGGGTTTGGCTACTTTGGGATAGTGGTTAACTAACTACATCCAATATCATCTTTGAGGTAACTTCGTGGCTATTATTAGGAGACATCATTGTCATTTTCTCGTTTTACATGGGGACAATTCTTTCTCCAATGTAAAATAAATTTTGCAGTGCTGGCTTGACGAAGTTGTCAATATCTCATTCTTACCCCAGCACACCCTTTTCCGACATAGCTGGAAGTGAGGAGAATTGTCAACAGTTAACCGAGGAAGCAAAGATATTTTTTTTCTCTCCATAAGACCTGCAGTTACCTCTGCGATGATATTGAGTGTATATAATACTGCTATTAAATGTTATATTTGGCCATGTTAATAAACTCAAATCATTTAAATTGGTTTTTACTTTAATCCAATTCATTTAGAGATTAGGGTGGCCAATTTTTGGCTCACTCGGATATTTTGGTATTAAGCTAGTAATTTTGTGTATGATTAAACTTCTGGGTTTAGAACAATAGTTTTGGACTTGATTTAGAGGATCTTTTAGGTTTTGGAATCCAATTTTTTTCATTCTGAAACTAAAAAACTAGTTTTGAGAATGATAGACAATTTTAAGGCCAGAGCGGCTATCTTAGATTGTAGTCGTCTTATTTTAGTTCTGGTTGACATTTTAAGTATAATTTTGAATTATATTTGTAATTACGGGATTGGGAAGGCCATTTTGGAGTTTGTTGGTAACTTTAAAACTTTTTTTGTGCCACAAACATTGAGCTCTCTTAAGAGATTGTTGTATGGTTGTTTTGTGATATGTTATATAGCAAATGTGTAAAAAATAGATAGCTAATTGAGTACTAAATAGTGATTAATTGATGACTAGTCAATGATTGATAATCAATCACTTGTCAAAATCTTATCGAATACTGATCTTTGACTTATTTATAATTAATTAATGACTTGATTTGACTATTTATTGATTGTTTATTATATTTTATAAGATATTGGTTCTAATGCAAATAACGTTTTGAGGTATAAATGAATAATATATATATATATATATATATTTATATATAAATATAAATATATATATATTTACTATCAACTATGTATGCTAAAAGTAGCCTATACCCTATTGAAATAGGATCATACCCATGTTAAATATATGCTGGTCCTCACATCTGGCCAGGGCCGCCTGAGGAGAAAAGGTTCCTAGAACTTAGAATTGATTTCCAACTATATATATATATGTATATATATATATATGTATATATATATATGTATATATATATGTATATATGTATGTATATATATATATATATATATATATATATATATATGTATGTATGTATGTATGTATGTATGTATTTATTTATTTTTTGTTTGAAAAAATAATTATTTAAATTAATTAACCCAATAATGATTTCTAATTAAAGAAATAATATTATCAAAATATGTAATCCAATTCTAAGAATAATATATACATTAAATATTTATTAGTATTATAATCACTTTTGTGGTTTTGTGACATTTGTGGCCCATCAAATTCACATTTAATTAAAAACTTTCTAAGATTTTAAGCAAAAAGGAAGGGAAGAAGGGATAATATTTTTTGCTTGATTGATTAAGTGTGTATTAGGGGCCCTTTATTTAATATTTTATTTTTTGTCCTTTTTTGGTGCCTTATTATTTCTATTTTGCGTCACATAGGGGGTGCGAATACAACTGAGTTGAAAATTTTAAGTCTCGCCTAGAATGCATGAAGCCCTTAGGCCAACCTTGCTTCTGACGCTCATCTTAACAAGAGGTGTTAAGAAATTTAAAAATGAAGTTATATTAAATAAATTATGAAAATAATAATCTGACAAATTTTATTAAAACTATAGGATTTGATAAATAAATTTTAGTTTACATATTAACAAATTATTAAAAATTAATGTTCATATATTAACACTAAAATATACGCTTTCAACAGGCCCAACAAATAATCAATTCTTATAAACATGTTTCGCTGCTAATACTATATCGGGAAACTAAATGAGAGAATAAATTAAGGAAGACTATTAGATTGAAATAAAATAAACTATGGAATTGAGTGTGTTGAATATGAACATAGTAGAGATGTATATTATATAAAGTGAAATCTAACCAAGAAAAAGCCTACCTTATTGATATTTTAAATATTTTCTTTAAAGAATATTATGGATCTCTAGTTTCTTGTAGAAAACAAGGATGGTGCATGTGGTGCATGACAAAATAATTTTTTGTTAAAAAAGTAGGTTTAAATGTAATTTGTGCCTGTAATCATGGATAACATTGTTGAAGAGTCAATGTATAATAATTAATAATAAGGTCATGTGTGTGTGATGATGATAGTGCTAAAGGGTGGAATTACTCTAAATTTTAAATACCCGCAGTTTTTTAATATATATGAAGTGTACAGCAACGTAACCAACACACTCCACCAGTGTGCTCTAGACATAATTAGAATTAAAAAGGTGAATATCCACATCTGGTTAAATCGACTCTTTTACTGAGAAACAGCAGACGTAAACCATAAACAAGAGAGCAGTTAAATACAAGCGATAAACGACGCCACCAAAGTCCTCAGAAACGAACTTGCCGACTTTTTGTGAGAGCACGCCATGATGCAACGTGACTGGGGCTGAAGGGGTGGGGGGGCATTATTTTAAACAGTACGTGTGAAATTGATTGTTATTATTGATGGATGTAACTTGTCAATCAACATCAAAATAATAAATATTTGCAGTTATGTAGCCTACGTTTGTTATTTTAATTACATGCAAGTACGTCTGTCATGTGTCTGTAACTCCACTAGGGTGTCACATAACCCTTTTGTGCACATTGGTTCTTTGATTTCAAATGGTGTCTAGAACACTCTGGTGGAGTTTGTTGGTTTCTTCACGGTACACCCTGTATATGTATAAATTGGATTCTGAGGAATGTTTTGGAGGTGAAACTATTGTATTGATACCGTGGGCTTTAAAGTAATGTTACTACTTTTGGAAGGTAAAGCTGATTAGGAATTTGTTTATAGGATTTGTAAATCTTTGAGTAAATATTTATTTATATTCATTATTGTTTTTATTTTCAAATTGCAGTTGTTCATTAAATTTATTTCAATTTTGTAAAATAACAGCCTGAATGTAGAAGTTGTGTTCATTTTATTACCTTTTTGTCAATGATAAAGAAGTTTAATACATTTGTTGATTGGTCGAGTTTGATGGCTTATATTAATTTTACAAATTTTGATTTGGTTCTGTTGTGTAGGCATAGTGTATTGGCTTACTCTAATTTTTTCTCTTGGTATTTTCTTGCTCTTTAGGCGTGCTAAAATCCATGTCTAAGACTTTATTATTGCAACTAAGCTTCTGTATAGTAGAATAGCTTATTGTTACAAGTTATAGCAAATATGTTTTAAAAACAATAAATATGGTATATCAGTATGTTGGAATAAAACATGAAACTAGCACGTTTGTATGAACTAGTCGTATAAAAATCTTACTTGAGATTGTAGAGAAGCTCTTGATCTGCTTTGTATAGTTTCGCTACTACAATATCGAGCATCCATTGCAAGGAACACTCGCAATGCCATGGATTATCTTGAAGATCAACTGTTTGGAGCGTCTTCCAGTCAAGCAATGTTTGTGAAACACTGGTAAATGCGTTCGAGTTCAGATCAATCTGAAATATTGTCATAAAGGTTAAAATAAATAAGGACAATATAAATATACTTTATTATATCTAATAGAATTAAACTATTTCTTACAACATCAGACATTCCAGTATTTCCTAAACTACACTATTCGGAATGGTTTCTTTCAATCACTGTCAGACTTATTCCTTATAATGAAGGCATATCATGCAATAGCCCTCAACTTGCTTTACATGTACACATTGTCATACTTAGGTGGTATTTTAAAAATAATATTAATTACACATTACAAAATAAATCAAAATAGCAATTTATTTATATATATATATATATAGTAAAAAGATTTGAACAAATACTAAGTAAATCTAAAAGGTAGGTGTTTGTGAAACGTTATAGTACTACGAAGATACCATATAGAGAGAATTATTTTCAAAAGGAAAATATTGCTCCTTTGTAAAGGAGAACATTTACAAATTTTTCAGGCTTACTTAAGCTTCATTTGAGTTCGGTTCATCTAAATCTCGTCGAAAGACACTAAGGGTGGTATGAAAGAGCGTATGATGAATGTTAAGTGAATCGATAGTGTAGTCCCGAGCACACTATCGCTCCACTTTTAACATATGATGAAGCAAGCAATTCTACGCTAGTGTCTACAAAGCAATCATTTAGTCAAGTTTTTGAATACGACCCTCAGTTATTAGAAGGATAAAGATTAACAAGCTAAATGCAGGAGGATAGATGCTTCCTCTTCAGATTTTTCTTTCGAAAAACTTCCTTGGTGTCCATTGAAGTTGCGTGGACTATTGAAAAATATAAGAAACCCCGTTAGATCGGGGAATAACTCGTAAAGTCAGCAGCAGAGACAATGGCGAAAACTATTTGTGGGGAAGACCATGTATTAGTAGGCCTACCAATTTCCAACAATAGCATCAAACATCAAAGGTGAAAACCCGGATCTAATAATAAGTGACTGTTAATTACATCGGGAAATCTTGGCCTCTCTACGTTGGCAACCAGAGATCTACGTGGCTCTTGATGATGCCACCCAAATTGTGAATTTCGTCAAGGCCAGACCTTTGAGCAAACGTATTTTCCATAAAATATGTGAGGAGATGGGATAAAATCATCAGGGCTTGGTGATTCACTCTGAAGTTCGATGGCTATCTCAAGGGAAGATTCTTATACGGCTAATTGAACTAAAAACCGCAGGCCCCGTAGGCTGACTGATAACAAAACAAGTTTATTTGGGTGACATATTCAGGAACACGAATTAACTAAATCCAGATATGCAGAGCCAAAATCAAACAATGATAGACATTGGTGAAAAAATTACTTACTTCAAGAAAAAACTTGGGCTTTGGAGAGAAAAAATAGCTTCAGGAAAAACTGACGCCTTTCCTGAGTTAAGTGCTAATCTGGAAGATGCGTCATAAATATCCCTAACCGACATTCAATCTGTTTTAGAAAGTCATCTGAAAAGTTACAAGAAGAATTGAACAGCCATGCGCCAGAAAATGTTGACCTACAGAAGCACATCTGTTTAAGGAATGTATTCAATGTTAACGTCAGAGAATTCGGAGAAGATATTCCTAGATTTCAAAAATAACTTTTAGATCTCCGGGTAAATCAAGTAAAGAAACAACGTTTTTAAAGTCTTCCGTACTTTGAATTTCGAACCCAGCTCAAGTACAAGCCTATTCTAGCTCGGGAAGCTGAAAAGGCTCTTCTCCTTTTCCAAACAATATCTTTTGTGAACAAGTATTTTTAGCATTGGGATGATCAAGAATAAAGAAATAAAAGGTACGGAACTCCGCATGAACTTTCTCGATCTATTTCCAAAAATAGAGCTATTTACTCAAAATGTGTAATATAATATACGCTAGCAAACCCGAGAACAAATTGCGCTGTACAAACGTAAAAACTATTTGACTCAAGGTTTTAAATTTTATAATTTTATTCTTAAAGAATTAACGTCTTCATTTGTATATTTGGAACAATAAAAAATATCGTTATTGGGTCCAGAAGAGCCAACACTTCGTATTAAAATTTTGATTTCTGGATAAAATTTTCGGCATTTTATTAGGGGATGCACATCTTATGGTTATCGCATTGCTATTAAATTTCTATTATATAAATTTTGACCAATAAAATAGGTAGGTATTGACTATTGAGTCTAAAATGAGAGAGATAGATCATTGCTGTATCATGGGCGGATCCAGGAGGGGGCACGGGGCGTGCACCCCCTTTACGAAACTAAACCAATTAAATCAATTTTAAAGTCACTACTACTTTTATAAACATTCTACATCAACTTCTTGAGATACTTTTTTATTTGCTTATTCAATCGCATTAGAAAATTATTGCGTTTAAACTTAAGTAGTATCTCTTCACAACTAAAGCTCACAAAATTGTACTAATATATTTGCTAATATCTCTGAAATTATTGGTTTTAGAAAAATATATTTCAAACAAAAGTTTTTTATTTTTAATAGTAATACAATTTTACAATGATAAGTATGGCTAGGATTTTGTTGATTTTGCTTTTTTTTTTGGCAAACCTGGAACGTTGTTCAAGTACATACAAATGTGTTTCATAAGAAACTTCACTGATTTAAGTAGCTTTGTTAAAGCATGTTTTGACTTTTGTCCGTGTTTTACGCTAATATGGCATTTTAAAAGGTTTTAGATCATTTTAGGTATTTTTTTTACTTTTGAGTCATTTACCCATGATTAGACCATCTCTGCACACGTCATAGCAAACGGTGGTGCCAAGACGGTGGTGAGACTACTTCCATCCCTCCCCTGTCTCTTCCTTCAAGCCGGTAATAGCTGGATAGTTCTTCTTCCCTCTTCCCTCTAACATAATGGGACTGTAAATTAACTCGTCTAATCTAGTCTGAGCAAGTTTTGCAGATAACGGTGACTCGATGTATCTATATCTTTC
The DNA here is from genome assembly GCA_039000515.1 of Timema cristinae. Lineage (NCBI taxonomy): Eukaryota > Metazoa > Arthropoda > Insecta > Phasmatodea > Timematidae > Timema > Timema cristinae. Next base: position 69,644,349 of record JBCFYV010009882.1, on the reverse strand, counting down.
AGAAGCTGCACAGGTTATTTATGTGAATTTCAACGTTCAACAAGCCTAAAGTGAAAGAAAGTGCCTCACATAAATTAAAACTTTTCGTTGCTGAATACGACGAAAAAGTATTCTCTACCGATGGACAGATACTATATTGCAAAATCTGTGACGTGAGAATTGCCACAGAAAAGAAATTTACTCTGCAGCAGAGTGCCAAGAGAGAAAATCAAGAACGACGTCTTCAGCGATTACAGGATGATAAAACCACAGCAAATTATCCTTGGCCAAACTAGCAAGTCTTCAAACATTCTGCATTTTACGAAGAACTGTGCGAAGCCTTTATTTGTGCTGATATTCCCTTGAGCAAAGTTAACAATCTGAGATTGCGCGTCTTTTTAGAAGAGCACACTGGGAAGTCTTTGTTGGACTCCTCCACATTAAGAAAAAATTATGTCAGCCGTTGCTATGAAAACACCATGAAGAAGAAACGAGAAAAAGTTGCAGAAAAGAAAATATGGGTGTCTATGGATAAGAAAACTGACTCTTTAGTACGATATGTAAGTAACGTAGTGGTATGTCCTCGAACTTAAAATGGCCTGATGGCATCCAGCACGACAATGTTCTGCTCTTTGTGACTAATGTTGCACCTTACATGATAAAGGTTGCTAATGCTCTGAAAGCGCTGTTATAAAAAATGGTGCACCTAACATGTCTACCACATGCCTGTCACAGAGTTGCTGAAGAGATACGAGAGCAATTCATCGAAGTTGACCAGCTAATTGGGTGCGTGAAGAAAGTTTTTCTGAATGCCCCATCTTGAGTGGCATCATTTAAGTTGGAGTCACCGAACGTTCCTTTGCTGTCGGCTCCTATTTTAACCAGGTGGGGGACTTGGATTGAAGCATGCAACTATTACTGTGAGAACTTCCAAGTTGTGAAAAGATCATCGACTAATTTGACAGCAATGAAGCGACCTAAATTAAAGTTGCGCATGAACTTCATTCTGATCCTAAAATCACAATTAAGTTTTCCTACCTAAAGTCGAATTTTGGATTTCTGCCTAGTGCCAGTACTTCCTTGGAGAAGTCAGCAGTGCTATTAGTGTATCAAATAGATTTGTTAAAGAAAGTTGTGAGTTACCAAAATATTGTGACTGGAAAAGTGGGAAAGGCTGTGCAAAAGAAAATTGAGCAAGTTTTTTTTTAATAAATGAAAGATATGAAAATCTGTGCTTAGTTGCAGTTGTGCTATCAGGGAAAAACTTTTCCCTTGGTGAAATTTCAGGAGATTTTAAACAAAGCAACGCAGTTTATTTCAAGTATGCTCCTGTAGTGTCAGTAAAAGTGGAAAGGAGCTTCTCTATGTTTAAGACATTGTTAGCAGATAATATAAAATCAGTCTCTTTCGAAAATCTGCACATGATTTTTGTTTTTCATTGAAATTCTGGACTGTAGAAATAAAAAACTCTTAAGTTTTCCATGCCAAATTAAACTGTCAGAAAATGTAAGTTGAATTTTAAGTATTTTCCTTGTTTTATTTTATATGGGATATTTTTTGTTGACAAAATAAAAACTTTCAGTTTGGCACAGAAACGGAACGTTAAATTACATTCAAAGGTTTTGTTTACTTGCTTAAGTAAGAAAAAACTAAATATTTTTTGGTAATTTTTTTTAGTTTTAAAGAGCATTTATAGTATTTTTTGGGTCATAAATGCATTTTAAATAGGTCATTTTATATAAATTTTTAAGTCATCAAAATCCTAGCCCTAATGATAAGTTATTTAGTATCTCAAATAGGCAAGGAGATATGAAAATTTCCGCTTCTGTAAAGTGCCCTAAAAGTCATTTTCATAGGAAAATCAAAATAGCCATTTTGTTTATAATCTTGTTCAAAGCTTGGATACAAATTTTAAATCAAACTTGTTAAAGTCAATTTTGAGAAAATAGAATTGTTCTCTTTTCACCCTTTGGTAGACTGCTCTTAATTTTAAGGTTAAGCTGACACACAGACAGACGGAATTGCAAAAACCACTTTTTAGGGTTCGGGGGTCATGAAACGTCAACATCCATCAACATCTCAGGTTAGATTTTTTTTACGGTCGCAATTATTTACCTTAAGTGTTCAAAAAGTTTAAAAAAAATATGTATTTGCGTATGTCTTGAAAACTGTTTGTTTTATAAAAATATATTTCCAGTAAAAGAAGTTTAAAATAAATAAATCTACATGTATCCAATGATAAGTAATTTCACATCTCGAAAACTTACTGAGATATAATTAAAAATTAGAATTAACACACCAGATCAGAACCCTTAAAGTCATTTTGACGAAAAATTGAGAGTATACATTTGGTTTGTAATATTCATCAAAGCTTATAAATCAAATTTATTCAAAACCATTAAAACCGAATTTGATTAAATCAATTTTTTCTCTTTCCACCCTTTAAGAAACTACCCTTAATTTTAGGGTTGGATATCCAATTCCAAAAACCCCTTGGGGCAGCCCTATGAAAGCCCTAGATACCAAGTTTTAGCCCGATCGGTAAAACAGTTTAGGCTCTAGTCCGAGGTACTGACAGACGGAAATTCAAAAACAACTTTTTTTGAATTCGGGGGTCATGAAACGTCGAAAATCTGGAGCTCTATTATTTTGACGATCACAATACTTTCTCTACCTGAAAGATAGCGAGAAAGTAAAATTGTTTAGAATCTCAACATGACCTGCGTTGTGCTCTGTTAGTAAAAATAAACCAAAGCTCGAAGAGCTCACATATAAAACGATTTAGCAACATGGCAGTCACTGGAAAACTTTGTTTTATCACTTATCAAATTTTGTAAACAACTCAAATTTTCATAATAGATTTTTAAATAATTTTCGTTTTAAAATCCACTGAAATTCATTTATTAATATTCATCGATATAGAACATTTTTTCTAAAAAAACTGTAAAAAAAAATCTCACCCACTAAATATTGAGCTTTATGACGTGTCTGTTTAAGACGTTATTGGAATTTATTATGTATAAGCCATTTAAATTAAGTCAGTTAAATTAAATTATTAAACACTAATGCTAATAATAATAGACATTTATAACTACATCTGGGTGCCCTTTGAGTCGCCAGACCTGGTAAAGTTCATATAAAGGGTCGCGATCAAAATAGTTTCGGAACCACTGCTCTATAGCTTAAGAAACTCGGAAGTTGACACACTTGAAAAGTACTCCACCTATCCCTATCTTGAGCTAGTTATACCCAGTCCACCTCACTATATACTATCTCTTTAAATTCAATTTTAATATTATATTCCCATCAGCATCTAGGTCTTCCCAATGGTTTCTTCCCATTGGGTTTACCAGTCATTACTTTGAACATGGTTCTAGAATATCTTATTAGCTCTGCATGCCCTATTCACCGTAATATGTGAGATTTTACTATACAAACAATGTCTTGTAATGAGTACAGGGTATGTAACTCATCATTATGTAACCTACTATTCACACCAGTAACTTCAACCCTTTTTGGACCAAGTATTGCTAAGATCCTTGTTTGCGAACATCCTAATTTTTTTTCCTTATGTAAGACAAGAGACTAAATTTCACAGCTATAAAGAACAATTGTGAAACTATTATTATGTATATTCTTAGTTTTACATTCCTTGACAACAGGTGAGATGTTAACAACTTTCTGACCGAGTATTATCACATGTTTCCAGACTATATTATTTTCCTAATTTCTACTTTAATATTGTTATTACTATTTGCTAGTTAAAATTGTTCATACATACATACATACATACATACATACATACCTAGTAACGCAGTCACCTATGGGGTAGGCAATAAACTGTGCATATAGCTAAAAAAAACTCCATATTAAAGATTTACTGGATTTATCCACAAATCAATCCCTGTACTTGCATACTCCTTTCCCTTCAACAACATCCACACACAAGAGTCATGCGTGCTATTTTATTATTAAAACTCTTAGTGTTTCTCTTTTTCACATCTTCGTCTACAAAATCTAGCCACGTCTTAAGTGGCCTACACCTTCCTCTTGATCCACACAGTTTACCTTCCTCTCAACATGCCCAAACCAACGTAAGACGCTTATTTCACATTACTTCTTAGATTCCCTTTCAAACCACACTCATTTAGCACCCATTCATTACTTACTCTGTCCATACGAGTTTTTTCCCCATACATTTCTTAGATATGTTATTCAAACTGCATTCATATTGCTTTTGTTTGTAAATATTTAAACTCATTAACAATGTCAAATGTTAGGCAAGTTGTTCACCGTAATCTCAAAATTATCCTCATAATCTATGCTCTATGTGTGATCATATACTTAGTATTTTCAGCGTTCACATCTAAACTTGTTTTTTACTTTTTGTTTAGTACCGCGTTTTACTACCAGTTCGGGTTATACGCTTTTCTTTCTTACTAACCCACAATAAAATATATTTATTTCTTGAAACAGTTTATTTACTATTACTTAAAAAACCTTAATCATCTGCATACTCTAGTAACTACATTGCTCCGTTAAATGTCAACCCTTCCCTACTCTATTGCATTACGCTTATAGCATATTCTAAGGCTAGATAGATTAAAACATAGTGGGTAGAGGCATCTCCTTATTTATAACCCTTATGCCCTTCGAAAGTATCTGATAAGTAACATCCGACTCGTACCCTGCCACGGATATCACTTAAAAATACCTCAATTAACTTCACAATTTTATTTGGCATTCCAAAACAAATATTTAATATAACTTATCTCTTTTAACAGAATAATAGGCATTTTTTTAAAATCTATGTATATGGATGTAACGTCTTGTTGTATTATCAATTTTTTTTTCTAATGTTTGCCGAATATTAAAATTAGACCTTTTATTAATTTATTTTGTGGAAATCCAAACTGATGATCACCAATTATTTCCCCTGCATATGGCGTCAATCTCATTAAATTGTGTTAGATAAAATGTATCATGTTGATAGTAGTGAGATATATAGTCATTAAACCTCGATTTATCACGATTTTTGGAAATGGGCATTATTATACTTTCCTTCCATTCTTGTGGAAATAACACACCACGGATAGTATGTTAATTATTAAAAACACTTTTATTTGTATAGCCTATTTAACTTTAAACTCACATTTCACTGTACACCTACTTATCTATACTTATAAAATAACATGTCCTGATTGACTCACTGACTGACTGACTGATTCATCATCGCCGAGCGCAAACTATCAAGGCTACAAGCATGAAATTCGGACTGTATATTCATTTTGTTATGTAGGCACCCACTAAGAAAGGATTTTAGAAAATTCCACCCCTAAGGGGTCAAAATAGGGGATGATAATATGTATGATAATATGTATGAAAGTCCGTCATTTTGAAAGTTACATAAACAAAATTTTGTATTTCGGTTATTGATGTAAAACAAATAAATACGTGTTTCAGGAATTTTGGAAATTTTATTTAATAAGGGATGAAAAAGGGGGTGAAAGTTTGTATCGGACTGACTGACTGATTCATCATCGCCGAGCGCAAACTATCAAGGCTACAAGCATGAAATTCGGACTGTATATTCATTTTGTTATGTAGGCACCCACTAAGAAAGGATTTTAGAAAATTCCCCCCCAAAGGGGTCAAAAAAGGGGATGGTAATATGTATGAAAGTCCGTCATTTTGAAAGTTACATAAACAAAATTTTGTATTTCGGTTATTGACGTAAAACAAATAAATACGTGTTTCAGGAATTTTGGAAATTTTATTTAATAAGGGATGAAAAAGGGGGTGAAAGTTTGTATCGGACTTGCATTATTTTTGATCTGAGGTCAAGTTATGGTCATCAACGTAACGTAATATTTTAAATTATTCTGTAAATACATATGTATATTTTCGTATTTGTATTTAATCAACTTCCACGCGAGCAAAGCCGCGGGCAACAGCTATCTAGTACAATATAATTTAACATATACTTAATTGAAATGTTAAAAAGACTTAAATATAGTAATTAATTTAATAACATACTACAAGGATGTATATTGGTACGCATTTATCTTCATTCAAGAGGCTGGATTTTGATTCCTAGCAGACTTGATAAAAATAATCCAATCTAATGCTTTCCAACTTAACTCAAAGACGAATCATTAACAATTATGCCTCTCTTTATGTATCTTTATATTAGTTAGTTAAGGTTGCACTCACATCGATGGTCACATAGTTTAAGACTACAAACACGCAATAGTCTATTTCAGATGATGGTTAGGTTGGGGCTCGAATCTCTATCGGGCATACTACAAAGGTTTGCAGATTTCTTTTGCACCCAAATGGGAGTGCATATTCACTAATATGCCATCTCCATTCCTACCTATAGAATAAATAGTTAATTACTTTGATACAAATTATACAATATTCAAAAGTTTAGGTTGCAGCTACTACAAATTGGAGTAAGAAGCCAAGTTC
>JBCFYV010009882.1:69263173-69632606 GCA_039000515.1 Timema cristinae | reverse complement strand
AAGAAAAAAATGGCGGGGGAGTGTAAATTTAAAATTTATACAAAAACTCCTCTTGTGGTAAGAACTGAAATTTGAAACATCTAAACTATTCCAAAACACATAAAATCTGACTTTTTAAATTTTAAATTGAACTTCGAAGAAAGGGGGGAAATTTGAGGCATATAATAGAAAAATTTTTAAAAGGGGAGGGGAAGAAACTCTACCAGGGTAGCTGGTTTACCCAAAATAACAAAATTGTTTAAATATTTTACTTTTTTTGGGGGGAGTGAAATAGGGGGAGGGGGTCGAAATTTCCCAAAAACAAAAATATAAAATCCAACTCTCATATGGTTTAAGATTAAGGTTTAAGGTTTAGCCTCAAACAAAACGAACTTTGAAAATTCTTAAAAAAAAAGAGAAAAAAATTTTTAAATTTTTAAAATTTGAATTTAGGGGAAATCTCAGAACTGGAAATTTACAAAATAAATTACTAACCACTCACGGGGGTAAAAATAAAATTTGGGCTAATGAAAGAACCATCTGGAGAAAGGTTATTAATGTATTTAACTTAAAACTGTATTTTAAGTTAATTATACAAGTTAATTAAAGTTATTTCCATCAAAGGATTAAAGTGAAGTGATTAATACGATTGTAAAAGTGTTGTTTAAAATTTAAAAAATTCATTTAAATCAAATTGATCTAGTTAAAAGAGGAGGAACTAATTCGTAAATGGTAAAATAAGTTAATAAAATTACACAATTCTATAACGATTAATGAAAATATTTGATTTCCAAAGCTTAGTGATAATGATGATGTATGATGATGAGAAGATGTTTCCAAATCCTAGAGAAAACTTTTCAGTCAGGTATAAAATAAAATTTTATGTATATCTACAAAATTATGAAAAATTTTATTCTTGAATCAAATCTTGGATGAAGGAGGGTTAAGAATTTAAATTAAAATAAAAACCTATATAATTTGTGGTAGAAATTTAAATGCTTTTGCAAGCACATGGGATGAATGTCCCCAGTAATAAAAAATTAAGGAAAATAAAGAACATTTGAAATTTCGAAATTGAATCCAAGAAATGGGTGATTTAAAAACTTTAGGAACTAATAGAAAAAACTTTTTGTTGTGAAATAAAATTGAAAATTTGGTGTTCAAATAAATACCTTTCCATGTAAACGAATTATAGTTGAATAAATGGAATTCCAAAATTGAAAACATGGGAAATATTAGAGCTCGAAATATATACAACTAATGTTAAACAAACCTTATTTTTTAGTTTGTGTTTGGAAATTGAAATTTGCCAGGCAAGTTAGTAACTAATATCCGTCAGATAACCAAATATGTCTTAAAAATTCCAAAATGAGAATGAGGGAACCGAAAAGGGATGGAGAAAGAGGGGGGCATAGCTTTAAATCTCTCCTAAGCTATTATAAAATCTACCTTTCAGCGTGGGAAGACAAATTTAAATTTGAAAATAAGGTAAAAGGACCACCCAAGGATTAACATCAATTTGAGAAGTTCGGAATTTCAAATAGGGGTTCAGGAAATGGATGAATGGCGGGGAAGGTGGAGAGGGGTAAGACAGATGGGACATGGGGGAGATTGGGAAAGAGGGAGAGAGCGATCACAATTTCTGAACTAATAGAAAAAAAAAACTTTTTTGAAATGTAAACAGTTTTAATTTTGTATAGGCAGCAGAAGGAACCTATAAATAAAAAAAATAAAAGTAAGTGTATTATTGTAGAATAATCTTAGCGCCTATACAGGAGTGACATGATAATTTAAATAAACAAATTCTGTTGACATTGCTCGATGAACCGTAATACTCTTTGGGAAACCATAGTTATAATTTATTCAATACGTTTATGTAATAGTTTATTATTTTGTTTACGCGCTTTGATAAACTTTTATATGTTTTTTTGTCGATATGTGTCTGTAACAATGTCTATCAATTTAATTCACTTATTTTATGATTGTGATTAGGCAAATATTACGTTATTAATGGATCGTTTCGTTTCTGTACTCAATTTAGGGCTAGATTTTGTTTCAAGGTTAAATTTATCGAAATTAATTTTATCCCCATAGTTGGTTTGAGATTTCCTTATAATTGTTACTGTACAAGTAGGAAATTTAAAAGAGTTGGTAGTCGGATGTTGAACGTCCTAATTAGATATAGCTTTTTATGCGGCTTACCCTTGCGTACAACGGGTCAAACTGCTAGTATATCTATAACCGTTATCATTGTAAGTTTGAATATCATACGAAAATCTTGCAGTATATATATAAAATTAGAACCACCATTTTATTTGATAAAATAATTTTAAAATCTTCTGGAAAGTAATATAGTTTTTGTGTAAAAATGTATTTAATATTGATAATTTATGGGTGATATTACATAAACCCCTTTTTGAAATTTTAGAAAATAATATCTCTCCATTATTCTAGAACCAAAAGGATTATATTGATCTCAATAACCTTGGTCTCCTGAGAACCATAACTGTGATCCGGTGAAGACGCCCTTTGTTCAAATAGTAACAGAGTGTGGTGCAAGAGCTCGCTAGTGTAGAATAAAGTAGAATCTGTCTCGTGTTTGACACACACATTTTAGTAACCGCCATGAGGAGTGAAATGCCACTAAAATGCCACCCAATGCCTGTACTTGAGGGTCACTACGTGGCCTGGCTTTCTTACTTGACATTTTCACAACTGAAACATTTATTTCTTGCTAGGGGGTGGGGGGGGGGGAGAGTTTCTTCCAAACTCGTAATAAACTACAATACTTAAAGATGTAGTAAATCTCAGATTTATACTGGATATTTGTTAAATATAATTATAATTTAACGTAGGGTAGTAAGTGTTCACTTTCTAAATCTACTGTCTACACGACTTACTAGCTTACTTAATTCTAGAACAGGTGCAGTACTCAGCCCTCTGACCGTTAAATTCACCACTGTGAGAAAGGAAACCCCAATTTCACCGATGATAACTTTTTCGGGTATGCAGGAATCAAAACCCGAGACACTTTACTCATAAAGTTGACATGCTTACTCTTTTGTTGAAAACTTTTAAAACACATTAATGAAGATTAATGTATGTAATATTTAAGACTCAATCAATATCTATACATATAATAAAACTGTAAATTTGTCTGTACGTTCGATTTCTTCTGTTTGTTTGTTTCCAGTAAACTCAAAAGTTCTCTTCTAATCGAGATGGGACTTTTGTTGCATTCCTTATATTTAATAATAAAGGTAAGTAAGCGAATTACCAACACGCTATTTCATCAGCGTGTGAAAAAGTGTTTAAGAAAATCCGACTGTTATTGTGGCTATAAGCGTATAACCCGAACGGGTAGTAAGACGCGGTGCTAAATAAATAAAAAAAATATTGTGGCTATACTAGCGTTTTAAATTTTTTAACAATTCAAGTATTATTAATTGTTAACTATTAAGTCTCTTTGGCAATGAGGGGTTTGGAAAACTACAACAAAAACTAAATGTTGATTTTTTTTTGTCTTACTTGATCTTCAAGTCAAATGAAACCCAAAGAGTAATTATAGAATGTATTTCAATCTTAAATCCGAAAAGAAACCATATTGTTTGTAGGTTTCTCAATACTCACATTAATAAGCAAATCGTGACTCTTTAACAAATGAAACCTTTACACCTAGGTAATGTTCAACATCTCTATGTGATTTGACCTTACATGGATACATACTCAGATAAATAGATTAATCCACCCATTTAAAGGCATAAAATATTATCAAAATGGTACAGGGTTTGGAATGTTGTACCCTCAGAATTTAAAGATTTAAAATCTGTGAATATTTTCAGAAAAAGTTGGAATAATCATATGATAGGCAACCAATTTTTTTTAAACTCAGCATCAATTGTTAATACAAGACTGTAAGAAAAATAGTAGTCTATTAGAAATAAGTTTTTAACATTAAGTCCCAATATAATGTACTACTCAACCTCTATAGTATCTAGAATAATCTTAGAATAAGTAACTCTCAAATTGTAAGACCAGCTATGAGCTGAAATATGTAGAGTATAAATAAATAAATAAAAGTATACAGCAAGCAGCAGCACATATCCAACTATTTAAATGTTAAGAAAAAAAAAATTCAATAAATCTACTCTGTGATATTTTGTTTTGTTTCTCCCTTCCACTCTCACGGTTAAGTGGAAACCCATTTCAGTTTTAGTGAACTTTGTTCATTGTGAACCAAATATATTTGTCAATCACAATTCACGATAAGTAGAGTTTACTGTATATTGAGATCTTGACGAATACTTCGTAACCTCAGGTGCGTGTAAGTTTTAAACGATATATATATATATATATATATTATATAAATATATTTATATATATATATATAAATAAATATATATATAAATATATTTATATATATATATAAATATATTTATATATATATATTTAATAAAAGTATCACTTTTCAAGTCTACTTAGTGAAACCCCAAGATTTGCACTTTGATGTATTTAAAAAACTCAAATATTGTATGTCGAGCCTAATACTAGACCGCGTAACTGGGAATTATATCTTTAAACTCAATTTTAAATAAGTGGTTAAGGAAATATTTAGTGTGGTGTGCACCTTAGCCTATATTCTTACATCCACAGTGAGCTTAGCACATAGATTTTGTGACTAACTATTCAGATAGCTAAAGAACTAAGGAACATAGAAAGCGAAAACTTGGTATTAATCACTTTCTTTTGGAAACCTTAGTTTGTTTACCCCACATACACAAGTATTAAAACTGCGTGATTGCTGGTGCAGAATGATGTCAAACGAAGTACCATGAAATTATTAAGGTTTATTTATTTATCATTTAGAAAAAATTAGCTTATGTAGACCTCGTTTTTTTTACTTTGCAATCACACCCAAACCACTGTATCAATTATTCTGTGGAAATTTCACATGGATATAAACCTGGACGGCCAGTTAACATATTGGCTAATACGAGTTACGTTCGCTATTTTGTTTCAAGATATCTGTTACAAAACCATTCTTTTTGGACTTTTTCTCAGCTTTTGCTTATTGGATTTTCATTGGATCAATTATAAAGGTTCCTAGATATAGTTATATTAGACATTCCGGCCATCTTGAAAGAAAATGGTGGCTATAAGACATTACTATATAGCCTGTTTCCCGCGATATAACTCATAAATGATAGGAAGCCTGAATATGGGAGCAGAAAATCAATCATTATATACATAAAAGGATGTGGGTTTGTATGTTGTCTGTGTATTTTTTGGGAAATTGTGAAAGGTGCTATAACCCCAAAACCAGAGCCCCTAAAAGCCAAAATAAATTAATACAAAACCAATAAATTGTTTTTCCGGTCTATTTGTTTATCAAAAAAAACCCCCAAAAAACACTGTATACTTTTAGAAGGCATAGAAAATTAAAAAATCCGGGGAATGTGGGGAAAAATTACCCCAAAATACTCAATTAATCCAATTTTTTAAAAATTTTATAAAGGGAAATTTGGAAAAGGGGTTTTTAAAATTTTCCCAAAAATTTTTAAAAAAAATAAACTACTTCTTACGGCCCCTACTTGGGTGGCTGAAATGTTCAAAACCCAAAAGGCCCACCCTCACAAAAACCCTAACTGCCGATAATAGGGAGCCCAAATTTTTTGAATCCTAGCTGGTACAATAAGGGGGTTTTTCTTAATTTACTTTTCCCAAAAACCTCCACCCCAAATTTTCGGGTGCACTTCCTCTAAATTAAACCCCCCAAACCCCGGGTTAGTTTCTTTAAAGCGAAAAGGGTATATAATATCAAATAGCATAAACCCAGGGAGGAGACCGGTGCAAAAAATATTCTCGCGTGGTAAAATTGAAATTTGTCAGGCAGGTATAGGGAGCAATTCCAAACACCCCTTGAAAGAAAAAATTAAGGACCAAAAAAAAACCCCAAACCCTTTTTCCCTGAACTAAAAAGGAAAAAAAACTTTTCCCCTTGGTAATTTAAATTTTTTAAATACATATAGAAGCACAACCCTTCAAACCGCAAAACGGGGTCCGGGAGACCAGTGCAATTTTACATTTTTCTAGTTTTTTTTCCCAAGCTTACGTTTTAATTTCTTGCCGGAAATCAATGTTAGCAACATCCAAACCGTTTTCACTATTTTAGCATCAAAAACACCAGTTCGTCAAGTTATATCGTTGGGAAAGCGTGTGTTGTACACTGCCCCCAGTATAACCAAAGCGGATTTAAAATTTATGCGCCCCTAGGCAAAGATATAACTATCACCCGTACCCTCTCGTCAATATTATTTTTATTTGTCAAAGGCTTTGGAAAGTTTCCGGTATGAAATATGTTGGGGGGGGGGGGTGTTCGAAAGTTTAAAAATTCATAGAAAATATCATACGAAAACTAATACAGACGCTGTACATACTATCCCTATACAGTACGTGACTAACAGTATAAGAAGGGAGACTACTCAGTTTTACAAAGCGTGATGGCAAAATAAATTATTTAAAAATAAATGTTCCTTCTGACTTCTGACACTTAGCTTGAACTATTCCAATATTTACAGACAAAAAATTTTTCTTTAAACGTAATTTATTAAAACCAAAATATATACAAAAATAAAATTAGGTGTATATCCAGAAATGTCTTGCCCCCCGTAAAAGGAACAATCGGTCCTATTTGGGCCTATAGTGGTAAATTCCTTTATGATTATATCTGAGTATAAAAAAAACTCAACCAGATATAAAATTTAAGTTTTATGTTAAATTTGTCCACATTCACTTAATTAATCTCTTATAAATTATACCGCAAATGTACAAAACATTGTAAATTTTACTATTTACAAAAATTAAAATCATCTAGAAGCTATGTTTGATTCTAAGAGATTTGTAAGTTTATCAACGGTTAAGTAGAAAAAAGTATGTTTTCTAAAAAAATATTTGCGTTTTTCTTCATTTCACAGAACCATTGAGAAATATAACATTTAAAACAGTTAACACAAATATAGAAAATCTTTTTACAATAAAATATTGTAGTTCTATCCGGTTGCGTACGTTGTACCCTGCGTTATAGTTTACGAGTTGATTAATTTTTTTCAAGAGATTTAAAAAAAAAAATTTAGCACCGCCATACTTTCCTATTCGAGTATAACTTTTTTAAGGTATTGATTGACATATTGGTTTTTTGGATATGAAATACATAAAATGTACACAGGAGATTGAAACATCATAATTCTATATATTACTTTTATAATTCTGAAGCCAACATAAGTTTATTCAAATAATTCCTTAACATCCTAATATCAAAAACTTGGCACACTGACAGATCGCTAGAAAATCCCAAGGAATTCTTAATTTAAATAATAGGTCGAATTAAACAACACTAAGAATCGATATTAGTCATCAAAAACATGAAATTTAATAACACTATTCTATCATGTGAATTGTTAAAGTTCTATGTAACTCATTGTTTAGTGGCTTTAACTAACCAATTAATTTTACCCTGTTTACTCTACTTTCTATTGTTAATTTGACACCAATTAACGAGAGTAAAAAATACATCCGAGCTTATAGAAGAAGTACAAGGCCAAATCTTCGAAAGAAATCCAGCTTTAACACATATTTTATATTAATAATTATATTTTTGATATATATCAGCCTACTTTCCACCTTATGTAAAACAAGACATCAAACAATTAGAGGAGCTAATATTCATAACATAATGTAAACATTGGTTTCTTTCTTTCCAGGATTAATTTTACATATAATAAAAAAAAACAAAGTTACTTATATAATCCCCGAGGGTGAAGAACTGGTTAACCTACATAAACAAGGTTTTTCAAGCGCGAATCTCAGGTTTGTGGTGCTCCGATCCCCTCATGATAAATAAAAAAAAGAACAGCCAAATTCAAAATCATTTTAGGAAATTCGTCTTGTCTGTCTTGTGTTCAGTAAACTCAAAATGATTCACATTATAAAACGAACTTTTTAATCCTACTTTCCTTTTTATCAACATGCATTAAAGTCTATATATCATCATATTAATCTCACTCGGTGAGACAAAAAGTGTCGGAATAGAGACTGGCTAAGCATGAAACATTTCGTCGTGGCTGGTATACGTAATAAGATGTCACTGCGATAGCTGGGGTGTAGAGGGGGAGGAATGAACCGATCCTTTCGCGTGATTTTCTACGCACATAAACACTGCTATTGAATTTCATTCTTTGTTTATAAGCATTACAATTGTAAATTTTTGATGTATTGGTTTAATGCTACGAAGCCACGGTAAAAATAGCAGGTTGTAATACAATAATTTAAAAATTCACACGACGAGACACAAAGCAAACACCCAATAGTTTATTTTAAAACATACATGGAAATAATATACTTGTAACTTGATCAAGCAAAAATAGGCATCATACTTTTCTTGGGTATTTGTCTTTCCTGTTACTATGATAGGTATTGTTTGAGATAATTTGTGGTCTTATCGCTCATAGTCTTTACGTTCTAATAGATGGATCTCAACACAATCCTATAACACACGCAGTTGAAAATATGTTTAAGCATGGGTGTCCAATTGTAAAAACAACATTTAAAGAACATTTTAAGCTGTACAATTGTAATATTACTCTAGTCCTCTGAACAAGGTATGAATCTTTAATTAGCTATTCTAACAAAATTACGTTCAGGTTATAGCTGGTCTTAAAGATTTATTTGAGACAAGAATAAGGATCAAAAATTGCTTATAACAACAACTAAAATAATATTTCTACTCATTCAGAACAGTCAAACCTTGGAATGATGCATATATAGAAGCAAACCACTTAAATAACCCTATGTTGTATCGTGTGACCTATTCTTATCCTACCAAGGTCGATTTATACATAATATGTTTCTGCCCCGAACAAATATAAAACAGATAAACTATACAAATGTCAAATATATTATTTATTAGAGAAAAATAAGTCATAAAAACATTTTTGTATTGCTAGTTTCCAAATTAAGGCACCAAATACTCTTATTAAAAAATCGTGAATTCAAATGATTGTGGACAAATTCAATTAACATAACAGTATTGTACCAAAAATTGGTTTTTTAGTATTCATGTTTTACTCCCTTAGGATTATACGCAATTGTTAGGTAAACGTGACAAATTTGCCTATAAAATTTCATTGGTTTTGTCAGCTTAAGATTCAATTCAACACCAAAAAATCTTTTAAAAAATGACAATAACATGTGAATTCCAGCTCACTATCGGCAACGGCCTTGGTGGCGAATCTGTAACTCATTGGGGTTCCCATCTCATTACTAGTTTCTTCTCGTGACTTTACTGTTCTCACACTCATATCGTAGAAATTTTCCGTGTCTCACACACATCTAGGACAATCCCCGTCTCCTTACATGTAGAGACACCACGTATACTGGTTATACTTGCATTAACTAGAATCGTTAATTCCCACATTACTGTATGATCCAAGAGTTCATCCTGCTTTTTAAAAATTGACGTTTATCTACAATACAGATGGACATGAGTTCCTTCTTGGGAAATTGTAGAACAAGGTGTAATGATGTTGCTAACATCGCAGCAGCTATAGTTGGCGATCTATTTAGGGTGGTTTGTAAAGTTTTAACCAACTGGGTGAAATGCAATGATAAAAATATCAAATAACACAAAACTCTAAAGATAAAATCAGAACCGAAGCCTAGCCTAAACAAATATAAGGAAAACATATTGGGAACAAATTCATATGCCATCTCAGTCTATTATATATTATTGCCTCAAGTTGGCGAGCTGAAACATATACTACATCAAACTTATCATCATATATACGCTGATTCTACGAGTCAGAATGATCGTGGTCCAAACTAAGATATTGAGCCATATGGGACAAAAGGGTCCGTATCCAACTGGTACTACACTGCGTGAGACTTACCTCGTCTCTCAGATCTCGCAAGAGAACGAATGACTTGTGAGACTTTGTAACTTGTTATATTCATGACTTCAAGAATTGTATTCATCAGAAGTAATAAAATCGCGGTCTTAAAGTTGGTGCGAGTATGAGCCGCACAAACACGTGGACCCCCTTCTCGCCACTGACCCCTACAACCATCACGTTCCATCTATTTCCCCCTGCTTATCAGACCCACTCTCCTTAAGGACACTTTTGATAAAATAATTAAGCTCTACCGCCACCTCTTCAAGTTTCGACCCCTCCAGCGCAAGCCGCCACATAACGTGTCCTTGTTTAATATAATGCAATGAACGTACACTCAAAATTAAGCGAGGGAATTTCTAATTCATAAAGTACTTCTCTGTTTTTAAATTTGATAGCTAGAGGTATGTTATTATGTTCCTAGAATTTGACCCCACAAACCTCTTTCCAAATACTCGTTAACAGGTAAGGTCTCAGTTGCTTACAACATCAAGTCCACACTATTTTGTTCACATATTCCCGATAATGTACCTCGATAAGTATTCATAAAAATGTATCACTTTAACTTTCTAAACTAAGACTATTGTTAAGGATTGCTAAGTGTAGAAAAACAATCATAAGTAACAAATAGATAGCTGGAAAAGTTTAACATGAAATAAAGCATCAGTACGATTAAGAGAAGAACGCGCTGGCATAATTTTCACCTAGAAGTATCGGCCTTTTCCATTACCTACAGTACATGATAATTCCTACGCGTAGTGTTTCTAAACTTCTCTCATTTGTACATAACATTATTTTTATCGTCGTGCGACCAGTTCACGAAGTAACGCGAATAAGACAATTACACTAATGTATTAAGGTATGAGAAGGGAAGTCATTTTAGAGGTAATCTACCACATTTGGCGCGGGGGGGGCGGGTTTTGGTAAAAAAAGGAGAGTGGAAAACCATATATGAAAAACACCATTCCTCAGTAACCCCACTGGTTCTTTCAAAGCCCTCAACATCACTCTTCAGCAGCCATCACAAACTAAAGAGTGACGCCCTTAGGACCAGTCAACCCACTAATAGCCAGTAATTGAACAATCAGTGGAACAGTGGTTATATGTTTATTTTAAATAATTATTTTTTGCAAAGTTTTGGGTAATTTTGTTATCATTTAATACAATTCGTATGTCACTGATATCATATCCCTTTGTGTTCTAATAAGAACGACCGGGTTCACACACTTCAGTCATGTCACATAACTCTTTTGACAACTCGCTCATTCAAATTCTTCCTTCCCGTCCTTATTTCCATGAATATTCAATATACCCTTATCCTTAACCTCAGTTTACCTCTTACATGGGCGCCAATTATCTCGTTCTGCGTCGGAGCGTATCTTTCCTTAGTTCAATCACCATTACTGAATATTCAGTGTTACTTTTTTGACAAAGGCTACTAGCTTACTTCGCACTCTTCTTTTCCTTCAAATTTCATCCCTCATCACATGAACCGTTGTTCACTTTTGGCACTTCCTGGAGTTCAAGAGCTGCGCTTACCTGACCCAAACATTCGCGAAGCTGTGTAGTGAGAGAGTGGCTCTTAAAAACCAACTATTCTGATTACTATATTGTAATCATCGAGTACTTACCCCCTCACCTCGAACCATGTCAGTATACCACCTTCCAATAACGTAGAACCGTAAACCACTCAAACTAGGTCTAGCTCACTTAGAAGATATAAAAAGCAAGTGATTTTGCGAATATAAGTTGGGTCTTCATGGTTATAAAACCTAATCGCATTTAGAACTACAACAGTATAACCGCATCGATAACAACGGACTAGATATCAAGGATCACTTTAGATGGTTTCCCATCACAGGAAGTAGTATACATATTCCAGCCGACTGTATGACGTTGAGAATGTTGTTTTTATCTTAAGTGTTATTTTCACCCCTCTAAAATAACACACAACTACATCACCTGTATCGATAATCCTCTCCCTCAGAAAGATTCCACCTCCTGCAGCGATATAAACGGATAACATCTTAATATATGTTAAAAATACCACGAACAAATTCTTGACATTTCCGTCTATATTCTATTCCATCCGGACCTCAAATTTTGGCCCCAATATGGGAAGATAATGCGACGTATGGGGACAATCCGTTCTAAAAATAATTGATCCACCTTGTCGACAACGCGACAAAGCATGGTGTGTCGATTGTTAGTAGGACGCAACAAATATGTCCGGGGTACTGCGGACTACCTTATGCACTACACTGATCTGTAAGAGTCATGAGGAAGGGATCAATAGAGCACCTGCATTGGTTTCTCACACAAACTGGATGCTAAGAATTATAGACAAAATCAGTACAAATTAACGTTCTTCATCCCGTAAATCAATGTGACTTCACATAAATCAACACATTTGTTTGTACCACGTGTTTCTACTACATCCTCGGTTCATTACTCAGGCACTAACTGAACTAATTATTTTAGGAGATAAGGCAAGGTATATTATGAATGTACCTCGTAATTCACGGCGGAGAAGTGGAAAAACCATTTAAGAAAAAAAAAAAACCTCAGTTAACCCGACCGACAATCTAACCTCGTATATCTTGTCTTGAGGTTAGTCTACTATGAGAGTGACGATTATGGCCATACGCGGCCACCAAATGCGTAACACATTAGTTCCAATCTCAAGAGTGTTTTCTGTGGCTTAGCATTTTGTTAATTACTGAAGAATAATTACGTATTGTTGTACTAAATGAATGTATTTTCATGCTAGACAAAACATAGGGTGTATTATGATTCCTTAAAACAAAATGATAGTCAAATAGATTATGTTTCTAAAAATAAACAAACGTGTAAACCGTACCTGATAAAAAATGGCATTACGTTCGTAACAGAGTATATTTTTTAATATCTTGAGTAATAATTTTTAATTTCCATACAACTCTAGTTAATCACTGACTATCCACTGACAAGTACATACGAAGGTGAAAAGGATAATCCAATTTTAACTTGCAAATTAAACGCACTGCCACGCAGTTAGACAATCATGAGACCCTCATGGGGTTGAATATAAAAGTTCGGTGTAGTGAAAGATATGTGTAAGTGACAGTCCCCTTATCAAACCTGTACCCTTCATATTGTAAACTTAATTTAGGGTAATTTAGTTGGTTCACCATATTTTACTAAAAGACTTCAAGAGTTGAATAATATAAAATAGTCTTAATAACGGACGCCACAACTTCAAAGCAGAGTTAAAGATAGAATCTTACATAGTTCTAAATTTGTGCAGAAACACTATTCAGACACAAGTATAATGTTGAACCACAAAAAATGAAATTCGCATCGAGCTAACTACCAAAAAGCCACCACGTCTACCTGAAATTGCCCCCACCCCCCATGATCAAATCCTTTGGTGACCCCTTTTATAATTATTTGCATCAGCGCGTCTTACCTACCCAACCAAATAGAAAATTTTTAATTAGCAGTTGAGATATAAAAACTATAATGTAGAGAAATAACATGCAATGCGAGGAAATATAATATGGAAACAATTATAGGAAATAAACACTGTTAGTAAAGCTGGTTCTTTAGCTCGTTACCGTCTGTAGAAGACGGGGAATCGCGAGGTTTTCGAATCTCGGTCGGGGTGAAGCTGGCAGTGCTGTTCCCAATTGGTTGTTCCACGCCCCTCCACGCAAATGTGGTTCACTTCCTCTAAGTCAACCTACCCAATCCTAAATCCATTAGTAATTAATACTTAAAGCGATAACCTAAAATAGTAAACCTTTGCTAAGAATAAATTCTACGTATGTATACACTGCTGGTATATGAATTCCTGACCTCTTCATCACAAGAAAATCAGAATGGATGGTTCTTACATTACCCACATCCTCATGTTTGATGTAAGCCAATTCACTAAGAAGGCACAATGCCCATCCTTAAATAGTTAGCAATAAATACATACCATTGCATATAATAATAATATATATATATAATATATAAAAAAAATATATTAATAACGTGAAGATATTTATAAATAAATGGATACTGTGCACCGCAGCAAACTTCTCTCATCTCGTGTTATTATCGTAAAATAGACTTGTACAAAAGAAGCTCGTAAATTTATGAAAGCAAAAAAAAAGAGCATACTATTGTGTTTTAGATTCATTTCATCATTATACCTTAATGAATTAATATAACCCTTGTTACTTACTTCTGTGGCATTCGGAACTAGGAATAACATGCGTTCTACAGAAAAAATGAGCAAAAAAAAATAATCTTTTTCCACCAAGAGAGTAATTAGCAATCAAATTCAGTATCAACGACCCATTAAAAGTAGAGCTATATATATGCATTATGCTAAAAATTATTGTTTTGTTTAGAAAATCTTAATTTTCAAAAAAAGATTGATATCTTAATCCTTCTTGACAACTTTACCTGATAAGATATTTCCGTATCTAAAATAGTTGAGTAGAGAGAAATGATAGAAAACTTCCTCGGTAAATGACCCTTAAATATCATTTTAATGATCAAAATTAGAATTTCTAATTATATTATATATAACAGGTCTATATATAAAAACAGTAATAATCAAATATTAGAAGCGTCAATTGCCAGAACAAATAAATTTTTTACCTCTTTATGCCCTCTTCAGTAAATTACCCGTAAGACTTATGATTGCTTTCACATCTATTCCCAAAAGTTCCTCTGGACCTCTATAACACACCAACTAAACAGTAAAAGATGATTCGACCCTGGCTAAAGTTACAGTAGACATGCAATCGCTTGAAAACACTTTTTGTTTCAGGGCATGAAACGTCGACGATTTATCAAATATCTTCGAGTTTGAATTTGTGTTGGACGATCACAATACTTCTCTCCAAATTTCGTGACATAAATAAAAGCATAATGTAAAGTTAAAAAGAAAAAACAATTTGTGTTAATTTCGGGGCTCCCATTAATACAGGCCCCCCTGAGGCTCCACAGAAAGTTAAATCAATATTCTTAATACGAAGATATATTTGTGTATTTTTCAGATGCAAGTTGTCATCAAAATAAATCTAACGCTTTGAGTGTCATACCATTTATAGACACAAAACCCCAAAGTTGTCGATAACCCGAAATGGGTCTGTGCAGGGGGTTTTATGGAGGGGGTGCCGCTACTCTCCTTCGCCTCATGACAGCACCCCACAGTAAATGGAACGAAAAAGTCAGCTTAACTGTTGCGCATTAGGTGAACAAAATGGGCCCCTAAACCCATGAAATACATGAGAAATTTCTCCCAAACACCTTCCCTTCACCCACAAATTCCGGTCACCCTGCAACCTCTGCCCTCGTCATACCAAACACAGAACCATGCACCAGTTAGGATAGCTAACTAAGCATTAACAAGCCTAATACTGATGTGAAAACATCAACATCTTACAGCTGAATGTCGATATTGATCTACTTCTAAACTTGATCCTTTTTTATCCCTGTCCTGTGTCTCAGCATTTCTTCCCACTTTCAACCTCTTCCTATTCCCTACACACACCCTCCCGGTTTGTAATTTGGTGACTATAATATATTAAGTTCCTACCTTCGTTCTTCAAGCTCCTCATGATCCTTCATATCACCTAACTTTCGACCTTCTAAACTCCTATTCACCCTGGATTCCTATCAAACACTTTATTCATTTTTTTCCTGCCCTCAGTCCCGTTAGATTTACCTGACTCTTTTACTTTAGATATTACACCAATCGACGATAAAGAGTGCTTCTGTACCTGTCCTAAAATGTATAGCCTCGCAAAAAGTTTGAGACCCTACCTAATTAGGAAACATATTAAATGAAAATTGTCAAACTCGTTGTACAGATTTTAATAAATTGGTTAATATCAGTGTTTAGTTCTCCCTACTTGGAACATATACAGATCTCCTCCGTAGTACCATGTAAATATTATTATTATATATATTTACAGATGCACTACGGGCACAATCTATATTTAAATACATTAAGAACGCTCTAACTATTCATTAGTTTAATAGGCCTAAACAAAAATTAAACTTACCGCAAAATTTTAGGATCCTTGAGTATCGGTTAATCCAATTTTACTTTCTCAATGTAGAGACAAAGATTGTTACCTGATTCATTTTAAAGATATAAGGGACCTTTACATTTTAATATAGCCATAAAAGCGAACATAAAAATGTTTCTAACGATCTGCTGTCTCTAGACTACAGCCGAAATATTTAATAGATGTTTCATCCAAGACATGATATTTAGATATATAAGATCATTAGCTCAGTAGGCCCAATACTCTATATTAACTTTCGCTAAAATAAAGCTCAAAACATTTGTTCAAAATATAATCTATGCAGGAATTTATAAATCATATAGTAAACACGAGTATAAGGTGAGAGTTATCTTTAATATCTAGAAAGTTTTTCCTAAAATTTTACCAGAGAAATTTGATGCAAAATGAGGAGCATCTTTTACATTATAAGAACACCTCTAAACCCTTTGTACTCTGACAATTTTTCATTTTAGAAGATTTTAATTGGGGGGATAAATTTTTTGGAAAGACTTGAAGTATTATTTAAAATACTCCATATTAATTATTTTATGGTTTTTTCCACCAGAAATAACATTAAGTTGACCCGTTTCAGAGCCGCTGCTAAGCACTACTTACCCAATATACTCAGACTTCCGATACGGAGAAAACGTGTCGATCCCGTTAATATACGGAGTAGTCGGTCATCCCCTAAACGATTCCAACTCTCTCATGCCTCAGACAATTGGGACATCCACATAAGTATCACAATTCAACCTCCTATATGCCCTACCCCATATAGCCGAATAATAGCATAAGGGCATAACCTGAATGGTGGGAATACACAGTGCTAAAAAACACACATACAACAAAAAAAAATGCTTTTTTTTAAACGGTAACCAATTTTATTATGATATTGCATTAACTAACAATATCCATTGGCTGTACTGGTAAAGTTATCTTAAGGCTCTATAAATTTAGCAATTTTTAAATGAGATAAACAAAACAGTCATTCCACGCGCCATCGTTTTTAACAATTCAGCAGCCATCCACATATTTTACAATAACGATAATGAATAGTAACAGGAAATAATTTCGAGAAGAGCAGTCCATTTGCGTTAATACCTGATGAGAACAACAGTAGTTTAAAGTTAAAGGAATAAACCATACCTTTCCATCCGAACAAAGATAAACATAGTACGAAATTTAGAGTTTTAGAGGTGACCAATATGGGTGTGAAAAAGCTAATCAGCACTATATTGATACAAACAGAGTAGGCGATACAAACATTAGATAAATACTTCAATTTACAAAAAAATATTTTACTTATCTACAAGACATCAAAAACAATACTATGAATAAATAGAGTGTTACTACCACACCTAAAGTTAAAATTGAATTTAATCAAAACAAATTTGGTGAATCGAATAATTTGTGTTCTCTGAGTTCCTAGAAAGCTCTGGAAAATGTATTAATAAATTCTTATAATGTATTACATGAGATAAATAAGTAATATAACCAATATAAACAAAAAAAATTACAATGATGATTTCCTCTTTCTACAATAGTTAATCTACAACTTCTAATAAAAAATAAATCATTATACCCACAACGAATTAATTTCATCTAATCATACACAAGTTTGGTTTCCTATAAATAAAATAAAATTATATAACTATAAAACAGCTACATTAAACACATATACAACAGATATATTGTGCGTTAACCCACTTTATATAAACTAAATTATGAAGATTCAAATCAAAATGCATATTTAAAATATCATTTAATAAAACTATTATCCCGCACAAACGTTGCAGTTGATAATGAGAAACATCTGTTAGTATAAAACAGATTTTAACCTTGAAGGCATCTGCTATACAACTGAGATAGGTTGATCACTATAACAATATTACGTATGTTTACTTATTTCTATCTTATTTTTAAACATATTTTGTTAAACTGTTGCGTATTAACGATATCCAACCTCCAAACCTACCCTACTAATTACACTTGGGTATTAATGTGCACTTCATAATCCAACTGATTATTTTTCGACAATACTACTTACAAACGAATAATTTAATATCTAGAACAATCTCAAAATCCAGCCTACCAGTGGTATATTATCTCTCTTTGAAAGGGAGAACACCAATGTCTACAATATACATATGTTAGTAATTCTGGTAAATCAGAACCAGAACTCCTTAGATCATTAAGATGAGAAAGATATAGGTGTCAAGACCTTTACAACTACTGACAATTATCGAAGAATGAGACAAGTTTAAAACGAGAGAAACATGCGAAGAACCTGACCGTTTCAAGTTTTCTCGTTAAAACAAGTAAAAAGCCTGTAATAAAACGGTCGCCTGGTTTAGCAGCAGGTAAGCCACTAATGATTGAAAAGGCGGTTGGTTGGTAGCAGGGATAGAAGAAGATTTCAGTGATCTGAGAGCCCTGGTGACACAGCATGCTGTGGGGCATTTGACAAGCGCCTTTTAATTCGATCGTGTCAAGTAACCCGATACGTCATCACTCCAACAATTACACCCACAATGCGCTATCGGATGAAGATGTCACCACCGCTAAAAAAAACCCACCCAAACTATCCAATAAACTTGAGCAGCTTTCTTTCCAGTCGAGTGACTCACGGCGACAATGCGGTAACGAGCGACCGCTGTTTCCCTCAGCTGCGAACCATTTTCCCCTTCACAAAGTGGGATCCATCCGTACTTCGTAGACCACTTCGAGAACGTCTCTTCCACTAGATCTTGCGTCCGTTCTACCCCCACACGCCCCCTCCCCCCTTCCCCCAGCTCCAACTCGTCTTCTCCCGTTTCTTGATCGCGCTTTCAATTCATTAAAATACAGAGGAAATGTAGTTTACGACCAACGATATATTTGCACGTTGGACCACTACAAATGATACACACAGTCAAATTATTTGCAAAAACATCGGAAGAAGGACACTAATACTATAGTCTAACATGAGGTATAATCTTCAAAAGTACACAATTTCCGAAATGGAAATCTCTGATAATTCACACATCGATTCGGTATTCCAGGATTAAAAATAGTTAAAGTTTCAAATAAAATTCTAAAATACTATAATTTCCAAATAGATCTCGAACCCCGGCGCCACCAAAAATTTGACACCTACTCCAAAACCCCTATCCCCCGACATTCATTTTAAATTTGTACACTTACAATTTTAAAATAAATCACATTATTTACTGGAACATGTAAATTATAAGTTTAAATGAACGGGATTTTTTATTGGTATTTAAAAAAATATACATAATTAGTCTAAAAAGTATTTAGATTTGTTTAAAAAATATTAAATATCAATTAAATAATTGATATAAAATAAAAATATTTAATAAACCAAAATTTTAAAAAAGTGCTTTTTTTTTATATTAAATTTCGATTTTGAACAATTCGAGAAAAAAACCCAAAGATTAGGATCAATTAAAAAAAGGGAAAATTAAGCCCTCAAAAGCTTACCAAACTAAATATACCTTAACTTCATTCAAAAAAAAAAAACAAAAAACCGGGCTTCTTATTCTCCTCCTGGACTCCAGGCCGCTAAAGGGAAAAGATGCCCCAAACTAGAGCAATACCAAAAACCCCAAACAGACTGCAGACACGATAGGCGCATTAGAGGTGCCCAACCAAGATAGAAGACGGGTCCCTTTTGTCCGTCTCGAACTGCTCGAACCCCGAGCAAAAAAAGGTTTGGGGGTTTGGGGTAAGGTTTTATTTGAAAATGAACCTACTTTTCTCAGTAAAATTTGTGGAGAGCCACCTTAAAAAAAATTTTTATTAAAAATAAAAAATTCTTATAAAATATTATAGCATTTTAAATATACAAAACAAACTAAAATTGTATGTATCCTATAAATTGTTTGTGCTGGGAAATTGTTTTGTCAATAACCATTTAAAAAATGTAAATGGAATATTTAAATTTTTCTATCCCATATAGATATGGTTGGTATAACAAGTCATTTTCTAATTAACCCCGATAAAACCCGAGTCCCAGGGTTTAGTTCAGACTTTTGTCTATTGTCCCCGGGGGGTTTTAAAAACCTCCATCCCGGCACAAAAAAAATTTATCTGAAATTTCCCAAACCCTCTTTCCCCCTCTGACAAAAATGGATTACCAACTTGTTAACGGTAATTCCAGGCCTCCACCGTGTTCGGATCCCCGTTAAAACTGTAGTCCTTCATTTAATCTCACAAAACACCCAAAAACCCTTAACCCCAAGGGGTAAATGCTATAACCCCCCACGGTATAAGACGCGTATAAATAATAATAATAATATTAAAATAATAATATTAACAATATTCAATTTAACTGGGATTTCGTGCCCAAAAATTTAGTTCATAACTCGCTTCAGGGACCCGGAATTTGGGGGATAAAGTAAACCTCTGCACAAGGGAAAACTGTTGAAAATTGCCTTCCAAGGAAATTTTAAAAGAAGAATTATTGCTGACCCGCAAGTTACTTAGAACTGAGGGAATATTTTATAAATAACATTTGGACATCGCGCCATAGGGAAAAAAACTTTGACCGAAAAATGAAAGAAAAATAATTATAATCTTGAAAAGTGTCTATAGGGAAAACTTTGGGGATCCAGTAAAGACCGGGGAAAAAGTAAAAAGCAAAAAAGAATTAATAAAAGATAACCATTTTGATGTAATTCTTTGGTTTCAGAGCAAACTGGATTGGACACATATAGGAAAAACTGTCTTCTGCATACGTCATAGAAAAGGGAAATTCGAGGGGAAAAGAAGCTTAGAAAAAGAAAAAAAAATTTTATGCCTGAAGAAAAAGAAAATTTGAACGAAAGAAAGCAGAGGAAAGTGCATGGCGTCTAAGGTCACGACAAAAAGGGAAAGAATTTGTAGACAAATATCTACTATCTATATCTATCTATCTAACTAAACTATCTATTTATAACGACCAACCCGTAAATCAATTAAAAAATTTAAATATTTTCAAAAATACCCTTGATCTTTGGTTGAAAAAATTTTTTGTGTTTGGGTTTAAAGAATGACTTTGATCCATTAGTGAAAAATTTTGGATCTTTTTGGGGAGAGAAATGGTTTTTTTGGGGGGCCGAAAAGTGGAAACCTAGAGGACCTTATGAAAATATGCCATAAAAAACCTCTACCCCAAGTAAAACTAACTATTATAAAAATAAAACATATCCTTGTAGTATAAAAAGATAATAACTTAAAATGTCATGGAACACTAATTTAAATTGTTTAAATTAGTATTTATATAATGCGTAGCTTTCTGTGTGAGTATATAAGAAATGCGCGAATGTTAATTATTAGCATATGACATAATTAACAAGTCAATCTTAGTTCTATAGACTTTTAAACTAATTATAACTTTAATTATATTTCTACATTGACAAGTTATTTTAAAAGTTAAAATTGAAATTATCATATGACAGTTCATGTTCAATCAGATACCAATTGCAATCCTACTTCTTATATCAGATCTCTCGGAACCTCTTACATCACCTTCTTTGATATATCTGTCATCAATCCCAGATACACCCCTAACATTAAACCATATGCCATGCATCTACTATCCCCACACGCAGTCACGCACCTACCAACCCCGATCCCACCCCTCACGTCTTCATCCAAATTAAACAACCATACTACTAAAAAATATGCAATGCAATCTTTCGAGTTTAATCGCAACAGCTGCCCTTTTATACGATTGTAATCAATAGTGATATCTTCCTGGTATGCTTTCCTCAGAAATTTCTACGAAATATTATAATATTATTAGTATTTTATTGAGCACCGCAGTCTTACTACCACTTCGGGTTATACGCACTTACGCGAATGTGTAAATGGTAAGTGATTGTTGAAATGAGAATGCAGACCTACATTTGAAACGTGGAAGCCAAACGCACGTGCTGGAGCCTGCATGCCCCTAATTCACTAATGGTCTGGGTAATGAATGAAGGTTTTGGAACTAAGCAGATAAATCTTGCCGGAACCTGGGGAGATTGAACCCCTCCCACCAGCACAAGAAATCTGACACCTTTACCCCTAGCCTCCAAGTCAACCCTTCTACTTATAACATGGTTTAAGTAACAATTATGCCAGTCGCCTACCATCTGGTTCGGAGTTTCCCCATGTTAAACTTAGTCCCTTCCTCCAGTAACTCTCACTATCACCCTATCATACCATAAAGCGTAGAGTGCTATAACCCAATGGTAGTAAGACACGTGCTAATAATAAAATAAATAATAATATAAAACAGTTTATGTAGGAAGAGCCAGCGCCACCGGTTCGATACCATGTAGGGGCTGCTTCTTAAACATGGTAGTCTTCATTCCATCTCACAATCACCCGTAACCATTACACAATAGCGTAATTTGCGTATTAAACCACGAACGGTAGTAAGATCGGTGCTAATAATAATAATAATAATATAATAAATTAGTAAATAATAATTAAAAATAATAATAATAATAATAAATACTAATAATAATAATAATAATTGAATCTTGCCTAAAGCCTCCACCCGGTTCCGGATTCACTTTAAAAAACTGTAAAGAACCCTCCATTCTCATCCACAATCAACCGAACCATTACACATTAGCGATTGCTTAATTTCACCACAACGGGTAGTAAGACGTCGTATCTAACAATAATAACAGATAATGTTTAATGTTTTGTAGCAGAACCTTAAATAATTTCCTCTACATCAACCTTTTCTTCTCTCTAACCGAAATCACTTTTTAATATAAATATATTCCCTTCTTACTAATAAAAAGAAAAACCTCTGTATCGATTATATTTCCTTCCACCGTCTCTCAAACCACCACTTTCCAATCGCCACCCTATTTATCCCCACTATCTCACTCCTCTCTCGGCAATCCTCCCTCCACGTATATTATGCAAGCCAAGAGCGTTATTCCGGATCCCACTTATTAAAATACGATTAGATGTTGAATATGAACTAGGAAAACATGAAACTTACATACCCTATAATACTACTTAGACTCTATCGACGCTAGATCAAATTATTGTTTGTTTCTATAGACTCCTAGGGTTGGGCTACTTTGGGTATACATAGTGGTTAGACTAACTACTATCCAATACTCATCTTTGAGCGGTAACTTCTGCTAATTATTAAGAGACAACATTGGTCATTTTCGAGTCGTCTTAACATGAGGGACCAATTCGTTCTCCAATTAAATATAAATTTTTGGCAGTGTCTGGGCCTTGACAAGTTGTCAATATCTGCATTCTTACCACCAGCACATAAAAAACACACCTTTTCGGACCTACGTAAATAGAAATTGTCAACTGTTAACTCCGAGAAACAAAGATAATTTTTTTGTGTCTACTCCAAAGACCTGCCGTACCTCTTCATCATGATATTGCAGTTATAAAATACTGCTAGTTAAATTTATATTTCCATGTTAATAAACCAAATCAGTTAAATTGCGGTTTTTTACTTTAATCCAATTCATTAGGAGATATAGGGATGGGCCGATTTTTGACCACTCGATAGTTGGTATTAAGCTATTCTAAAATTGTGTGTAGATTAAACTCTGGGTTTGAACATAGCTTCTTTGACTTGAATTTAGAGAATGCTTTTTATGTTTGAATCCAATTATTTGTCATTCTGGAACTAAAACTATTTTGAGAATGATGAGACAATTTAAGCCAAGTGCTGGCTATCTTAGATTGAGTAATCGTCATTACTTTATGCCGGTTGACATTTGTCAGTATAACAATTCTTGAAGATATATTTGTAAGGACGGATTGGTAAGTGCCAGTTTTTGGAGGTTTGATTGGTAACTTTCTAAAACTTTTTTTTGCCACATACAGTGACTACTCTTAAGAGATTGCTTAATTTGTTTGTGGATATGTTACATACAAATGGTGTAAAAAATAAGAGCTAATATGATTACTAAATAGTGATTAATTGAGATGACAATCAATATAGATAATCAATCACTTGTCCAAAAGTCTTATCGAATACTGACAGACTTACTTATTTATAATAGATTACATGACTTGAAATTTGACTATTTAAGTGAGTGTGATCTTTATATATATTGCTAAATATTGGTCTAATGCAAATCTAACCGGTTTGAGAGGATATAAATGAATAGATAATATGAAATTAATATATTTATTTATATAGTAGTATAAATATAATATGATTATTACTAATCACAACTATGTAAGCAGAAAAGTGACCTATACCCCTTAGTAAATAATCATACCCAGGTTAAAATATATCTGAGTCCTCACATCTGCCAGGCCGCCTAGAGAAAAGGTATCCTAAACTTAGGAGATATGGAGATATTCCAACTAATATATATAGTGATAAAAACATATAAGTCACTATATATAGGAGTATATATAAGGATAGAATTGATATTATAGAATATAATATAGATAATATATACATAGATGTTACGAGATATGGATCTCTAGCGTATGTATAGATATTGTATATATTTTCTGTTTGAAAAAATAAATATTTAAATATTAAAGTAACCCAATATTGATTTTCTAAGTAAAAGAAATAAATATCAGAAATAAGTATAATCCATTCTAAGAAAAGAAAATACACTAAATAATTATTAAAGGATAATAAACACTTTGTGTTTTGTGACATTTTGCGGTGGCCCTTCAAATACACATTTAATTAACAAACTTTGTCCTAAATTTTAACAAATAAAGGAAGGAAGAAGGATAATATTTTTTGCTATTGAGTAATGGTTGTAATAAGGGCCCTTAATTGAACTATTCATATTATTTAGTCTTTTTTGGTGCCTTTATTTCTATTTTGCGTCACATAAAGGGGTGCGATACAACTAGAGTTAAAATTTTAAGCCTCGCCTAGAAGCAGGAAGCCCTTAGCTAACCTTACTTCTGGACGCACCATCTTAACAAGGTTAAAAAGGTAGAAAATGAATTTATATAATATAATATTTATGAAAATAAATAAAATCTGACAAATTTTAGTTAAAGACTTTAGATATGAAAAAGCAAAATTTTTTAGTATTACATATTAACAATTACTCAAAATATTATGTTCATATAGTATCACTAAAATATACCCTTTCAAACAACCCAACAAAATAATCAATTCTTAATAAACATGTTTCGCTGCTTATACAAACGGAATAAGCTAAATGAGAAATAAATTAAGGAAACTATGAAGTGAAATAAAATAAACATGAATTGTTGTGTCTTTGAATAAACAAGAGTAGATGTATATTAATATAAAAGTGACATTCTAAACCAGAAAAAGCCTACCTTAATTGTATATTTATATAAGATTATTTTCGTTTAAAAGAACTTAATGATCTCTAGTTTCGTGTAAGAAAACAAGATTGCATGTGGGGCATTGACAAAAAATATGTTTGTTAAAAAAGTAGTTTAAATGTAATTTAGTGCCGTAATCATGGATAACATTGTGTAAGAGAGCAATCTGTATAAATTAAGTTAAATAATAAGGTCATGTGTGTGTGATGACATAATATGCTAAAGGTATATTACTCTAAAGTTTGTAAATACCCCTGTTTTTTAAGAATAGATGTTAATGAACAGCAATCGTAACCAACACACTCCCCCAGTGTGCTCTAACAGAAATTAGAAGTAAAAAGTGATATATCCCACACTGGATAAATCGACTCTTTGTACTGAGAAGACAAGCAACTAAAATCCATAACCAAGAAGCATTATATGACAAGCGAGAAACGAGCGCCCACCAAAATCCTTCAGAAACGAAGCTTCCGGACTTTTTGATGAAGCACGCCATGATCATCGTACTGGGCTGAAGGGTGTGGGCATTATTTATAAACAGTACGGTGAAATTGAATTTATTTACTTGGATGGGATGTAACTGTCCAATCACATCAACATAAATAGAGATATATGCATTTATGGTACCCTAGCGTTTTAGATTATTAATTACATGCAAGTACATCGTCATGAGTCTGTAACTCCACTAGGTGTCACATAACCCTGTTGTCACATGGTCGTGGGATGTTCAAATTTCTATACACACATCAAGGGAAAAATTTAGTTGGTATCTCACGAGGACACCCGTATATTAGTATAATATGGATATTCTGAAATGTGTTTTGGAGTGATGAAACTATTGTATTGAATACGTGGTACTTTAAAGTAATGTATACTATCTATTTTAAGGTAAACTATTAGGAAATATTGTTTATAGATTGAGTAAATCTTGATAAAATATTTATTTAATATCATTATTGTTTTTATTTTACTAATGGCAGTTTTCATTAAGTTATTTTCAATTTTTAAAAAACAGTCCTGAAAGTAGAAGATGTGATTCATTTTATTACCTTTTGTCATGTATAAATATGTGTATACTTGTGTGTGAAGTGTGGTCAGTTTGGATGCTTATAGAATTTTACAAATTGTGATTTGTATCTGGTTTGTACAAGTGTATTGCTTACTCTAAGTTTTTTCATCATTGGTATTTTCTTGCTCTTAGGCGTGCAAAAGCCATGTCTTCACAGTAACTTAATATTGCAACGAAGCATTCTGAATATAGAAATAGCGTATGTTACAAAGATTAACAAATAGGTTTTCAAAACAATAAAGATTATACTCAGTAATGTTGGAATATAAACATAAACTACCGTTGTATAACTAGGTCGTCATAAAAAGCGGACTGTGAATTGCAGAAGCTCATGAGCTCTTTGGGAATAGTGTCGGCTAACTACCATCACGAGCATACCTTGCAAGAACACTCGCAAAGCCATGGGATTATCTTGAAGATCAACTGTTTGACGTCGTTCCCAGTCAGCAATGTAGTTAGTGAAACTACATGGAAATGCTCTTCGATTCAAGCAATCTGAAATATGTTCCATAAAGGAAAAAAATAAATAAGGACATATAAATAGACTTTTATTAATCAAATAAATTTAAACTATGTCGCCAACATCAACATTCAGATATTTCCTAAACTACACTATTCGCGAATGGTGTTCTTCAATCATCTGTCAACGTAATCCTTATAATGAAAGGCAATATCAGCTATAGCCCTCAACGGCTTTACAATGTACAACAAGCAAACTTAGGTGTATGGAAAAATAATATTACATACACATGTACAAAAGTAAATCAAAAATACAATTTTAAATTTATTATATTAGATATACATATAGTAAAAAAAAGGCGTGGATTTGAACCAAATACTAAGTAAAATCTAAAATGTAGGTGTAGTAACTATAGTACGACGAATACCATATAAAGAATTATTTCAAAAGAGAAAATAGTGCTCCTTATTTAACGGAACAGTACAAAAGTTTCAGGCTTACTTAAACCGTCAGTCTTATGCGTGCAGCCATATCTCGTCAGAAAGACACTAAGGTTGGGATATGAAAAGCGGAAGATTGATATTGTTAAGTTAATCATAGAGATACCTAGACACACTATTCGCTCCACTTTAACATATATAAGCAAGCAATTCGACCCTAAGTGTCTACAAACATTCAATTAGTCAAGATTTGTTGGAATACGACCCTCAATTAATAGAAGAGAAAATTAACCAGCTAAATGCAAGAAGGATAATTCTCCCTCTTCAGATTTTTCTTTCGCGAAACACACTGCCTTGTATTATAAAAGTTCTTAAACATTGTAATGTACCATTGAATGTTGCTGACTATGGAAAAAAAAATAGAAAACCCCGCGTTAGATCGGGGATACACTCGAAACGTCAGCAGCAGAAGACAATGGCAAAAAAACTAATTTTTGGAAACAATCATTAAAGTAGGAACCGTATAAAAACAAATTACAACAATACATCAAACTCAAAGTGAGTGAAAACCCGATCAAATAATAATGACTGTTATTACACGGGAAATCTGCCTCTCTATCTACGTGGCAAACCAGAGATCTACGTGCTCTTGATGCTCCCCACCCAAATTGAGAAAATTCGTTCAAGCCTAACCTTTGAGCAAACGTATATTTCCAAAAAATAAGTAAGGAGATGGAGAAATCTCATCAGGCTTGGTGAATCACTCTGAAGTTTCGATGGCGATCTCAAGGGAAAGATTCCTATACGCTAATTGAACTAAAAAAACCGCAGGCACCCGTAGCTGACTGATAACAAAACAATATATTTGGTTGACATATTCAGTGACTACAATACTAAATCCAGATATGACAAGCTAAATCAAACAATATAACATTTGAAAAACTTACTTACTTTTCAATGAAAAAACTTGGGCTTATGGTAAGAAAAAAATAAGCTTCACAAGAAAAAACTTGAACGCCTTTCCTGAGTTAAGTGCTAACTGGAAGATGCTCATAAATATCCCAACACGACAATCATCTGTTTTAGCAAATCATCTGAAATTTACAAGAAGAATTGAACAGTCCCAT
Organism: Timema cristinae; assembly: GCA_039000515.1. Taxonomy (NCBI): domain Eukaryota; kingdom Metazoa; phylum Arthropoda; class Insecta; order Phasmatodea; family Timematidae; genus Timema; species Timema cristinae. The sequence continues at coordinate 69,604,240 of JBCFYV010009882.1, read as the reverse complement.
GCGCCATGAACAAGTGACCAAAAACAGAAGCTCATCATTTTAAGGAATGTATTACAATGTAAAGTCAAGAATTCGGAAGATAAGATATTCCCTAGATTTCAAAAATAACTTTTAGATCTCCGGTAAATCAAGTAAAAGAAACACAACGTTTTAAATTCTTCCGTACTTTGAATATCGAACCCAGCTCAAAGAACAGAGCCTATTCTAGCTCGGGAAGCTGAAAAGCTCTTTCTCCTTTTCCAAAACAGATAAAGAAATTAAATATCTTTTGGAGTGAACAATATTTTCTAAGTCATTGGATTGGATCAAAATAAAAAATAAAATAAGGACACCCGCATGGAACTCTCGATCTATTTCCAAAAATAGCGCTATTTACTTCAAAATGGGTATAGAATACATACTCTAGGCAACACCCCGAAGAACAAATTGCAGCTGTAGCAAACGTAAAAACTATATGACTCAAGTTTAAATTTATAAATTTTATTCTTATAAAGAATTAACGTCTTATTTGGTATATTTTGGAACCATTAAAAAATATCGTTATTGGTCCGAAGAACCAACACTTCGTAATTAAAATTTTGCTTTCTGGATAAAATTTTCGGGCATTTTATTAGAGGGCATGCACATCTTATATGGTTATCGCATTGCTAGTAAAAATTTCTATTATATAAATTTTAGACAATAAAAGTAGTATATTGACTATTGAGTCTAAAATGAAGAGATAGAATCATTGCTTGTACATCGAGCCAGAGGGCACGTGGTGCGTGCACCCCTTACGAAACTAAACCAATAATCAATTTTAAAGTCACCTACTAACTTTTATAAACAGTCTACACAACTACCTTGAATACATTTTTTATTTTGCTTTATTCAATCCATTAACAAATTATTGCTTTAACACTTAAGTAGTATCTCTTCACAACTGAAACTCACAAAAATTGTACCTAATATATTTGCTAATATCCTCTGAATTATTGGTTTCAGAAAAATATATTTACAAACAAAAGTTTTTTTATTTTTAATATAATACATATGATACAATGGATAAGTATCTGCAAGATTGTTGATTTTGCTTTTTTTTTGGCAAACCTGGAACGTTGTTCAAAGTATCATACAAATGTTTTCATAGGAACTTCCTGATTTATAGTAGCTGTGATAAGCATGTTTTACTTTTGTCCTTGTTTTAACGCTAATAGGCATTTTTAAAAGTATTCTTAGATCATTTTAGGTAGTGTTTTTACTTCTTGATCAGTTACCCATGATTATACCATCTCGTGCACAACTCCAGAGCAAACATGTGTTGCCAAGACGGTGTGAGACTACTTCCATCCCTCCCAGTCTCTTCCTTCAAGTCCGGGAATAGCTGATAATCTCTATCATCCCTCTTCCCCTCTAACATAGGACTGGAGTAAATTAACTCGTCAATCTAGTCTGAGCAAGTTGACGCAATACGTGAATCGAATTTGGAATCTATATCTATTCAGAACTAGGCACAGTGTTATTTATGTTAATTTCAACGTTTTCAACAAGCCTAAATGAAAGAAAGTTGCCTCACATAAATTAAACTTTCGGTGCTGAAACGACGAAAATTATTCCCTCTACCGATGAGACCGATAATTATATTCAAAATCTTGACGTGAGAATGGCCACAGAAAAAAATTTACTCTGCAGCAGTGTGCCAAAGAAGAAAATCAAGAACGACTCTCACGATTACAGATGAAAAAAACCACAGCAAATCTATCCGTCCAAACACTACAAGTCTTTCAAAACATTCTGCATTTACGAAAGAACTGTGCAAGCCGTTATTTTGCTGATATTCCCATGGAGCAAAGTTAACAATCTGCGATTGCGCGTCTTTTTAGAAGATCACACTGGATCTTTAGTTGACTCCTCCACAATAAAGAAAAATTATGTCTCAGCCGTTGCTATGAAAACTCCATTGAAGAAGAACGAGAAAAAGTTGCAGAAAAAAAATATGGAGGTGTCTATGGAATAAGAAACTACTCGTTTATGTACATATTAAGTAACGTAGTGGTATTCTCGAACTTAAAATGGCCTGATGCGCATCCAGCACACAATGTCTGACTCTTCGTGACTTAAGTATGCACCTTACAAGATAAAGACTTCTAATCTCTGAAACGCAGTCATAATAAATGGTGCACCTAAACGTGTCTACCCACATGCCTGTCACAAGTTTCTCGAAAGATACGAGAGCAATTCATACGAAGTTGACAACTAATTGGTGCTGAAAAAGTTTCTGAATAACCACCATCTTGAGTGGGCATCATTTAATTGGAAGTCAACCGAACTGTCCTTTGAGCTGCGCTCCTATATTAACCAGTGGTGGGACTTGATTTATGCAGGCAACTATTACTGTAAACTATCAAGTTGTGAAAAGATCATCGACAATTTGACAGCAATGAAGCGACCTAAATTAAAAGTTGCGCGATGACTTCATTCTGAATCCTATAAATCACAATTAAGTTTTTCTACCTCAAAGTCGAATTTTGGATGTCTGCCTAGTGCCCAGTACTTCCCTTGAGCAATCATCAGGCTATTATGTATCAAATAAAATTGTAAAGAAAGTTTTGAGTTAAGCCAAAATATTATCGGAAAAGTGGAAAGGCAGTGCAAAAGAAAATTGACCAAGTTTTTTTTATAAATGAAAGATATGAAATCGTGCATTAGTAGCAGTTGTGCTACAGGGAAAAACTTTCCTTTGGTGAAAATTTCATGAATTACTAAACAAAACAAACAACGCAGTTTATTTCAAGTATGCTCCTTATCTCATAAAAAAGTGGAAAGGAGCTTCTCTATGTTTAAGACAATTTAGAAGATAATTATAATATCATCTCTTCGAATCTGCACATGAATTTTGCGTTCTTTCATTTGAAATTCTGGGCACTTAGAAAAAAAAAAAAACTCTTAGTGTTTCCCTCCCATGCCAAAATAAACAGTTCAGAAATGTAAGTTTATTTTAAAGTATTTTACTTGTTTTATTTAATATATGGGAATATTTTTTGTGACAAAAAAAACATTAGTTGGCACAGAAACGGAACTTAAATAATTAAAAGAGTTTTGTTTACTGCTTAATTAAAGACAAAACTAACTATTTTTTATAGTAATTTTTTTTTAGTTTAAGAGCATTCTATATTAATATTTTCATATATCCATTGAAATCGGGTCCTTTTATAGAAATTTTTAAGGTCATTCAAAATCCTATTAGCCCGAATGATAATGATTTAGTATCTCAAATAGGCCAAAGAGATCTGAAAATTATCCCTTCTGTAAAGTGCCCTAAAAATATCAATTTCATAGGAAAAGTCAAATACATTTGATTATAATCTTGTTTCAAAAAGCTTAGGAGACAAATGTTAAATCAAACTTGTTAAAAGTCAATTTTGAGAAAATAGATATTGTTCTCTTTCACACTCCTTTCTGTAGACTGCTCTTAATTTAAGTTAAGCTGACACACAGACAGAACGGAATTGCAAAAAACCACGGGTTTTTATTTAGGTTCGTGGGTCTTGAAACGTTCAACAGCCATCAACAATACATCTCAAGTTAGATTTTTTTTTTAACTCGCAATTATTTCCTTAAGTGTTCAAAAAGGTAAAAAAAATATGTATTGCTAGTCTTGAATACTGTTTGTTTTATAAAAAAATATTTCCAGTAAAAGAATTTTAAAGATAAATAAATCAACATGTATACCACATGATAAGTAATTTACATCTCGAAAACTTACGGAGATAAATTAAAAATTAGAATTAACACACGCAGATCAGAACCCTTAAAGTCATTTTTGACGAAAAAAATTGAGAAATACACTTTGTTAGTAAATATTCATCACAGCTTCTAAATCAATTTAATCAAAACCATTAAAACCGAAATTTGAATAAAACAAATTTTTTCCTCTTTCCACCGTAAAAACTACCCTTTAATTTACGGTTGATACCAATTCCAAAAACCCCTTGGGGCAGCCCTATAAAGCCCTAGATACCCATTTTAGCCCGATCGTAAATCAGTCTTTTTAGGCCTCGTAGTACCGAGTACTGACATGACAGGAAATTCAAAAACAACTTTTTTTTGGAATTCGTGGCAGGAAACGCGAAAATCATGAGCTCTACTTATTTTGACAACACAATACTATACTCTACCCTGAAAAGAGAGCGAGAAAGTAAAATTGTTAGAATCCTCAACATGACCTGCGTTTGCTCTGTTAGTAAAAAATAAACCAAAGCTCGAAGAAACACATATAAAACGAATTAGCAACATGCAGCCACTGGAAAACAGTGTGTATCACTATATCAAATTTTGATAAACAACTCAAAATTTCGATAATAGATGTTTAAATAATTCGTTTTTAAAATCCCTGAAATTCAATTATAATATTTCATGCGATATAGAACATTTTTTCAAAAAAAACTGTAAAAAAAAAATCTCACCCACTAAATATGGAGCTTTATACGTAGTCTGTTTAAGACTAATTGAATTTTATTATGTATAAGGAAAGCCAGTTTAAATTAAGTCATTAAAATAAATAATAAACACTAATGCTATAATAATAGACATTATAACAACATCTGGTGGCCCGTTTGAGTCGCCAGGAACGAGGTAAAAAGTATCATATGAAAGGTCGCAATCAAAAAAGTTCGCAACCACTGCTCTAAATAGCTAAAGAACACGGAAGTTGGACACAACTTGAAAAAACTCCACATATCCCTATCTGAGCTAGTATAACCAATCACACTCACTATAAACTTATCTCTTTAAATTCAAATTTAATATTATATTCACCACACAGCATCTAGGTCTTCCCAATGGTCTTCCCATTGGGTTTACATCATAAATTACTTGAACACTGGTTCCTAAATATCTTATTAGCTCTGCAAGCCCTAGTTCACCGTAATATGTCTGAGATTTTTACTATACAAACAATGTCTTGTATGAGTACAGGTATTAACTCATCATTATGTAACCTACTATTCACACCATAACTCAATTCAACCCTTATTGGACTCAATATTAGCAAAGATCCTTGTTTGCGAACATCCTATAATTTTTGTTTTTCATATGTAGAGACAAGAGACTACATTTCACAGCCTATATCGCACAATTGTGAAACTATTAATTATGTTATTCTGTAGTATATACATTCCTTGAGCATACAGGTGAGATGTTAAACAAACTTTCTGACCGATATTATCAACATGTTTCCATGACCTATATTATTTTCCTAAGTTCTACTTTTATAATTGTATTACTATTTGCGAGTTAAAATTGTTCACAAACATACATACAGTACTACATACATACATACCTAGTACGCATCACGCTATGGGGTAATTAAACTGTGCCTATACTAAAAAAAAAAACTCCATAAGAAAAGATTTACTATTATCCCACAATCCAATCCCTGTACTTGCTTACTCCTTTCCGTCCACAACTATGCCACACTACAAGAGTCAGCGTAGCTATTTTATTATTAAAACTCAGTAGATGTTCCCATTTGTTTCACATGCTTCGTCAACGAAAATCTAGCCACTCTTTAAGTGGGCCTAACTCCTGCCTCTTGATCCACAACAGTGTACCTTCTCATCAACATGGCCCCAAGAACCAACGTAAGACCTATTTCACATTACTTCTTAGATGCCCTTTCAAACCACATCTCAATTATGCACCTCATGTCGATACATACTACTCTGTCCATCAACATTTTTTCCCCTACATTCTTATATAGAGTAAGTTTCAAGAATGCATTCCATATGCTCTTTGTTGGAAATATTAAACTCCATGTAACAATGGTCATATGTTAGGCAATGTTGTTATTCACGCGAATACTCAAATTTAGATTCATAATCTATCCTCATTGTTATCATAACTATAGTTTTCAGCGAGTCACATCGAAACTTGTGTTTTAACTTTTTTGTTTAGTACCGACGCGTTTTACTACCAGTGCGGTTAAAATTCAGTTTAACCGGGGGCGGTTCTTTCTTACTAACACCACGAAGACAATATAATTTATTTCTCATTGGAAACATGTTTAATTACTAATGACTGTAAAAAAAACCTTAATCATACTGCATACTCATTAACTACAATTCTCCGTGAAATGTCAACCCTCCTACTCCTATTGCCTTATCGCCATGAGAAGCAAATATCCTAGAGGCAAATAGATAAAACGATCGAGGGTAGAGGGAATCTCCTAGGTTGATGATCCATTGTTGCCCTTCGAAAGTATCTGCGATAAATAACTCCTACTCGTACCACTCCACGGATATCACTCTAAAAATACCGCAATTAAACTCACAATTTGAGTGTGGGCATTCCAAACAACTATGGAATATAACTTATCTCGTAGGTAACAGAATAATAGCATTTTGGTTAAAATCTAAATCTATGTATATGATGTAAACGTCTTGTATGTATCTATTCAATTTTTTTTCTAAGGTTTTGACCGAATATTAAAAGTATGAGTCCATTTATTAATTTATTTTGTGGCAACCAAACTGATGGAACACCAATTATTTCCTACCTGCATATGGGAGTCAATCTCATTAAATGTGATTAGAAATAAAATTAGTAGCATTTGATCATATAGTGAAAATACTTATAGTCATTACAACCCGATATTATCATCGATTTTTTGCAATGGGCATAATTATAACTTCCTTCTCCCTTCTTGTGTAAGAAATAACACCCACGGATAGTATGTATAATTATAACACACTTTTAGTTTTGAAGTATACCTATTACCATATAACCTCACATTCACTTTACACCGACTATCTATACTTTAAAAAATAACATTCCTGTGATTGACTCACATGACTGACTACTGCTGATTCATCATCGCCGAGCAGCGCAACCGACCAAGGGCATACAAGCATAGCATTCTTGACTTCGTATATGCAGTTTGTTATGTAAGGCACCCAAAAGAAAGGATTTTTAAAAACAATTCCACCCCCTAAGGGTCAAAATAGGAATAGATCATAGAATTGAGAATAGATGAATGAAAATTCCGTCATTTGCGAAAGTTACATAAACAAAATTTTGGAGATTTTCGGAGTTATTAGCGGAACGTAAAACAAATAAATACGTGATCAGGAATATTGGAAATTTTTATTTTAAATAAGAGGATAAAAAGGGTGAAAAGTTTGGTAATATCGGTGACTGAACTGACCCTTGATTATTTAGTTTGTTTTCCCCCCCCAAAATCATCGCCGACGCAAACGATCAAGGCTACAAGCATGAAAGTCGACTGTATATTCATTTTGAGTTATGTAAAGCACCCCCTACGAAAGGAGTTTTAGAAAATTCCCCCCAAAGATGTGTCAATAAATGCGGGAATGGAGATATAATTTATTAAAAGTGCGTCATTTCTGAAAGTTATACATAAACAAAATTTTTGTATTTCCGTTGTATTCTGACCGTAAAACAAATAAAATCACGTTTTCAGAATTATTGAAATTTTAATTAATAAGGAGGAAAAAGGGGAAAGTTGTATACGACTTGGCATTATTATTGATCTGAAGGATCCAAGTTATGGACATCAACAGTAACTGTAATATTAAATTATTCTGATAAAATACATATGTAAATTTTTCGGTATTTGTATTATAATCAACTTCCACGGCGGACAAAGCTCCCCCCACGCAAGTAGCCAGCTGGCCACACGTATCAGTACAATATAATTTAACAGAAACGTAATTAAATGTTTAAAAAGACTTAAATATATAAATTGATAATTTAAATAACGAGTACTACAATGATGTAGTCGTGGTAACGCATATTATCTCATCATGAGGCCTGGATTATGATTCCTAGCAGACTTATAAAAAATAATCCAATCTAATGCTTTGCCAACTTAACCAAACGAAATCTTTAACAATGAAGCCTCGCTTGATGTAACTTATATTTGTTAATTTTAAGTGCAACTCACACAAATCCGATGGTCACATAGTTTTTATAGAGACAACAAACAATAATCGCAAAAGTCTATTTCAGATGAGGTAGGTTTGGGCTCGAATCCATACTCCATAACAACAAAAGTTTAGCATGATTTCTTTGCGCACCAAATTTGGAGTCATATTCGACTAATATGCCATCTCCATTCCTACCATAAAGAGAAATAAATATTTAATACTTTGATACAAATTATACAATATTCATAAGTTTAAGGTTTAGCAGCTTCTACAAATGTGAGTAAAAGCCATTTCTACAAATTCCAAAGTTATTACCACCAGCTGTTGTCTATTTTATAATAAGGTTTTAAAATCATTGCCTTACTACCAAATCTTCCTCTGAAACATCATACATAATAGTATGTTAGTTTCAGTAGCCACGCAACTTTTAGTGAATTACGAAATTCGTAAACCATATCTAACTTACGGAGTATTAATTGTGTAAACACTCACAAGTAAAAAATGTGTGAAAATTAAAATTATTCACATAAAAACCGTGCAATGAGTATGTTATTAGGGGGGAATGAAGGAAAAAGTGGAATGGTGAACGCACTTCCACCTTTGAGAGAAACACTTCTTGTGACTATAGGTTTAATTTTTGAATCAATCTATCTGTTGGAGTGCTCACACTCAAGAACTAGAAAAACTACCTGTTCTGAATTTTAGTTAGTTGAAATAGTCTACAGTGAGCCGGGAATGTAATATTAATAATATAAGTTTTGGGTCTAAGTCTTTAGGCAATTCCTGCAATCAAGCTACTGCTACAGTAAGAAACTAATTTAAGACTTACATTTTCTGATTACTGATTGTATACTATTATAAAATTAAAACCATACTTAACAGAACTTTCCTACCAAACTTACACGAAACATCTGGCCTAAGCATTTTGAGAGAGTAAGTAACAAGGCTATTTAAATTGAGTTAATTATCTAGATGTAAGCATAACATTTTAAGAGGAAACATCAGTATTAATTGTTGTGGATTAGTGGGAAAAGATATTAGCCTAATTACATGAGTATCTTTACACTATTATTAGAAGCCCAAAGGAAAAACGAACACAACACACCAACACTATCTTAAAAATATAAATATAATTTTTTATTAATAGTGATGAAGAGAACTGATTAGACTTATTTGTGTTCAACAAATATGTTCTAAATATTACAACATTTAAAAAAAGATATTAGTGATTTAATATGGATCTTTTATTCAAAATATTATTATAATTTATTAAATACTATATCAATTTCCCATAAAGCATTTTATCTGCTGCAATGGAGGTAGCCTCTGAATATCGATTTGATACCTCAGACATGGAGAAGCGTATTCAACTCGCGGACGGGGTGTATTGCGATGGAGGTTTTCCCTTACAAGATTAAACCCATCCCCTCCACCAAAATTGATGGGCACTATCTGTACTCTGAGATACTAGCCGTTACTTATACCCTACCCATATTCGCAATAGAAAAGAAATTGAGGAACTCCCAAAGTCGTGTAGTCGGTCCGTTGGACATCCGTCCTGTGTCTTGATTGGCCCCACGTTTAGGCGTCAGAACTGTTATCCCTCTTACTGCGGCTTCGCGTGGAGTGGTTTTGTCTCGTCGAAGTCCAGTTTCCGGGCGACGGTGGTTGTCAGTCGTCGATCCCGTGGGTCCAGTGGATGGGGGTAAGGAAGGGAGATGGGGGAGAAAACAGATAGGTCAGAGTCCCGGCAACACGAAGTCGCGGTGGGAGGTAAGGATCTGTCCCGGCAACACGGAGTCGCGGTGGGAGGCAGGGGAACAGTCCCGGCAACACAGAGTCGCGGTGGGAGGCAGGATAACCATCCCGGCAACACGGAGTCGCGGTGGGAGGTCGGGGATAGTCGTGGGAGGAAAGGGAGTAACGATGAAATGCTCTTTTCAAACGAATAAAGATGGTTTATTATGCTCTTTCATAATGGTGGTTCTCCAAGGTTGGGTCACCACTAAAACAAAGCTCCAGAGATCACCGTGTTATATACCCCCCACCACTGCCCGGCCTTGACCAATGGGGAAAACGGGGGCTTCCTATTGGCGCGAGAAACCGTTAGAGACAGAGTCCATCACGCGAGCCAATAGGAAGCGCTGGCGCAGTGAGTAGAGGTAAGAGCGTCACGGACGGCTCAGACAACATGGACTGTGGGCCGGACCGGCAGTAGGGAGGGAGGGTGAAGCGGCCTGTGCAAGTGCGAAGGAAAGAAGGCTGACTGAACAGTGAGGTACATCAAAACATTAAGGTTAGATTGAATTAAAAAGTGTATGTTATAAAAATCATCACAGTCAATCAATCATCTGAATATGCATTAAGTTTTGTTTTTGATTTTTTTAGCACCGCGTCTTACTACCCATTCGGGCTTAAAACTTTCGAATGTGTAAAAGTTTTCTATTTAACCTACACACAATCATACAATGTGACAGTACTGTAAATGTCACAACAGCTACAGATACAATCATGTATAAGCCACCCAAATTTAAGGGAGTTTGACATCACCATGAAAAACTAAGTTGTATTCAACCACCCTTTTTGCACCTTGTGACACTCTATGTAATTGGTAAATCAACCAGAAGGTTTCACTGAATCCAAGATGGCGTTGAACAGGCATTGTAACTCACTTCTATAGAACAAGGAAAGTATTTGAATTGTCTCAGGACCCAGGATGTTAAACTACCAGTCTTTACTATACAGATTTTTACTAAGATATACTTGAATATTTCAACAACTTTTTTTGTGTATCCTCCATTAACTCTGAAAGTTAGCAAGCTTACCTTATATAGTTAAACTATGGTGTAACTTATATTGTGGGGTCATAGTGTAATCATTCATGTTATGGTTGTTTCATTTCAGGTGTAGGCCTACACCTCAAATTACTGGGAGCCGCTAGTCTTCTCGTCTCGTCGTACCGATAAATAGAGACGAGTGGGATAAAAATAAGAGGCCACTCAAAGATTTTAACAATTTAATATATATATATATATATATATATTCATCTACAAAAATTAATTGTTTTAATAATAAACCTTATTATTATTATTTATACTTGTGAATTGGGATATATACTCTTGTCTATTTAGTACATCTCAATGAGTTGTTGAGAGGCCTGCCTTAGAGTATGTCAGGCTACTATGATACCAGGAGATTGTCTGCAGTCTTATGGTTAAAGAAAATATTGTTTCTACCTAGAACCAACAATAAAAGTCAGATTACAGTATTTATTTTTGCAAGTAAACTCTACATATCATTTTGAAAAGTAAATGTGAATGACGCATTAATTAACCTTAGCAAATGATAGCTTCAATATATTGTATGTATCATTTTTATTTTAAATAAAGTATCTGCTTTACATTTTATTGGAGATACATTGTTTTTCCAAAAGAATAATCTAAGTGAAAGCTCAAACACGTGACTAATACTTAAATTAAAAAACTTTGTCCTTTAATATTTATTATAATGTAAACTTTCTTTAAATTTCCCATTAAATAATTATCTTTCCAAAATTAATCTTAGTACCCAAAATTCCATTAATATATCATAATATAATTTCCAGCTTTCTATTTATAATATTTTTAACAGATTCTTAGAAACTTTCAACATGATTGTCTCAGAGGTTTATAAGTTACTTTCTTTTATGCCTTCATGAGCAAAGGATAATATGTGACATGTTCTCCATGGGTCACTATGGATGTTTTTGTGATAACAAGAAAGAAGCTTATTATCTAACAAGTCCATAATATCTGCTTTAAAATAATTATGAGTGATATTTGACCTTGTGCACAAGGTGAGCTTGGATTGATCAATGCTGAAGTAATACTGACCTAGGGTGACCCGGCGGTCTCGAGGTAAGGTGTCAGACTTCTGTGGTGGGGGTCCGGGATTCAATCCTGTGTCTCGGCATAGATTTACCTGATTGAAAAACCCTTCCTTCACCTCTGACAAGATGTGTATTAACCACAAATTGTGAATGTGGGGAATGCCAGGCCTCCACCGTGGTTCCGATTCCGCGTTAAACTATATGTCCTCCAGTTCACCTCATAATCACCCTACCATTACACATTAGCGTAAGTGTGTATAGCCTGAACGGGTAGTAAGACACGGTGCTAATAATAATAATAATAATAATAATAATAATAATAATAATAGTGACCTAAGCTGGATTATTGTGTCCAAGTGACATTTTTAAGTACACCTTATTTTGTAGGTAGGGAGAGTAGAAAACCATTTAAGAAAATCCACCCTGAGTAACCGACTGGGATCAAACCTTGATCTCCCCATCTTTGGCAATCAAGCCTAACACGAGAGTAGACCGTTAAACAATGCGGCCACCGAAGCAATTTATACTAAATTGAATTTAATGTTGTTGTTTTTTAAATGATGGCCTAGTTCAGTATACTACGTAACATAGGGCAGGCGTGGATTGAAAGTCTTGCAAAGAGGTGAGTTCTATATGGTCAGTACTTAATGACTACTAAGAGGCTATGTATTATTATTATTATTATCACCGCGTCTTACTATCCATTCGGGTTATACGCACTTACGCTAATGTGTAATGGTAGGGTGTTGTGAGATGAAATGAAGGACCTACAGTTTAACGTGGAATCCGAACCACGGTGGAGGCCTGGCATTCTCCACATTCACAAGTTGTGATTAATACACGATTTGTCAGAGGTGAAGGAAGGGTTTGGTAATCAGATAAATATGTGCCGGGACCGAGGATTGAACCCCGGCCGCCAGCACAGAAGTCTGACACCTTACCTCTAGACCACCAGGTCACCTAAGAGGCTATGTAGAGAAGAACAATGGACTCTGCTTGATCACGCATGAAGTACAACTTTTCATAACTTAGATAGTTTAATGAATAGTTTGTAGTATTGGATTATCACTAAGGGAATTAGGCTTAACCACATAATTAATAGTTATCCTGTCATCTCATTAGAGCCATTGTAATTTATATTTTTCCTATGCCCTTAAATTAAGCAACATCCAATAGGTCTATGTTAAAAACAATAAGAAAAATTGTAAAAAAACACAACAATATAGCTATTAAATTTATTTATACATCCACACCTTTATTAAGTTGGCAATGCCAAGTTGCCGTATTGGATGTGGGAATAAACTATATTGGGAGATGGGGTGGTCTTCTATAATGTTTGCAGAGAAGGGTCAGTCCCACTCCTGCTACGATTGTTAGAGCAATGGCAAGCAAAATCCAAATTAATGAGTGCAGGCCTTCAGAACTGAGATGCTCAGGCTGGTCAACGCACACTTCAGAATCATCTCCTAAGCTCAGGAGACTAACTCCTCTCCATTGAGAAGGTTCTTGGCAGCTAGAGAAACAATCAATATTATAAACATTTTCATTGAGCCTTAAAGAATTTGTAAAAAATATTGAAATAATTTGTTCAATAGCTTACAATTGTATTATAAAATTATGATGAATTTCTTAACATTTAATAGAAAATATCAAGTATTTTTGTCTGTTTGGATTATTCAAACACAGCTAAATGACATTGAATTTCAAAATATATTTTAAATACATTTTAGTTTTAGAACCTGTAAAGAGGAGATGTCTACCACTAAAGATTTTGACCCTAAAGTAAATGTCCTAATTATATTCTAATTGCATAGGTACTGTAAATTTAAAACATAAATAAATTGGACTAGATTTAAATTAGCAAATACCTTCTTAAATTTAGAGTTTATATATTATTTAGTATATTAAAGTATTTTTACTTTTATTTTCTGTGGATGAAGACTACAGTTGTTCCATTTTCTAATATCACAATACTAGTATGGCTTTCATTGTTCACAACGAAAAATCATAATTTGCTCTGTATTTCTAGATATCTTTCTTCCTAAAATTTTATTTTATAGTGATATTATACCTATAACGAATACTTATTTATGTCCTTAGGTCTTATTTTTGATAGGTAGTCAACTTCATGATACACACACTTAGGAATTTGAAGATTGAATGTGGTAAGTCTTGGTGTTGAAAACCGCTCTTTGTGATCCGAAAGGGAAACTTAATGTGACATTATTGGTCTCTGACAAGATCATATCTCTAATTTTGCAGTTTTTTTTAATGCTTTTCCCATATCATCCGTTCTAAATAAGATCAATCTTGTTCATTATTTCGGTACTCGTTTGGAAAACGGAACCTTTCATTCAATAACTATTGTCAGTCTTTTTATGGTGTGAGTGAACTATCTCCTGGTACCAGAACGATATACCGCACGGTCTCATACTGACTTTGTTACACGTTTCAGCACAGATGACATAGCACAGCTTTCAAATCATTTTATCGTGATTTTTATGTCACCTGGTATCATATTTTACCTGTGGGTGTTCATATTTACAATGTGTTTAAGCATTTATGGTTTTGCTTCTGTCTGGGCCACAATTTCGGGGGGCCAAGCCAAATCACGATAACACCCATTTAATGAAAAAATGTGCTAAGGGATTCATGATACCTTACCTCTTAGACTACAAACTATTTTTATAGTCAGTCAAGGTGACCTGGCGGTCTAGAGGTAAGGTGTCAGACTTTTGTGCTGGGTGTCCGGGGCTCAATCCTCGGGTCTGGCACATATTTGATTGCGAAACCCTTCCTACACCTCTGACAAGACATCTTGTGAATATGTGGAGTGCCAGGCCTCAACCGTGGTTCGGATTCCACGTTAAACTGTAGTTCCTCCATTTCATCTCACAATCACCCTACCATTACACATTAGTGTAATTGCGTATAACCCGAACGTGTAATAAGACGCGGTACTAATGATGATGATGATTATGATTATGATAATAATAATAATAATAATAATAATATTAATATTGTCAGACAAGACCTTGAGGAGAGCTTATATCGACGAATAAAATATTTATTTTCTTATATTTATTTATAGTTACGGGTTTCATAGAAAATTAAATAGTTAATATATTCCATCTAAATATATGAGGCCCCAGCCCCCTCAATTAATTGTCTTAATAAATTTTGATTCTTGCCAGGAAATGATTAATTGAAACACCGCACACTGGATTCAGTGTATTTTTCTGTGTTTCATTTAATTTTAGTATCCCTTCACATGCTTATGTTTTACCGATGAGACCAAATTGTCTGATGCTGTCAGATGTGATTTCATATTCAATCGCATGCGTTTTATTCATTTTCTGCATCCTTCGTGTAATGCTTGTACCTATGAACAATATTTCGTTTTAAAAGATCAACATTTTATTTGAGATACTTCTTAGCGTGCTTTAATTATGCACTTGAATTCCATAAGTGAATTAATTGCTAAATTATTTGTATCTTACTGCAATACGAATGTCCAGATCATTCATGAGAAGATATATTCATTAGTAATTTCGTACTCAAGCAAGCTGTGTTATGTTGGCCTTGTTTGCATTTCTAGCAGTCTTGCTCCAAGGAGGCCATCCATCTTCTACCAATAGCATATTAGGCATGTGTATTCTACTACCCAAAGAAATATGTTCAAGTATGTGTCCTTCATGAGTGACAAATATATTTAACGTTATTCATGTTCCATGAACTTGGTCTATTTACACAAATATAATACCGCAGGTTGAGAACATGCAACCTAGTATGGGGTACCCCTTTCTTATTCATTGATATATTTAATGTGGCTCTCTGATAGCTATTATATTAAACAATGGTAGTTATCATTAAGTATTTAGATATATTTATCTTTTTTTCACTTAGTAATGAAAAAATAGAAATAAACTATATAATTAGTCTCACAGTCTAAAAGATACATATTAAATTAAATACAAGTTTTGACAAACAAAAGCAATAAAAATTTATCATTCATCAAAGGATGTTAACATCTACCACGTCTTCTTAGTACTTATTTGTGTTGTAAGCAGTCGTTAATTACTTCACTCATGTAATATATATCCTACTAGATAGCTGTTGCCCGCGGCTTTGCTCGCGTGGAAGTTGATTATATACAAATACGAAAATATACATATGTATTTACAGATTAATTTAAAATATTACGTTAGGTTGATGACCATAACTTGACCTCAGATCAAAAATAATGCAAGTCCGATACAAACTTTCACCCCCTTTTTCATCCCTTATTAAATAAAATTTCCAAAATTCCTGAAACACGTATTTATTTGTTTTACGTCAATAACCGAAATACAAAATTTTGTTTATGTAACTTTCAAAATGACGGACTTTCATACATATTATCATACATATTATCATCCCCTATTTTGACCCCTTCGGGGTGGAATTTTCTAAAATCCTTTCTTAGTGGGTGCCTACATAACAAAATGAATAAACAGTCCGAATTTCATGCTTTTAGCCTTGATAGTTTGCGCTCGGCGATGATGAATCAGTCAGTCAGTCAGTCAGTCAGGACATGTTATTTTATAAGTATAGATGAATAAGGTAGAATTTTAGAGGGAATTTACCAACATTTACGTGAAGGGAGAGTGGTAAGCCATTTAGGAAAAAACATCCACATAACACTCAATTGGGATTCAAACAATGCTCTTCCCGTCAATAGCGATCCAATCTAACACAAATAATGAAGCATTAGACGATGTGACCCTTGATTCATGTTGAAGTTGATGATAATATCAGTTAAATATCAGAGTCAGTCATGAATATAATATTTTTAAAGTTCTGGAAAGCCAAAACAATAGGTAGTTCGGCATTCATTAAACGGTACAATAAATTGATAAAATTAAGTAAACAAATAACAGAAAAAATAACCTAACAGCTACTATCTGTTTACTCTACACTATTTATAACTAAAGTAATATTTTAATAATGGCTTTAAACAGTTTACTCTTATTGAACTAATGATATTTATACAAAACTAGTCCCCTTCCCCGTAAAAAAATATTGTAAAGAATCCTGTAAAACAAAGCTTCAAATCATCCATTATGTCAATATAAAAACAAAACTTTTTTTACTTTTTTTTTAAATACAGTCCTACCATCACTGTATAGCCCCCTCTCTCTTTTTATCCTCCCTCCTATTTTCAACTCATTCCTCTATAATTTTGTTTGCTCTAGGCGCGAAAGGAATTGTGTATACACCAATCAAACAAATTGTTAAAATCAAATTAATTTTTCAGCTTCCTCCACTTTCATTTACTCCCCTCGTTTCCCCAAATTTTATTTTAATCTTTTTTTTTTTGCGTTCCTCGTCACTACATCAATTTCTCTTTCCTCACCCCTACCCCTCCCCCCCTTTCACCAACCCCACTTTCTCTTCAACAACTTTTTTTTCCAACGACTATATAATATTCTATCGACATTTTTATGAGGAATAAATTAAATTTTCACAATAAAATATATCCTATGTTACTCGCTGATAATGTAGCTTTATATTGGTGAAAGAATTTTTAAAATCGGTCCAGTAGTGTTTGAGTTTATCCATTAAAAACAAAAAAACAAAAAAACAAAAAAATCAAATCTTTCCTCTTTATAATATTAGAGATAATGGCTCAGTATCTACTGAAACCATTTTTTTGAAAAACTTTAGTACCTACGTACTACATACCAGTGTATAGCTTTGGACATATTAAAAAGATGGGCATTAGTTTTTATTTTAATAAATAAATCTTTTAATTTATATAAATATGGATTAGTTAAAAGTCTTACTAAATCTGTTGGCCAAAAAGTGGCAAGTTTCTTTTGATGATCGGTCCAAGAACGGGGGGAACCCAAGCCAGTTTACAGTCACAACGCCAAGGATTCTCTTGAAGGTCGATTATCTCAACTTGAGACCATGGGACAAGCTCTTCTGACAAACTTCTTAAACCGTTGTTGTGCACATACATCTAAATCAATACATACCTTTAAATACTACATTATAAATACTTTTTTTCTATGAGTTTGAGCTAAATTGTGAGCGTTAACTAAAGTCTAATATAGTTTAATTTAGAAAATTAACTATAAATACAAATAATTATTAATCAATAGCTTTTGGTAAAGTTTAAAAAAGCTACAGTGAGTAAATTACAAACTATATGCCTCCACTTTAACCAAACTTATTTAAAAGTGATTTACTCAAGGGCACGATATTTATTCTTAAGGAATAAATTCGTGCACAAGCCCTCCAAAACTAAGGATTAAGCCGAAAATATTAAATTGCCTTTATTAATAGACAAACTGACATTTTTTTAAAGTCTTAAGCATATGAAAATGTTTAAAAAATGTAAATTAAGTCTAGGAATTCCTCTTGTTGATGGTTATAAAAATGCTAAATATGTATGAAATTTCCAGTCTCGTAAGACATCTAAAGTACCTGATAAATTTATTAGCTGATTAACAGTGTGTCAGGGAGAATATATATATATATATAGTCACCGCATCTTACTAACCGTTTGGCCTATATACATATGCATGCTAGTGTATTAAGGATGAAGAAAGTTGAATTTAGAGGAAATGTAACTGCATTTTCTGTGTATTAAGAGGGGGAAACCATTTAGAAAAAAAACACCTCAGTACACTCGACTGGGAGACTAGCCCCAAATTCCAGGTTATTGGCAGTCTAGTCTATTGCAATATTGACGCCTCAGATCATTTGACCACCGAAGGGGGCTAGTGAGATATAATCTTTGGGCGTGATTTTAAATTTATTTTTAAATTAATCATTAAACTTAGCTCTGAATACCAAAAGCATTAACTTACTAAACCTGTTCATGAGGGGTCCATGAAATGATATTAAATTAGAAATTAGGCCTACAATAGATCTAAAAAATACTAACAACCTTTTTAAACATAAATATTGAATTTTGTTGGTTGTATGAATATTTAAAAAACATATTATTCGTGTAGGTTGATAAAATGACTGAGAGCCTTTATTCTACTCAATAAATTATATTTGCCCCTTTTCCCTAAGATTACCAACAGATAATATACTAATAGGCATAATTCACAGACATATAATATTATTTGTCTGTGGCCTAGTCCTAGTCTTACTTCTTTGATTGGCCACTGTTTCCGAAGTGCTCTAAACGCGTCCTTGTCGATGTCAGTCAGTTGAGGATTGAAGGAGCAATAGAAAACCTGCAAGCTGATCAAATGATCAAAGGTTGCCGGTCCCACCCGTTTAAGTTGCTTCATTCCACTTATTCTCAGCTCCCGCATTTTGTGCAAGCCCATAAAAGACCTGTCATTCAACTCAACTACAGGATTGTCATTAAAGTTAAGCTCTTCAAGACTTGGCCCTGAAATTAAATTAGTCGTGATAATGTTTAATGCTCATACACGAATTAATTTTGTCTTCACTTTACTATTGTATTACAATTTTACCCAGGACACTATAATTTTAACTATAGTTATAAATGAAAAGATTAGTAGGCTCTTGTACATAAAATATAATATATATAGGCCTATGCATTTAAAAATATTAATCGTAGCTAAATTGGTAATAATAACATAAATAATTTAAGTTCAGTTGTTCTCTGTAAAAGATAAAGAAATAATTATCTGAACTAAACGCAAGCGAGCGTGTGTGTGTGTGTGTGTGTGTGTGTGTGCGCACACACACACACACATATATAATTTAGATGTATAGATAAATAGATCAATAGATGGATAGATAAGTATTGGTACTGGTAGTTAAGAATAAAATAGATCAAGATCTAATTCAAATATTATTTTATGGAATATTATGTTTATTATTAGATAAAGTAAAGAAAGTACCTAACACAGAAAGGTCCACTGGTATTTGAGTAAATTGATTTCCATTCAAAAATAAACTTTTGAGACTTTCCTTTATGGATGCTGAGTAGAAAAATTCCTCTTCTATATAGGAAAGTCCTGTGGTTGCAAGATCTAAAACCTAAATACATAAATATTACATGTAAAATAACCAATAGTTGACATGTGCGTCTTCTGAATAATTTTCTCTATGATTTATATTTTGTCAATTACCAATAATTCAAATATAATTAAAGTCAAATTCAAACCATAATTTTTATAGGAAAATGACATTATATTAAATCGCAATTGGATAAACTTATTGTTTTATAGATTTATAAAATCAAAGATCTTGAACATTTTTAAAATAGCTAAACTCATAATGACTTTCTAAAACTTAATTTAGAAGCTTCAAAACAATTTGGGGATTTTAAATCAAGATAAAGAAATTGTTTAAAATTAAATTGATTTAAAATTTAAATAACAAATACATTAAATAAGTCGCAATGTGATTTAAAATATGTCCAGCACTCCCTCCCAGCCTATTTTAATTTAAAAATTACAGTGTGTGCTAAAAATGGGTTTTGAGACAAGATAAATAAATAATACGACACAATCGTATATAATTTCTCATATCTTAGTTTATAGAGTTCTGAACTAAATTTTGAAAAATGTGTTATCAGTAAACTAACTTTAAATAAGTTTTACTCACAAAAACAAACATGTTATTTTGCAACTCAAATGGAACCTTCTTCAGATGTAAATGGTTAGAGCAATTATTTTTAAATCAAATTTTCAAAAATCAGTAGTTATTAAGCCAAATTTAAATTATTATTTTTACCAACCAAACATAATCGTAATTCAGATGCATCACAAAATGATACATGATGGGTATCTTCAGAATAAGTCACGATTCTGGAATTCATTTCAAAGTAAAAAATTACGACCTAGATGCAGAAATTGATAATCCTGTTTCTTGTTCAATTCCCATGTCCGGCTATCGTTTTACACATTATCGAAAAGTAATCTTATTTACTTTGTAAAACATTACAGAGATACATACCAAGCGGTGCATAGATGTAATGTCTCCTAATTTTTTGGAAGGAAGTGGGTGTATACATTCGATGAAAAAAAAACCAGTTAACTTTCTGGTACTTTACAATTCGCCTTTATTCAGTTAGTTTTCCACACACTTACCCTTGCGGTCAACACACTTTTGCCAACGTTCTACTAGTTTCATGACTCAGCCAAGACAGAATTTCACATATTGATGACGTAACCACAATTACACCTCTGACATAACTTTGTTGTCCGACCCGAAGTGATGTCTTCGAATGTGTTCCTTAAGTTTTGGAAAGAGATTAAAATCCGAAGGAGCTAAGTCTGGACTGTATGGTTAGTGATCCAACATTGTAAAACCAAGGCGTCGAATCTCTGCAGTTGATCTCGCGCTGCTGTGAAGTCGAGCATTGTCATGTGGAAGGAGAGGCTCTTCCATGAGAGGATAAACTCTTCTAAGTCGTGTTCTCAGTTTTCTCCTCGTTTCACAGTAGCTTTCAGAATTTAGGTTTGTGCTTCCAGGCATGAATTATGAAGGCATCAGAAAACCGTGCGCATTTCTTTGCCTACTGACGTTGCATCCTTGCATTTTTTTGGTGCCAGTGATACTTTGTGGTAGATATTCTTTTGTTATCTGGCTCAAAATGATGCATCTATTTTTCATTCCTCGTGGCGATGTTATCCAGAAATTCATCGCCTTTATATCCATGGTGCATAAAAAACTGTTGGCTAATGTACACCCCACTTCTGTTTCATTTCGGGACTAAGTATTTAAGGTGCCCATAGCACGCACACCTTTCTATAACCCAGATCTGCAATCTATGACTGCAATTGCTCACGTGAGATGACAGTTTCATCCACCAGTTCTTGTTGAGAAACAAGGTGATTCTAATTAACGAGTCTACCCAAACAATTCCGGTGAGCTTCATTTGTAGCAGTTCGTGGCTTTCCACTCCGTTGTTTGTCACTCAGGCTGAAAGTGGCTCTTTCTTGCTTTCCTTCGCGAGCACGTGCAGCCCAACGTCGAAAAGTACTGAAGGCTACACATTTACGTATCTCTATAAGCTCACCGATAGCCCTAATATCAATCAGAGAAACATTTTCTACAGTTAAGAACTCGATTACTATACATTGTTTCATCCACACTGATATACCTTCTCACGTTACACTTCGCCATGTTTACGATTGTAATCTATAGAATTCTAGCGGCAGAGGCTGGAAACTTGGCCTCGCGACGCGGGAAATACTATAGATTTGAATGCATATAAGTTTGTACTCATACGTGTGTTTATCTTTTAATAAATAAGTAGGAGGCATTACTTTTTATCCAATCTCAGCAGCATAGAAAATTGCAAAGCCCACTATTTTTAGTTCAGTTTTATATAGAAGTCAAGCAAGATCAATCTTAATCTTAAGTTTGAATATTTTAATTATTTATATGAGATAGAAAATTAGTTATGTTACATTTGAAATAATTTATAATATTTTATATCTACCTCCAGTGCCTCGGGTGAGGATAAGGCATGTTGAGTTCCAATGTCCAGAATATGCATTGGATTGTTATTTAGATGGATTTCTTTCAGGTAAGGAAGATGCTCAAAAGCGTTTGGATCCAATGAATGGATACTATTATAGCCGAGATCCAACGAAATCAATCCCAATGGCTCATAACGATTCGTGTTAGGAGGCCCACGAAGAACATCGGCACGAATTGCCTCAACTGAAAAACAAAATCAGTCATAGAGGGTAGGAAAGGTGTATTTGGGGATATAAAACCTTTTCCCCCCACGAAAATAGTTATTTAGTTATTAGGTGTTTCGTGTTCCTACTCAATAAACAGACTAGTATCTTAGTAGAGTCTTATTACATTCATTATACTTAAAATTCCAACTATGAATACAAATTGTTTTGACAGCTTAGTTGGTAGCACATCTGCCTAGTAAATTAAGGGTTCCAAATTTTACACCCGGTAAGGACAAAAACTTTATCACTGGTGAACTTGAGGCTTCTTTCCCTTTCCTAGTGATGAATTAATGACCGGTGGTCTGGGTGTTGTGTCTCTTCTAGAATCAAGCTAGTTTATATAAGGCCGTAGTCAGCCAATAATTTCAGAAGGGTGTTTGGTGGGCACATCCTCCAATTGCCAGGAGCTAGAAAAAATTATAAATGATAAACAGTTTTAGAAACCATCTGAAATGTTTTTTATGGCAACATAATCCACTAGCTGCCAGAGGCCAGGACAAATTATAAATATTAAACACCTCTAGAAGCTCTCTGAAAATTTTTTTACGTTAAAATAACCCCCTAGACGTAGGCTAGGAAATATTCTAAATATTAAACACTTCTAGAAGCTATCTGAAGTGTTTTTTTCGCAGCATAACTCCATAACCTTCAAAGGTTAGGAAAAATTCTGAATATTAAACACCCCCAGAAGCTATCTAAAGTGTTTATTTTTGCAGCATGACACCATAACTTCTGAAGGGTAGGAAAAATTATTAATATTAAACAACTCTAGAAGCTCTCTGAAGTGCTTTTATAGTAACACAGCCCCCTAATTAGTACTTGTATCTTAATTTTGATATTGTTTGAACCATAAATAAAGCCATATATATTTTGTTCATAAAATTTCGGCGGGGGGGGGGGGGGGGGAGTTGAATCCCCAGTCCCCCTGTCTACGGCCTTGAGTTTACATGTCCTGTGATAATATAATCAGTCGGTTAAGAAAGAGCTCGTTAAGTATCCTATAAAAATAGGCAAACATAGAGTTAAATTACTTAAGGAGCGGTGATAAAACATTAGTTGCCAGTTGAAGATCTTCACCATAAACCACCGAAGGTAGGACCTTTATCCCCGCTCCCCCACATCTCATATTTAAATAGTGTGTCAAAAAAAATAGGATCGTAAGTAGGACGATAATCTTACGTCAATTCCATATAAAGTTATACAAATTATTTGAATTGTTTTTAATCATTCGAATACTTTTTTTTTATCAATCAATATTATTATGTATAATTTAAATCTAAAGTTGTCTTTAATTACATTTAATATATACCTGTATAAATATGGGACACTATGTTGATATAGAAACTGCTTCATAACAGAACATGCTATTTCATACGCACTGGTTGACCCAGATTCGCATTTTCACGCACAAATTTGTTAGCTTCGTCTATAGGGCTCCGCAGTAGTGTGTAGCGCCGCCCTGGTTGCAGAATTGTGTGCTACTTAAAATTTAAAGCTGGGTAAAGCTCATATGAAGGCATTAATACATTTTTTTCACTTCTTACAATGAGTAAATAACTAACTCAAATAGAAGCATAATAACCTATTATAATTTTCCATATAATAATAATTATGATAATGATAATAATAATAATAATAATTATAATAGTAATAATAATTATGATAATGATAATGATAATAATAAAAATAATAATAACTATATTATGGTATAAAAAAATACACTTAATAAACAACCTCCTCACCCCCTCCAACAAAATTATATAGGATAAGTTGGCTACTTCTTGTATCCAATATGGCTAACTACAATCTTCTGATTTTCAAAATGACCACGACCTGTTTGTGAATTAGTTTTAGTTACAATAGACTGATTTAAACTATCCTTAGTTGGCAGCACTGGTCCTTTCATATACATTCCTTATATACTTATATGGATGTGTGAACCCAACACTTAGATATTTCGTTCAACACAAGTGCCAGAAAAATATTTAAAAATAAGGATTGGTTAAAAGATTATATTTTAACATTTCCTGGGGAAACCATTCTGAAAATTACAATATGGTAACCCACCCCGGCGCACCCAAACAGTATTTGAACCCACTAAATGTTGGGCTAGTAAGGTTTATTTGTGTGAGCCAAGTCTATACTTAAAACACTTTTACAACTATTCCTTGGACACTTGACGTTCTTTGTTCAGTTCTGTGAATGAATTATATAGTTTTAGAACCAAGTGACATATTTTAAAACTTTTAACATTGCACCCAAACTATTCTCGATAATGCGTATTTTCCCACAGCTATTATGTTCGAGCTGCACTCGTATTCGATTATAAATAATACTACGAATGAATTTGTATGGGTTTTTCTCGGTCTTCGTGTCCTAAACATAATTATTTTCTTGATTGTCATAGTAAAAAGAAAGGTCACAACACTTTTAAGAAATATACTGAAAATGTAGCCTATTATTTTGTTATACAAGTCATCTACGGTGTGTGCCCTACACATATGATAATGAGCTGGCATCCTCAAAACCCTCAATACATGGCGATTAAAAAATTGAAGCTTTTTAGTTAAAAATAAATTGAGTAGTAGCTTTCTGATCTTCAACAAAGTTAAGAAGCTAAAAATAAAATAAATAGTTATTTTAAACTCTAAGTTAAAAAAAAGTATAGAAATTTATTATACTATGGAATTATTTCACTAAAATAGAAAATACATCTTAATTCAGTGTTTTAAAAAAGTACTGAATAAATAGGACAGTAAAAAAAACTCTCAAAGAAGAGAAATGACAGCAACTTAAATTCACAAATATAATATTCTATAATTTTTAAAAGTATTTTTACAGTAACATTTTTTTTAAAAACTTAATCAGATGATACTGTGAGAAACTTATCTTTCTTCTGGGAAATATGTCAACCAAACTTGGTACACTTCACTTACGATGAAAGTAACAGTCTTACCTCAACCAGGTTATAATAAGCCTTTTCTTATAAACTACATTATATTGGGACCATGTAAATACCTTTCAGGATATACAAAATGTTACATCCATATTAAAAGGAAGCAGTAAAGTTTGTATTTAAATAAAGGCACTTGTCCATAAAAATTAATTTTGTTTGTGTAGTGAACGCCGTCAACTCACCTGTTAGTTGATTGTGACTAAGATCTAGGGATTTGAGATTCTCCAGAGCTATGAATGCACTCGACTCTATTTGATCGATCTGGTTCTTTTGGAATGATAAGCTAACTACAGCGATTAATTTTGGAAACTTGGTTATTTTTTTTATATGGTTTTCTCTAAAATTAATAGAAGAAAAAACGGAAGTGTTTTGGGCAAAGTACGGCCACTCATTCACCAATGTAAACACTTTTTCCAGCCTTCGTGAGGAACAATCGATGTCGTGAAGAATATTAGGTGATCCTTTTGTACATATACATTCGTCACATATCTTATAGGTGATGACATGTCCATTCAACAATAAGATCATCAACAATATCTTCAGATATGGCTCCTGTGTAGAAAATAAAGTGTGTTTTATAAAAGTACATACTTATTTCATGTTCTAAATATGAATACTTAAAAATTTTAATAAATATAATTCAATACATTAAAATTTAACACAGTTTTACCTTCAAATTAACTCTGGGTTACTAAGATGAAAAGTATTGGGTTGGATATATTATAAAACATTATTATTTGTTTAGCTTATCAAATATTTGATTTATAAATAGCTAGGTCAAATAATTACTAATTGTTTGTGTTTAACCAAGAGAAGTTGTAAATAATATATTAGTGATATAAATTTACCACCTAGGTGTCGATTCTATAAGAAAACGCTGTTAAATAATTAATGTTGCAGGATATCATTTAACTATACTAGCTTTAACATTAAATTTTATACCACATTATGTTAATAATGTAATGCCATCAATAAATTAATGACACTGACTTTAGAAATATTTGGCAGTAATGCTTCACTCCAAGCTCGATGTTCATTACTATGTAAATTACCCCCTTTGGTGGCCGTTTGGTCTAGGCCCCTTTCAAACAAAGCGGGTGTCACCTACGTCCACACTTGCATATGGATATGTCCGCGCCCACGAGCCTTTTTAGACGGCGTGGGTGAAAATTGCCACTCCTGCATTGTTCTGTCCAGTTTTGATTGTGCCACTGTACAGTGCGGACCATCCTTAGGTTCCACAGGAGCCAGGCCCCACCAAATGTGTCCAAAATTTTTTGAACACAAGAAAAAAGATCTTCATTTATTTTTATTCTATAAAATATTTGAGAAAAACATGAATATGAAGTGGAGCACCATTCTCCACCCACCATGAGTTATTGGATTCGTTATACAGTATTCCAGTCAAGATTATTCATTCTTCACTCCAATCGTCACGCGAGGACTGTACCAGCGCTAGATTGGCCGAATATAGAATCTGAAGTGGGCCAGCAGTGACAGGCCCGCTTAGAGAAGCCACGATCAGTGTGAGATGTCTCAAGGTCAATGCCCCCTGCCCTACCATTCCATTTCAAGCTGTACAGTAGCAAATGGGCCGGTTTAATCAGGCCCGATATAGGCTAAAGGTGGTTTATATTTTGTTTTTGCTTTTATGTGTCTGTGTTTTAGTATGTGTTAAGACCCAAGAAGTAAGGTGATGAGTGAAAGTGATTAATTAAAACGAATAACATATATTCGTTATTAAAATCTCCATTTTCTTTACCAAAACTGTAAGAAAAACTTGAAATTAAATGGTTAGGAACATCAGCTTAATCATTTTACATATATGCAGGTGAATGGCAAGAAAAATCAAAATTTTCTAATGCTTGGATTGGTGAACATATTATTGTGGTTAGTTGTGAGTGGAAAAAAGCATATCTTATTTGTTTTTGTTGTTTATTATTTGGTGGTGAGGGGTTGTGGACATCTGTGAGGATCTTCAAACATTTAAGTGAAATAATTAAAAAGAAAAAAGAGGACTGTGCAATTCATTTGGAAAATACATATAAGTTTAAAACATTTGTAACAGTAAATATCGCATTACAGATGTATTCCGCGGTCCAAATTTCAGTCCAAAAACACAAGAAAATGTGTAAAAAATTGTCATAATATATTAGGCAGATTAATAGAATGCTTAAAATACTGTTGTACTCATGAACTGGCCTTAAGATGTCACAATGAAAATCAAGAATGGGTGATTTTGTAATTCTAGTGATTTTTAAAAATAAGGAAATCTTAAAAGAATTTAATTTAATTTAATTTAATATGTTATCACGTGGTGAGAAAACATAATTGCGGTAAGCATTGACCTGGCCCCACAAAAAAAAAATTAATCATTCTCCATCAATGAGTATCGTACTTATTTGTATCTGCGTTTGACAAACTTTTTTAATTTGAGATTAATTCCATGCTAATTTATCTCCAAGCTTTTGCTGTGCAAGTTCAGGATTTATAATCTTCCCCGAGAATCATCTCACATAACTGGTCTCTCTTAGACTAGTGATATTAAAAGTTTGAGACAAATATTTGCATTAATATTGCAAAACAAAACTTTGAAAAAGCAAAAGAAACTAAAAGAGACACATTCTGAAATTCAACAGGTAAATGGCAGACTGTCATTCTTAGAACTGAGTCTGACTGACAGTATGCATCAGTATTGATACAAGACCCTACCTACACGGTCAGTATTCGCATGATTACTTTTATCAGTCCAAGCTTCTGCTTAAAAAATGCATTTATAGTAACAACATAAATAATAAGAAAAACAACTCATTTCAGTATCCGCACAGTCAAACGCGTCACTCTCACAACAGACTAGACTGCCAATGAGGGGGAGATCTGGGTTCGAGTTATGGTTGGGTTTATTGAGAGTGGGTTGTTTATTTCATAATTTTTTACACTCATCTTCCACGCAAATGTGAGTACGCATCTTATAAATGCAACCATATTGTTTCTAACCCACTTATATATACCCGTTCGGGTTGTGAGGCGCAGTGCTTAGAAAAAAAAGCGTGTGCCATGATAGTAGGTATTAAGTGGACAGGGACACAAGGCTGAGGAAAATATTGATAAGCGCACTCACACGGTCAGTACTACTGTCAGTCTCTCCCACATTTTGCAAGACTGATGGACTGATACTATTATGATCAGAAAACTCGCATCTCCTCAGTATTTTCGTCAGTACGACCATCAGTCCTTCAGTACTGCCCCTACGTGATCATTATTACTGTCAGTATTTTTTAAAACTAACAGTCTGATTGGTCATGTAGGGATCCTTAAGCATCTAAGTGCAGGCCAGTTCAAACTATTGATCACTGTTTGTAATCAATAAGGACTTAGTGTTAATAATAATAATAGTAATAATATTTAGCACGCGTCTTACTACCCGTTCGGGTTATACGCTTTAAGTACTAATTACTCTAATGGATTAGGAATTGGGAAGGTTTAATTAGAGGAAGTGAACCCGCATTTGCGTGGAGGGAGAGTGGAAAACCATTTAGGAAAAATCACCCCAGTTCACCCGACCGAGATTCGAACCTCGATCTCCCCGTCCTCAGCAGTCGAGCTCAACACAACAAGCACGTTAGCCAACTACGTCACCGAGGCGGG
Source organism: Timema cristinae (assembly GCA_039000515.1). Taxonomy (NCBI): domain Eukaryota; kingdom Metazoa; phylum Arthropoda; class Insecta; order Phasmatodea; family Timematidae; genus Timema; species Timema cristinae. Next base: position 69,575,170 of record JBCFYV010009882.1, on the reverse strand, counting down.
TAGGACTCAGTGTTGTTTATTTTAGCACCGCGTTTTACTGCCCGTTCGGACTATACGCTTATATACTAACTATACTAGTGGTTTTAGGGATGAGGAAGGCTATGTTTATAGGGAGTATACCTGCATTTGCGTCGAGAAAGAGTGGAAAAACATTTGAAAAACCACCCGTCAGTGCACCCGACTGAGATTCGAACCTTAATCTACTCGTTATCGGCAGTATAGTATACTACAAGAGTAGCGCCTTGAGGCCATGCTATATATATTTATGATATTTAGATGTGGCTATAACCGTAATTATCAAATATAATAGCTTAGCTAATTAATTCATCATGATATGAGCATTTGCACAGTTGTAATTGTTTTAATGGCAGCAAAAAACCAAATACCGATGTGGCTGCGTTATCTGATAGCTCGTGATATTAATTGATCACACATTTGTAGCTGACGATTTCCGCACGTCTATTACAGACTCTGTCTTAAAATATGAGTGAAGCATGACCGTTGGTACGGCACGGTTCCTGGATATATAAGTGGTTAGAGCATTATCGTGCTGAGCCAAAGGTCCCCGGTTTGATTCTAGTGTTCTGGTATCATTTTTCAATTTAAATAATATAAAAAAATTACTCTTTTATGCAAGCGATCTATTTTTCCCACCGCAACTTAGTAAGCGTTCGGGCTATACGCATACATTAATTACGCTTATAGCATAAGGATGAGGAAGGTAGAGTTTCAGAATTAATGGACCCGCATCTAAGTGGAGGGGAAGTGAGAAATAGTTTGATAAAAACCACCCTCAGCACACCCGACAGGGACTTTTAACCCCAATATTCCCGTCACTGGCAATCCAGTCCAATACGAGAGGGCCGTGACAAATGGTGGTGTTTTGAGGGTTCGAATCCCTCGCGTAATTATTACTAATAATGTGTGTTTGGTATCCCACCTCAATGCTTATAATGCTGATAAATTGATGGAGTATTATAACATTATTAGAATATAAAAGACTAATTATTTTTAAAAAAACTTTAATACCTTAAGAGGGATTATATATAAAAATAATTCCTTGCTATCTCTTGTTTGTGAACCTCGTCACGAAACTTCACTCCCAATTAATTTCTGGGTACGGCCATGATACACAAAAGTGAGCGAATCCAATAAATGCATTAGCGGTGTTTATTCTAGAGTGACGTGTCACACCGCCTTGAGAAAATGTTGCAACTATGTTAAGATACGATTTAAGTAATGTCGGTCACAATAAGCGATACGCAATATGACGTGTGTCAAACTCACCTGTCCCATGTTGTCGTTCCTTTCGCACAACAAGAAAAACAAGTTAAGTTAACTCTCTCAGAATATAACCACAGTATTTACATCTCGTCAAAGTTACTCCTTATTCCTACAACTCCAACTTCAACTAATTAATTCCTCCCGTCACTTTTATTAAGCGACAAGTTTGTTTGAAATCCAATTAAACACGATCACTGATATTACCTACTGCTTATCTCCTACACCAATATCTCTGTTGATAGTCACACCTACGATGACTCACCAACACTCAACTCACTTTGATTACAGAGGTTGCGGACTTTACAGCTTTCAAGGCATTGACGAACACGCTTAAATATGAAACATTACGTACAGATATTACTAGAGTGGAATAACATTTCTTTAAAATAGCTATGAAAATTGAAATATAAAAATGTATCAATTATATTTTACTAAGGTGCCGGAACAGCCTAAGGCCGGTCAATATTTTAAACTTAACTTATTAGAGACCCGCCGAGGTGGCTATATGGTCTAGCGCGTCACTCTCTCAATAGACTGGACTGATGATGACGGGGAGATTAGGGTTCAAATCCCAGTCAGGTGTACTGAGAGTGGTTTTTTTCCCTAAAGGGTTTTTCACTCACTCTTCATGCAAATGCGTATACACTTCTTGTAAATTCAACTTTCTTCATCCCTACCATATTAGTGTAACTAGTACATAAGCGTATAACCCGAATGGGTAGTAAGAAACAGTGCTAAAAAAATACACTAAACTTAGTATTTATTTTCAGTTATACTAATGTTTATTTTCTTTTCAAACCTTAATAAATCATAGAAATAACTCAAAACTTTACATTTCAAGAGAAAATTATCTTTTTTTCTCTTAGATTATTTTACTTGCTTGACCTTAACCAAATTTGAGTACTCTAATTTGTGGGTTAGTAGTCTATGAGTAATAATATATAATCATTAAAATCATTTTTATTTAAAAAAACTCTCTCATATTTTAAGTAACTGTTCAATATTATATTTTACATTGAGACCTATCTTCTAGAAACATCCCATGTACAGAGAGTTTTAGAGGGGAGGGGGGCATCCTCTTAAACTCCCTTCTCATCCCCCTTTCCACTTTGAGTCTGGCCAATATTTATTTTATTCCTGTGCCTCTGATGTTAGATGTATTTTATTTGAAAGCTTGTCTTTATCTACCAATTTTGCTTTTTAAAGATATATTATACTAAACCATTGGATGGAATGAAAATTATGGAAATGTTATGGTCTCTGATCGGTGTTTATTAGTTTTATCAAACTAATTGGCTCTCGATAGTCTTAATTACATTGTTTCATATTATTTCGGTAAGTTCTTGGTTTCTTGGTGCTCAAGACAGTATGGAATTATTTTGAAGTTTCTTTTACTCAGTTCGGTGGCCGCGTGGTCTAAGGCGCTGCCCTCGGGTGTACATTGGATGGTTATTCCTGAATGGTTTCCCTGTCTTTCTCCGAGTAAATGCGGGCACATTTCCTCTATATTCAACCTTCCTCATCCTTAACCCATTATCGTAATTAGCCTACTACATAAGCTTGTAACCCAAATAGGTAGTAAGACGTGGTGCTAAAAAAAATATTTTCTAGGATTAAGAGGGGGTAGGGGCAGTGATCTTCTTATTTTTAGCACTATATCTTACTACCAGTTCGAGATATATGCTAAAGTAATATTACTATCAACATTTTACAAAAATAATATATATGTAATGTTCCAGGATATCCATCGAACAGTATTGTATCTACTGAAGCAAGCAGCTCAAACCCGGAAGGGACTATTAGGCCCTACTCCAAGTCTTCAAGTTAATAGTGGTTATAAAGTCCACTCTAATTATAATGTACTTATCGAGTGCCACATACCTAGGTGTGCTAGGATTCTGCTAGCATAAAATTTAAAGAGAAGTTCTTCCTCAAATGTTAATTTGTATTAGGTCCTACATCTTTTTGGTTAAAAGGGTATATTTATTTTTGTTTGATTGATAACTTCTTATGGATATGGACTCTCGTCATTAGTAGCTAAGAACACCACCACATCACTGGTCTGATACCTTATTTACCTAAGTCAGCGACTGCCGTTCCAGGGTTCAGCATTAACTTGCCTGGGGAACCGATACCTCTTACGAGTCTCATAACCATCGAGCTTATATAGTTGGGTAGAGGGAGCGCCGCGTATGCTGGGCATTCAGAGAGGTGAAGCCACCACCTTCAGCAGGCAGACCAAGTGATACTGCTCAGTCTAGCTGGCGCGTGGTAGTGGCGCATAGAATAACGCATTGTAGGTAACCTGGTGGTCTAGGGATAAGGTGTTGGACTTCTGTGCTGGGGGTCCGGGGTTCAATCCTCGGTCCCGGCACAGATTTATCTGATTACCAAACCCTTCCTTCACCTCTGACAAGACATCTTGTGAATGTGGGGAATGCCAGGCCTCCACCGTGGTTCGGATTCCACGTTAAACTGTAGGTCCTCCATTTCATCTTACAATCACCCTACCATTACACATTAGCCTAAGTGCGTATAACCCGAACGGGTAGTAAGACGCGGTGATAATAATAATAATAATAATAATAATAATAATAATAATAATAATAATAACGCATACATGTATCGCTCATTTGGATCTCAGTTATTGTTATTTTTCGCTGTGATTATTCTCCGGGTGATCTTAAAATTTTACTATAGTTAGTTCTATATCCTAAAAACCTCTATTATCATAGGCCAACACCAAAATAATTAGAAAGTTTGGGCTTGTTGAGAAATTAATGAGACATCTTTGTCAGATCAATCCTTCCCACAAAATTATAAAAAAACAGTGTGTTTAGTGAAGAGCCTGATGTCTCCAATATCATCGTAAAAATCAATTAGTGGATAAATGGATATATAAAAATATTCTCACGATGATATTTGTAATATGATTTAAAAGATGTATCGGAAGATACGGAAAATATTTGTCAAAGAAGAGTAAAGGACTGTATGAAATTATATAGCAGTGATTCACATTAAAATAGTTATAATTATTATATTTAACTTTGTGTTCAAATAATAATTACACATTGAATATCATATGTTATCTATATGCACTTGTAAGTACTCAGACCCGATTCATATTTTAATTAATCCCTATTACTCTTAGCTTATCATATAACTTTAAAAATATAGTTATAAACATCTATATAGCTTATACGATATTTTACAAGCTCTAAGTAGATACTAGTATTTGCTTGGTAAATAGATTTACCACACGTTATAGTAAATATTTAATTTCACTGACCTATTAAATAATTATCTTAGTACCGTTGTCAAACTTTTTTTTTTTCAGTTACACATTTTCCTTCACGGTGTAGCCTTATTTTAAAGTACTGAAATCGTACATACTTTTTTAAGTGAACCCTGTGATCATTAAGTCGCTTTTATCAAGAACATGTTCCCATGTGTCATTCTAAATATTTGCAAGGATTTTTATAATAAGAGACATACCCTCATCGGTAGCCACGTGGGATAACGCTTAGCTCTCACAGTAGGTTGTCTGCCGACGACGGGGAGATTGAGGTTCGAATCTCAGTCAGATGTACTGAGGGTGGTTTTCCAATATGCTTTTCCACTCTTCCTCCACACAAATGCGGGTACGCTTACTTTTATACATAGCCTTCTTTATCTATAAAACCCCTAGCGTACTTAGTACATAAGAGTGTAACCCAAACGGGTAGTAAGATGCGATGCTAAAAAAATAAAAAATACATTACTGGGTATTTCATTACTCTACCCATAGATTTCGTTACTCTGAAAGTGGTCTCTGCAAATTTATAAATGTTTACGACGTCATCCGATGCTATTTTCAAGCCACCCATATTTTTATGATTCAATAGCATGGAGTTTGATGACACAATAGATTTGCTTTAATTTGAGTCCAAGCATGTGTCACAATTAACGGTCTTAATTTTTGTTATATAACCAATCCATCTATATATGCCACAATGTCACAATTGTAAGAAGAAAGTTTCAACAAATAAAAACTGACAGGAACATATGAATGAACAATGCTGTTCTGGGTCAGAGTTGAAAAAAAATGGGATATTAAAAAAAACAGTTGGGCTATATTGGTTTTTTTGTTATATTGTTTTTTTGTTGTTGTTTAATTAAAGGTGCCATGTATGTTATCTGATTTAACCAATCATTTAAATATATTAATTATTAGGTATCCAGTGAAACCTATTTTAATTTTAATATAGTAAGGAGAGGAGTAAAAAGGGGCATAACAAAGGAAAACGATAACGAAACAACACTGTATAAGGGTTTTTTAAGTGAGTTCTTTTTAATAAAACCCAGGCAGGTTTATTTTGGGCTGGGTAAAATTATAGCAACCCTATCCTGGGTGTGTGAAGGACTGTTATTATTTAATTTATTAATGAAAAGATTGATTTCGAAAACAATCGGTTTATCATTAGAACTAATTTCGGCTGGTCAATGGAAAAATGCAAGATACTGGTTTGACTTAACGCCAAACGGCTGCCTGTAGTTGGAGAACATATTTCGTGATGAATTATTAGCCGTTTGTACCTGTATAAAGAAACTGACACATTCTTCACATATTTTTCGAAACATCCGTAAGCACAACATCCTAGTAGCTCCATTGTACTTTTCCCACTGGCAGCCAAACTCTGCCCAATGTCACGTGATTCAGCCTCATACCATGCTAGTTTCAATTAGGATGACGTCACTATCTCTCTACCCAAATATATAAGCTCGAGGCCTATAACCCATCAATGCTGTGTCCTTCAAGTGTAGCCACGCACATTACATGCGCAGTGGGTAGTTTAGGGACCAACGACCCCATTTCTGTCGTCGGTTCTCTCATTACCAGACAGTGGCAACCCTCGCCCTCCCCGTCTTGGCCAGCTTCCTTCGGCAGGAGGAGTTGGCTCCTACTTCCGTGAGTGCTGGACTCTCACATACGGACGTAAACCCCTAGGAGGAGGTCAGGTGCCTAACCTCAGGAATTTCTTTCACATAGAGCTTGCAACCTAAGCTGCTTAGCGGGGACCTCGTGGAGGTGGCCTGAACAGCTTTCCCAGAGGGTACTAGCTATCAACAGTTTAGTGTGTGGTGAATAGGTGGGGGGGGGGGGGGCTCCTCCACCCCCATTCACTCCCACACAGAAGACCTTGAAAGAGATTTAGCCGCCTTTTAGGTTAAAACTCCTGGATGTTGCCCGGGGCCGCCACGAGGAGGCACTCTGCCAGTATTACAGGAAGAAGAAAATCCCACAGGCAGGAAATATTTTGTCCCATCTGATTTAGGGCAGTCGCCACAAATACGAGAATTCATCTCAAATCCAATGAGCTTCCAACTCCGACCCGGGACTATTCCCGTTATTAGTAGCCATCAGCAACTACTAGAACTCACAAACTAATTTACTGCTGATTCCATGTCAATTAATAAACCAACCCGGGTAAATGTTGCTCTCTCATAAAATTTCTCTTTGGATTTAATGTTTAAGTTTTGCTTGATGATCAAGTTTCTTATAAAGTTCATCTTTGAATATAATGTTAACATTTTGCTTGATTATAAAGTTTCTCCTGAAATTTATATTTGAATTTAATGTTGAAATGTTATATTGGTGTTATCTTTCGAATCAAGGTTGAAATTTCTTCTTAATGATATTAAAGTTATATAAGAATAAATGAAACCTATGTTAATAAGTTCCCTCTGATAGCGAACAAATTTATTAGCTGTCTTCTAAACATCACACTTCACACCTATGATGCCATTGTCGAGGTTCTCAGGCCTTTAATATATGTAAAGTTAAACAAAACAAATATCAATTTTGGTGCACACACTCAAGTTTCCCTCATTACGTTTGTCAAGTTGTATCTTATTAGGTTTTTTTGGTTTTGAAATTGCAGCGTTAATACACCAATTCACATCCAATTTTATTTTCGTGGCTACGTCCCCTGCTAACCTTGAGATTAATCCGTTTATAATGGGAAAATCCATCCTCTGTTAGTCTGAATATTATCTATATAAATGTGGTATCAAATTTAGTAAAAATGTGAAACGTTTCCTGTTTGTTCGTTAAAAATGTGTTCGCCTACTATTGTGAATAAAACCAGCCAAAAAACTTTATAAATAGATAAAATATAAATACTGATAGATAACCATCATCATGGGTAATTTTAGCAGCTCAAACCGAGGACCACGATCTAATGCGTCAGAATCGCAATATCTGTAAAGGTAAAAAACATAAACCTGAGGTGCACACCTACCAATATTCTCAAGTACTAATGGAAAGTTTCAGCTCTCTAAGTTTCTTGGTTTTGTAGTTATTACTTATTATATTAACATAAATAAACAAATACATGCATCAACGGGTATCGGAGATAAAGAAAACAAATGACTTGCGTAAAGTGTCTGTATTATTTTAATTATTCACACATAGTTCTAAAAAAACTACATAAATTATAATAAAATAAGTATATTATTCCTTCAAAAGTTCAAACAGTAATAAATACCACGATTGTATAACTAAAAATAGTTTGTTTTAAAATAATTTACAAATATTTGTTAAATAAAACTTTAACATATGTTTATTAATAGAAAAATAAATTATAAATAAAATGGAAGAAAAGAAAGAAAATTTCTACTCACAGATAAATTATATGTATACAAAATAATGTAATTGATTCTATAGGGCTAGTAATTGTTATTATCTACTTAAGAATTTTATCATGAGTGAGTGAATTTGAAATAAAGGTTTCACCTATCGATTGAATTAGTTTATATAAACTTATATGTGGAAAATAACTACCTTCCAATCCAACCATATGGAGACTAATCTTAACATGCTTAGTCATTCAGAATCAATACATTCTTATCGTTAAAACGAAACTAGATTTAAAATGTAATAATACATCATCATCTATACCGTTTTTGGAAGGTATACTAAACTTTAGATCAAACACTTCATTAAATAAATGTAAAAATTATATCATTAATTTTCAATTTTGTTTATTGTTTAAAATTATGTTATTGGTTTGTATATTGTATTTTATGATGATTAGTAGCTAAAGCAATAGATTTGAAAATATGAAAAATTGACAAAAAAGGATGTATTAGTTAAAAATGCTGATACTTTTGAGTAAAAAAATACATTTATTAATTCTAGCCTTATTTTTATTATTTTTAAACATTAATGATAAATTTACTTTAAGATGCGATATTTTAGATGTAGTATGATAAGAATGTAATTATTATATATTTATTTGTATACACATTGTAACTATAACTAAAGGAAAATAGTATTCAGTATGTGTACTTAAATAAATATTTCATATCTAATATGAAAACAAATTAAACTAAGCTAAGATTATCCTAAAATACCTTATTTAAAATACTAAAAAATACTAAATCATATTTCATGTATTCATGCACCAATTTTGTAAATGTCATATTTGAGAGAAGGTATGGAGTTTGACAGCTGTATAAAGCAATTTATATCAATTTTGACAGATATACATGTCAATTTTGGTTAATCTACATTTACATTTTTTGAGCTCGCAAAATGTAATTCTATCAGTAATACGATTATAGGAAAACAGGCATAAAAATAGGCCTGAAAATAATGTTAACCCTATTTAAAGTACTTTGCCATCCACTTTACAAAACTTATCTAGATACCAAAACTATATTATTCAGGCATTATCTAAGATTTAACTTGTATCCCTTAACTCGATATTTAGCCTAATACCAAATCATTGAGCCGTGGAATATATATAGCAACCGACTAAATGTATCCAGGCCTACTTGCACCACGTAAGCATTAATTGAATTAGGAACTTGAACAAACATACACTAAGAAATGGAAAAAAGTTCTGGAAAGTCTTAAATGAGGCTTATATAACCCCGTCGTCATGTAAGTCTGCTTTGGTATAAAGAGCGCGTGAGTAGTTATTGGATGTGTTTGAGAAGATGTGACGCCGTTTACGCCAGAGTAGAACGGCAGCTAGCGTGATTGGTGTGGCGAGAAGCACACCCACGAGTACACCTACAAGAAGCATACTATCTCTCTCTGGGTGTGCACCGTCAGCGTCTAGGCAGCGCATCTGATAGTTACGTGCTTCCAGATCGGTGATAAATGAAGCGCGCATCTCTTCAGGTTGACCACACCTGTCAACAACGAAACAAACATACGTGTCGGTCAATCTCGTGCGTCGAGTGGATAGTTGGCATAGCTATACATTTATTTACGGAGGAAAGGACATCAAGACACAACTATCTAGTTGGATTATGGTAGTAAAAAGGCCTTTCAGTTGTCTATTTCTACAAAAATAAGTGTATAGCCATGGACTTGTTTCAGATACTGTCATATTCACATAGGACCATAAATAAATAGAAAGAAAGATTTGTTTTTTCTGTAAAAAATCTTAATAAAAATTACGTCATATATGCATTCATCAAGTAACCTGATAAGATAGTAGGATTTTATCAATGATGACAGCAGAAAAATATGTTTGTCTTTTTTAAACCCTTCTTCCTGTAGGAATCATATTAAAGCAAACTGCATATCAAGTAGGATGGATAATCAGCTCCTAAGCCATGGTGTATGTGCAGGAATTTTTACTGTGAAGATGCGTGTTCAAAATTTAATATAATTTTCATAAAACTACATACTAGCTCATGTATTGTAAATATATATTAAATCATCGAACATTAAAATATAGTGATGTTCGATGCTTTAAAAATTTCAACTTCACTTCAAATACTTGCAAGCTACGACTTCGATCTAAAAAGTATAATTCACTTTATACAATTAAGAAGCTCCACCTATAAAAGTATTGAACCATAGAATTCATATTTATATTCAATTTTTGTCATTATGAGTTGCTGTATACATAACAAATTAATGTTCACAAGAAAAGAATTTGAAGTTATAGAATTGTACTAACTAACTATCTGGCTTTGAGGAATTTGAAAGTTCATGTACACCAGAGTGTAAGCTTGCCATTCGACCCTTTTGCCCGGATCACGATCAAATTAACTTTCACGTAACGTAGCGTTCACTTAATTTTTACATAACATTCACGTAATGTAAATAAATTAGTGTGATATAGGGATTCATGCAATGAGGCGTAACGTAACAACACAAGCAAAACACAAACAATGGATTTGGACTGTTTGAAAAAATAAAGTTCTCTAAACTGAAACACAATCATGTTACAAGTACTTGAAATAAAAGCTTATTGAAGTTACAAAAGTGTAACAGGAGGCCAATACGTTTTAGAGTTCATGATAAACGGATAAGCTATACCGAATAAATTGTCTGCATACCAAAACAAAAAACAAATGAAGTATCTACTTAATAGCACTATCATGTCGACTTTGTTCACAAAATGATTGGCTAACTAGAACACGTGGTACCCTTCACTTAACTTTCACGCAAGGTGAAATCTCTCCCCTAAACAGCTTTTAATTTAAAAAAAACTCAGGAAAAACCTTACGTTATTTTACGCTAAGATACGTAAACATTAAGTAAACGTTACGCGTACAATAAGTTAAGCATAATCCTGGTATATCCTGAGACACTTCAATTCAATCCCTAACCTGATACCCAACCTTCATCAAATATATTTTCACATTATCCTCCCATAGACGTCTTGGCTTACCAAAGGGTCTTGTATCGTCAAATTTACCTAATAAAATTTTATTTACGTGCCTGTTACAATTCATATGCTCCACCAAAGCCTTTGCGCCTTGAGTATCCTTAAATACACCATTAGTAACTTGATTAATAAGTTTAGGAAAATACTATGTTAGTAATGTTATAGAAAATGATTTTATAAACAAAATTTTGTGTCTAAAAGTATATAAACATGAAAAATATATTATTTTTCAACGAAACAACAATAAAATAGTTGCTAAGGATTACTAAACATTTTCAATCATTCAACCTTTGATTCTGTTTCAGGAATACTAATATGACTGTGTTTGATTTGGACTAGCTTCGATTCGAAAAATGTTACGTCCCATGCATAATAATTATAATATATTATATATATGTAATCATATATATATAATTATTATATATATGTAATTATTATATATATGTATTATTATATATATGTATTATTATATATATGTATTATTAGATATATAATTATTATATATGTATTATATATATGTATTATACATATTATATATATGTATTATATATATTATATATATATATGTAAGTTCTCATAACTATGCTAATAGAGTGGCTTCTTAAGGACGTCCGTCACATACTAAATCAATTCAAATCATTTTGAAATTTAATGAAAATATGATATAAGATCAATAAATCTTAAAATTTATTTACAAAATTACTCTGACAGGATTGATAAGAGCAATGACAAGCAAGATGTATAATGATGTTACTAGTAAAATATATGTAATCTATGGCATAGGAAATGAACCTAAAATGATTTTTTTGGCAAAGCTTACAAGATCTATGCAATACCATTATGTTCGTAAATGATTTCCCTATTAATATTCATGGGGCCTCTGAAATAGGAAAGGGTTTTGAAAGTATCCACACATATCAAAGATTTTAAGATCCATACATTGGGAAATAGTATTTGTATTACTACCATAAAAAGATTTATAAAAATTAGAATAAGAGAATGTATTCTTATATTATAACCTATTTTAATATATAAGAAGAAATTTGAAAAGTGAAAATGTCATAAGCAAAGCTTATAAAAGAAATATTAAAAACGTATAATAAGGTTAGTCAAAGGAACTTTAAAAAGGGAAAGTGTTCTTACATTATGCCCCGAGCAAGGTCAGGCGTCTTGTTTTCAATGACCTTGACCAAGGTACTGACCATCCACTGATTCTCACAGTCACACATCCAAGGATTTACTTGGATGTCAAGTATCTCTAATTTATCCCACCTGGCCACCAAATGGGAGTCCAAGTATTCCAGTTCATTATTATTCAACCAGATCTGAAATAATTATACATATGATAAACAAAGATGGTGACATACACACTGCATCACAACAATGCTCAATTGCTTCATATATTGTTCATGTTTTATATTTAAATGATTTTCGACTTATTAGCTATCTCGGGAATACTCAGGCTATAAGGGTTATGATTGGGTTAGACAGTACTTATAAAGTACCTTGTAATATTTTTATATGCAACTTAGCATGGAGGGTTCTTTGGGGCACCAATACCATCACTTCCACCTGGCAATTCAAATCCGTTTTCGTATCTAGGCTATTTTGGCAAGAGTTCCTTGGGGTAAACTAATCCGAGGTTTTATGTATGGGCGCACGGATCAGTCCAACCCCTACCCCCGCCCCCCTAGCAATGATGGCGTGATGGGTATCGAAGCCCTGATTTAAAAACTCTCTTTCCACTCTTGGCTATTTTGGCAAGGGCTCCTTGGGGCGGATCGGTCCGAGGTTACACGCATGTGCGCACGGTTCAGTCCACACACCTCCTAGCCACGATGGCATTGTGGGTATCGATGTCCCGACTTCCAACTCGTTCTCCTCCCTTTACTATTTTGGCAAGGGCTCCCTGGTACAGACCAGTCCAAGGTTACACATGGTGGTGATGACGGCTTGGTCCAAACCCCCTTCTCTCTTTCCAGACCATAACACCCCCTTCCCAATTATCCATCTTCTGTGCCATTCCCTAATCTCCTCTCTCCCATCCACCTTTCTTCCTTGACTATACCCCCCTCCGTTCGGATATACACTGGTGACTTTCTGAGCCGTTTTCCCCTCTCTTTCATATCTACAACCTTCTCCTTACCAATAATATACTCTCTGTAAACTGTGAAGGTCAAAGCAATAATGTACTATATAATCTTCAAATTAATCCTGACATGCATTGTGGAATTATAGGTATTGAGGTTTAATAAATAGTAGACCTTCTCTATATACATATATTCTTAATATTACCACATACAATGAAGATAGGCTCATCTAACATGCATATAGTATTTTATCATACGTAATGAACAATGGTTAATTCCCTCTCAAAGATGAGAGATCCAAGAATATATAGTCTAATGTACAGTATGCCCACGCTACCATTCTATTAATTCATACCAGTCCTTTGCTAGATAGGTCATACTTCTTTGCGAGGCTTTAAACCATCGTTGGAATTCTCAAACAAAGTCTTTACCTGGTAGATGGACTCGTCCCATATGTCAAGCAGTAGGATATATCCTTGTCATCGTCGTGACTATGTTCTTACTCTCTTTCTAGAACGACATACAAGACTAATTTGGTCCTTTACGAGCTAGAATCAACAATTGACTTGATAGTGCTCCTCCCACTAGACAGTCCTCGTACAACGTGTCCTCGTCAATAACTTCCTTCCTAGATCTCCATTTTGTACTCTTCATTCGGAATAAAGATAATGCAGCTCTAGGAGCAGATTTTGAGAAACTGGAATGGCTCCCACATCCAGTATTAAAGCCAGTGCACGGTGGAATCACAAGTTTCTGGATAACCCTTCTTATCCTCTGTGATGTAATACCTTAGGGCTCTGACGGTAGTTTCAATCTTGGACATTTCCTTCAATCAGTAACCCTTACTGTCTAAGCATATTGAATGACATGAAACTACCCGCCCATGGTTGCCTTTATACACTCAAGATGGAGAGGAGAGTGAACTTACAAGATAAGTTGTTCTGCAGAAAGTCTGATGATCTTTTCAACGAGATAAACGTCCGGATGGACGTTTTCCCGAAATCCATGAAATAAAATGCTCTCGTGATAACTTTACTTCTCTAATATTCGAGTAGAAAAGTCCTAAAATTCTTTTCGATGACTATACGTATCTCGAAAAGTGCCACTGACCATTTTGCACTACACCCCTTTGCGAAAACGAACTTATATTTACTAATAAGAAGATAACATCAACTTTAAACTTGTTTGGTTTAGGGTCGATAGTTTCTGCATTAAGATAAACGATACGTAAAAGTCTTCCTTCTTTAACGTATGTTGGTCTCATTGATGGTCAACTGTTACCGTTAGATTATACTCGTAGAATAAATAATACATCATATTGATCGAACGGATCCTTAAGTGGTAAATCTTCTCCACGTCGTGTTATTGAGCGTTTAGTTGAATCGTCCCAAGACGCTAGCCTCGACATTGATGTACGTCTAATAATTTATTGATCCTCTTCCACGCTCCGAGAGCATTGAAGTCGACTTTGTAACACCCTATATATTATTTATCTGTAGATGATACACAAGAGGTAAACAGTTTGCAATCACCTAGCGAAGGAATTACATCATTCTGTCGCTGCGGTAATATTTTTCCCCATCCTAGCCTTGACAGATTCATACCAAGCACATTTGGAATAGATGTTTATTACATGTATCTCTTATTCAATAGTCTCCACCAGATCACCCTACAGTAACTTGTTCAATCCTCGTACACTAAATTGTCTTCTGGCAAAACTACTTTTTCAAGGACGATGAAGTTCACGTGCAAGCTCCACTTTAATGTGAGACAGGATTATGATGTAAATATACAGAGAATAAATACTTTTATACGATGATTCCAATCTCGTGCAATTCTTCGATGATTAAAATTAAATTGCTGTCGTGCACTTAATGACCTGCCCCGGTCAATGCGTACAAGAGTCGTAATCAATCGACCAATTTGTTAGGATCATTTCAATAGGTATAATTATTCCCTCTTCTTCTCTTCTTTTGTATACACCTTTTCACTCAAACTTGTTCTCCTCATGGAACATAAGTTCCAGGGGCCATAGGAGTCACAGGTGCTCGGAACTACCAATACATTTTGACGATAATTTATTTCCTTTCTTTTATTTCATAACATATTTTGTAAACAATTTTTATATGAAGTGGAGCACCATTCGCTATACACAGTGAGTTATTTGATTAATTATAGGCCTACAGTACTCGTATACCAGTCCCAGGAGGATTCATTACTCGCTCCAATCGTCACTTGTCTGTACCAGCGCTCGCGACCCCAATGAGTAAACGGAAAAGCTAACATGGGCCAGCCCCTCTCAGGTAAGCCCCGTCGTCCAGTGGGAGATATTTCTCGAGGTCATTCCACTGCGAGCAAAACAGTAACTCATCAGGTCGGTCCAAGTGGGCCCGCAATTCGATAAAGATGGTTTATATTTTGTTTTAGCGTGTATTTAGTATGTATTAAAGACCCAATAAGTAAGGTGACTAGTGAAAGTGATAAATTAAATTGAATAAAGTAGATCCTTTATTAAAAACTCCGGTGTTTTTCAATAAAACTCCAAGAAAAACTTGAAATTTAAGGGTAAGGAGCACATCAGCCTGGTGAATTTACATTTATGCAGGTGGATGGCAAAAAAAAATTCTTTCTAGCGCTTGTTTTGGTAAAAAAAAAAATTGTGGTTAACTGTGTGAAGAAAAACAGAGCTTATTTTGTTTTTATTGTTTATTATTTGATGGTGTGGAATTTTGGACAACAGTAGAGTGAAATGACCTTAAACGAAGCGAAAGAATTAAGAATTATCAGGAATGTGCAATTCATTCGGAAAATGTATATAGGCTTAACACATTTGGAAGAGTAAATATTGTCTCACAGATAGATTCCATGGTCGAAGCGTGGTTTCAGTACGTTATGCTAGGAAAGAGAACGAGTTAGAATTTCTCGTGCTGAAAAAATTATGGGTTTGGTCCTCCAAGGTAAGCCCCAAGCTAAAAACTAATGTCAAAATATGAGGTACCGTCTAACCCAATCACAGCCCTTCCGCCCTTAGGATACCCTAAATATCTTACTTTAGTTATAATAAAAGTACCTTGGTTAGAGGGGGCCACTGCTCACTTTCTTCTTCTCCTTCTCTTCTAGAAAACGCAGTTGGATCTATAAATTTCAATTTTGGGTTGTGATTACAGTGAAATTCCTCCAAAGCTGTCAATTTTGATAAACCACCCGCTTCAATCCTAGTCAGTTTATCCATGTAGCTAAGTTGAAGAGATTTAAGAAACTCAAGTTTTGGGAAACCACTGTAAAAAGGAACATATGTGTATTTATATTAGCAACTCACCTCTTGTGCTTTCTCAAGAAAGTGTAGCATATATTTTATGTGTGGAGGTAAGTAAGACCTCAATAAAATGTTCTATGGTAAAATTACATGCAGTTAATCTATATCACTTTAATTTGCTTTTCAAAAGCATACCTTGGTGAAAGGTCAACCATTATTGATGTTTAATGATAATAAATATTAATAAATTGTCAAGTTGGAATACTCAAAAAAGATTGAAAATTGTGTAACACTAAAGTATATCTAATGATTTGTTTTAACTATGTGTAGGTATCTAGAACATATATGCAAGCTTGTATTTTCTATTATAAAATGAATAAATAGAACGAATAAATTTGAACGATTTTTAAAGTTAAATGAAGTACCGTAGTTAAAAGCTCACTTACACTTCTAAGAATGTTCATGATATATATGATATCTTTGTTTTACTCCATTAGAAGAGCAAAAGCCTCAAAGTCCACGTCCTTTTCCATAAAACAATTTTAAAATTATAACACATTTTGCATACTGGATTACAAAAACCCGATGATAAATATAATTTATAAAGCACTGCCACACAATCCCATGTGGGACTTACTGATACAGTAACATTAAACTTGGCCGATCTTTCACACAAACATCAAGCTTATAAGTAGTTTCACCGATGATATATGATGGTAGGACATTGATTAATAAAATACAGAACATTATCACTCTTAGACACAAAAGGACCTTATTGTTTCTGCGATAATACTGTGGTCTCCTCCCAAAAATAACGTAGATTATCAGGTTTATGGTTTGTTTTATCAAGTGAAGCCAATTATTAACTTGTAATAAATATTAAATTTTTTATTCTGGTAAGTTTTAAATTAAATAATACTCTTAAAATAAAAAAAATTTAAAATGTTAAACACCAAGCTTATATTCTTTAAAATGATGGTTTTTCTTATACAAAAGTACACTAAAAGTTCTGTTTCTACTAACTTGCCAAACAATAAAGTCCCAAAGAGCTTCTTCACTATTTCATTCACATTGTGGTGAAGTTAGAATTACTAGAGAAATTGTCAGCCCACATGGTAGTAAATGTAAACACCATTAATTATCGTTGGTGTGTACAGATAAGTTTACTTACCAAAAACAGAACAATAATACAAATGGAGGTATGATTGTAAAATCAATTGGGTATGGTAAAATGTTCAAAGACATTATCGCTACCATTTAGGTAGGGGAAGGGACTTTATCACACCCCTCTCTCCATAACTAACCTCTGAATCAAACATAATAAACCCTGTCATGGCTATGTAAAAAAATCAATTTAGCATAAGATATAGCCTACTTCTCTGCATTGATGACTTCGATTGGGTTGCCACTAAGTGTGAGATGTTCCAACTTGTGAGATGCGGATAGCCCCTTAGGTACGCTGGTTAGCTGGTTACCTTCCAGTAGAAGAGTTGTCAACCTACGCGGAGTGTGTAAGAGAGTGTCGGGAAAGAATTTCAGGCCATTGTATGACAAATCTAGAATCTGCAATCATGATCAAGTATATCATCAACATGTTTTTGAACATATTTTTACAACTGCGACAGGTGGCAGTCTATAACATCTAAACTATTGAGTATATGTCAAATGAAACTATATTATTCAAGAACTCAAGACTAAGTGATGTTTTTTTATCAAATAGGTAACGTTTGAACAATGTTGTTACATAATTACTATTACATAATAAAGCTATATAATAATATTAAAGTATATTTTGGTCCGTCCATTTATTATCTAACAGACTCGTGAAAGTGTTTTTTTTTTAAATAATCCAAACGTAAAATCAAGTTCAACCAAAGTAGAGTATTTATGACTTAGATTTCATAGGGTCCTTTTTGGATTTTCCAATAACGACTTCAAATGGCTAGTTATATTGAGATATTGTTAATTTAGTATGTATATCTGGTTTACATGTTTATTTAATGCGAAACCACCGACTTAAATATTTATTAAGGTTTTTATAAAAAAACTAAAATTAATTTCTTGTGTATACTTACATTCAAATTTGTTAGAGTAGACAAACTAATTTCCGTAGGACGGTCAATAATAGAAAACTCATTCTTGTCCAACAATAAAACTTCCAGGTTTGGTAAGTGAATGAATATTCGGTTGGGAAGTGTGTGTAACGCATTATTCCCCAATTTTAGAATTCTCATAGAATGCAGTGGCTCATACTCGGCGGGTAGGTATTTTCCCTAGAAAAATCAATAAGATGTAATTTGATATCCATTAAATAAGTAAATTATTTTTTCAGGTAAAACACTATGTATATGACCTTTTATTTGACATTTCTAAGCGTCTTAAAATAGAAATGGTTTATATGCCTGTATCATCTTAAGAAAATCAAATGTTCAAACTTCTTAAAAAAGATCCGTCAAAAATCTATATATGTAATGATGTATTCTTGATCGTGTACCCTCAGTTTACCGTGAAAGTTAGCAAGCGTACCTTGCATATTTATACCATGGCACAGCATATAAAATAGGGCTAGTGTAATAAGTCAAGGTAAGGCTGCTTCCTTCCAGGGAGAACGGAGTGTATTAACGACACCATGGTTCTTCTATTATAAGCTACACCAAAGTGTAACCCTGCAAGATAATTTTGATACCTTTCAAAGTAGACAAAGGTTACAATAAAAATAGCTATACCAACATTAATAGTTATGCACCTTGAATATATCTTCGGAGAGAAGACTTGAGGTGAGTTGGTTGAAGCTTAGATCTAGCTCTGTCAAATTTGTCATATTCTGAAAAGCACATTCATCAATTTTCACAATGTGGTTGTGACTCAACGACAAGTGTGTCAAAGGCAATTCGGGGAAAACCCTGACGTGAATAAGGTTATTGTAATCAAATAAAGCAACTTTCAACTCTTGTTCTCCTTTAGTTATATTTGGCCAGTCAGTAGCATTGAAGTGATGGGTTAGACTGTGATTGGTGCAGTTGACAGTATCTCCTTCACACGAACACACTCCACATATATTGGCAGCTTGAATACTTGGCATAAGCATAGTTGCTAGCAATGCTACCAAGGCCAGCAACATGTTTTCATGACACATATTGACTCTTTGGTGGACTTTTTCAGCGCTTTGCTCGTTGAGGTCACTTTCTCGAGTTCTTGTTCATCTGAAAAGATAAATTAGTTTAAGATTAAAGATGATTTGATTTCAATATGACATTGAATATTGTTAATGTGAACAAGTAATTATAAAAATAATTAGTTTTGCCAAATACAGTACAACGTAATAATTAATGTTCATAGAGTTCTCTCCCCCCCTTGTGGGACTCTTCTGTCAAGGTGTGTTGCGGCCGGGGAGTGGAATTGTATCCATTCGGAATGGTATCCATTCCAATAGTTTTGTAAAAAACTGCTTTTGTGAAAAATTGGAATTGTATCCACTGGAATTATATCCCCCAAAACTGGAATTGTATCCACTTGGAATGGTATCCATTCCAATAATTTTGTAAAAAACTGCTTTTGTGAAAAATTGGAATTGTATCCACTGGAATTATATCCACAAAAACTGGAATTGTATCCACTCGGAATGGTATCCATTCCAATAGTTTTGTAAAAAACTGCTTTTGCGAAAAATTGGAATTGTATCCACTGGAATTATATCCACAAAAACTGGAATTGTATCCACAAATGGCCGACTTTTGGTTTAACAGAAGGAACGTTTATCGTAAAAACTTTGTCACACTTCTGGTAGAGGGCAGCAGGATGGAATCTTCTTAACTTACTAATTGTATACTAGAGTGCAGCCTTGTCTAAAAATATTTTCTTAAACATGAAGTATTCATTCTCTTTAAAGATTGCACTGCATACTAGAAAATTAATTTGCAATCTTATTTAACTGGTAAGATTCTTTTTTTCAGTTCGATACATTTTAAAGTATGTATAGACTTATGTAATTTTAAAGAGATAAATAAATTATTTTATTTGGCAACAGACTTTAACCACTATGTTAAAAAAATGATTATTGAAAATCTATCTTTAATTTATTTAAATCTAGTGAGAAACGAGACACTGTTTATGAATTCTGGAAATAATTTTATTAATGTGAATTGGCAGCACTGCTTTGCTTATGTCCTATGCTCAGTGAGCTCTAGTGATGGGAAGAATCGAGTAAAAGTAGTAGACTACACCTTTTGTGTATCGTAATCGGCTGTACTCGATATATTATTTTGACATCTGGAATTTTATTATTTTTAGTTTGATTAATAAGATTGTTTTATGGGGTTTTTATTTATTCTTAAAACCTATTGTATTCTAAACCTGATTTCACTGTAATGGAATGTACCAACGTTCATTTTAAATATTTTAAGTTTTCGATTCTTCATATTCTTGTGTATTAATTTTATTTAGGCCTATTTTTTTAACAATAACTATCATAAATCAATTAGTCTTGAACTTTCAAATTTATTTTATTTTTAAAGAATGATTTTTAACAACAAATTGATATATCTACAATGCAACTTTATCAGGAGTCAAAATCTGGAAATGTTTAGAATATATAAGAATAAAATAAGTCTAAAAAGTGAAATATGCTTGCTAAAAGTTTTCTGTCAACAATCTCACAAAATAGAATAAGAAGAATAATTTAACTTTCCTGAAATTTCGCAAAGCCGAACAAGTAGGCCTATTTGACATTACATTATCCTCTTCAAACTCGTCAAAATGTTAGTGATGGATGTTATCATTTATCAATATATTTTATGTTTAGGTGAATTTAAAATGTGACTTGATCATCGTTGTAGATGTTAATTCTCGACAATTAGCTATGGTTAAACTCTATAATTTAGGCTAAGAATGGAAATACTAGGCTCAATAAGATTAACCTTACTCAGATCAAAACAGCCAATGATCATTTGATTTTGACGTCTGTGTCTGAAATTTTCTATCTGTCGTCTTTTATATAATGCGTGAGAGAGAAATAAATTTTCGAGTATTTTTTCTCTTTTAACACTTGATAAGACACGCGAATTTTTAATAAATGTCAGGCTATATTATTATTCGTGTGATGAATTGTTACTAAAATATCTAAATATCATAAATATGTACAAAACCTTTATAAATTTATGGAGCAAATAATGAATACCGATAGGTCGTTTCGCTCTTAGATTGTAGTAGATACGCTTATAGATACTTACGTCTCTTTCTATCCCATTGGTATCCCCATTAACGCTATTCTTTTTCTAATCAGCGGAGTTGCAATTACGTAGCTTAAAAATAAACACAATTACTTATACGAAATAAGCACCCAATATTTATTATACAACATTCACTGATGCATCTAGTGAACGCAATATATACTAAAAAAACTGATTCTTAAACCACTTCTTTTCAATCAAATCATGAAAATTAACATTGTCTTTCAGCTTCAAAAGTCTATATATTAATATCACGCCATAAGTATATTTCAACTAGTGTGGGAAATACAGAAATTTTATGGGGGTTGTAATAAATGTGGTGAACATCGCTTGCAATTACTGTCACCGTTAGTAATGAGGTTGGGGCTCGAATATTTAACGAAACACCAAGCATAAAT
The DNA here is from genome assembly GCA_039000515.1 of Timema cristinae. Taxonomy (NCBI): domain Eukaryota; kingdom Metazoa; phylum Arthropoda; class Insecta; order Phasmatodea; family Timematidae; genus Timema; species Timema cristinae. The sequence goes on along the minus strand of JBCFYV010009882.1, from coordinate 69,553,240 downwards.
TCAACACTACCACAGTTGGTAGTGGGTGTGCCAGCCAAGCTAGGCGTCCTGAGTTCCATTCCCGATATGGTCATAGATGTATTATTGATAAAATGTCGAATGGGGATTGAATTTTGTTCTAAATCTTGCACTGATAAGAGTATGACTGAAAAATGAACTGTATGGGAAAAAATATTTTGTATTAAAATAATACGTTAAACATGCCAACCAATATTGTTTATTTTATATTAAGATAAAAAAAGGGAGCTACTATTTTTACTTGAGTATTTCTGGAAGAATTGAGTACAGCCGATTACGATACACAAAAGGTGTAGTCTACTACTTTTACTCGATTCTTCCCATCACTAGAGCTTACTGAGATTAGGACATGAGCATAGCAGTGCTGCCAATTCACATTAATAAAATTCTTGCCAGAATTCATAAACAGTGTCTCGTTTCTCACTAGATTTAAATAAATTAAAGGTAGATTTTCAATAATCATTTTTTAACATAGTGGTTAAAGTTTGTTGCCAAATAAAATAATTTATTTATCTCTTTAAAATTACATAAGTCTATACCTACTTTAAAATGTATTGAACTGAAAAAAAGAATCTTACCAGTTAAATAAGATTGCAAATTAATTTTCTAGTATGCAGTGCAATCTTTAAAGAGAATGAATACTTCATGTTTAAGAAAATATTTTTAGACAAGGCTGCACTCTAGTATACAATTAGTAAGTTAAGAAGATTCCATCCTGCTGTCCTCGACCAGAAGTGTGACAAAGTTTTTACGTTAAACGTTCCTTCTGTTAAACCAAAAGTCGGCCATTTGTGGATACAATTCCAGTTTTTGTGGATATAATTCCAGTGGATACAATTCCAATTTTTCGCAAAAGCCGTTTTTTACAAAACTATTGGAATGGATACCATTCCGAGTGGATACAATTCCAGTTTTTGTGGATATAATTCCAGTTTTTGTGGATATAATTCCAGTTTTTGTGGATATAATTACAATTTTTCACAAAAGCAGTTTTTTACAAAACTATTGGAATGGATACCATTCCAAGTGGATACAATTCCAGTTTTTGGGGATATAATTCCAGTGTATACAATTCCAATTTTTCACAAAAGCAGTTTTTTACAAAACTATTGGAATGGATACCATTCCAAGTGGATACAATTCCAGTTTTTGTGGATATAATTCCAGTGGATACAATTCCAATTTTTCACAAAAGCAGTTTTTTACAAAACTATTGGAATGGATACCATTCCGAGTGGATACAATTCAGTCCCCTCTTGCGGCCGAGGATAAGGGTGGTAACTGTATACAGTCAACTCTCGATTCTACGACCCTGGGAATAGCGTCCCTCTCGAAGTAACGACTCTTTTTTGGGGAACCGTGAAAAATGTGGGGGAAAAGGTTGAAAAGTTTAAGGAAATCGGCTGTAAAATGTGTTTGTTGCATTTATTTAGGTCGCAGCGTTGCAATTATCTTTGTGAGCGCTGTATTACTAGTAACTGGGGTGAGTCAGGTATAAAAATAGACACCACCTCATCAATGCCAGCCAATAGCACTTGACTCTGTCCACCCCCTCTCACAAGCAAGACAATGTTTCCCCACCCGCGACTGCCGCTACATCACGTGCCAGGCTTGCTTTTGCCATTGTTATTTCGATTCTCGATTTGGTTACTATTTTGGTTTGATTTTGTGAACAATTTTTGACGACCCATGCTATTGTTTAACATTGTTATTTTGATTTGGTTACGTTTTTGGTTGGACTTTGTGAACGATTTTTGATGACCAACGCTATTTGTTGTCTAAAAATTGCAATTTTTTCGTATGAAGATCAGGGGTGGAACAAAATCTGTTAACATTCCAATAACGACCCCTTCGAAATAACGACCCTTTTCCAGGGAACCGTGAAAGGTCGTAGAATCTAGAGTTGACTGTATATATAACAGTGTGGGCTCGCATTTGATGTACGGCTTTGGTCTTTAGGGTTTTATTGTACGAGGCGTGTTCGGTAAGTAAAGATACATCGGGTCGATGTCGCTAGGGGAAGTTTAAATGCGTGTTGTGAGTAGACTGGCGATGACCTTGATCCCTTTGGATGTGTATGTAGCTCTTCTTTGTTGAACCCTGACATAATATTCCTTTCCATGTTTTCCTCCATTGAGTCAAGGGTATATTTCAGCAGCTTTGGAAAAATATTTTTCTCAAAGGTTTGTCACCTCCTTTCTTCATTTTACACAATTCCATCACTTGGCGACAGGCCCTTTTGGGTCTGAAGAGCACTAAGTCAAACAGTTGGGTCAAATGCATTGAATTAGCTGGCAAAAAGACTAAAGCAATCTCATTATCTTCACACAATTTGACAACGGCAGGATACAAGTGGGAGCTCAGGTTGTCTTCTATAACCACCTTTTTCCCCATTAATCGTTTGCAATATTGTATGAATATTTTATCAAACCAATCAAGAAAACAACAGCCATCCAACCAACGTGATTTGCTTCGATTGTATCGAGCTCCATGAGGTCCACCCTCGGTCCACAAGTCATACAGATGCTGAGCCTTATAGATGACGTAGGATGGTAAAAGAGTCCCTTCAGCAGTTGCTACAAACATCACTGACTTGGTTTCATTCATGACTCTTTCAGGATATTTGCAACCCCTCTTGAAGATCAGCTTGCGTTGACCTGGATCATCAACAAAACACGTTTCACCGAAATTTATGATCGCTTCAGGAGGAACACCTTCAAAATACGTTTCCAATTCATTAAAATATCCCTTAATGACTGTTGGGGACACCTTTGCTCTGCTACGCCTCACATTCTGACACATTCTCTGAGATAGGTGAACTTTGTGTCTAGAAAGAAATGAAAGAGCCCAATCTACGCCTGGTTAGAAATTCTCTTGCCCTTTCTGTCCAACATGCACTGCACCATTTCATCTTCAAAATTATAAGATAAACATGTTTGTCCACCTTTTTTCTCTATAGACATAACACCTCTAGTTGTGTTGGCTACTTACCTCTGTAAGGCGGACTTAGATATTTTAATTTTTTTGGCAGCTGCACTTATTGACATTCCATGTTTAACAGCTTGAACTGCCTTTTCCACAACATTAGGGTCCACTGGTAAATTGATTTTTGAATGAGGTTATCTTATGTAGTTTCTTCCCATTGTCTCTATTGACCCCAGATCTTAGGTTAGAGATTAACACTTCTCTTAAAAAATAAATAACTTACGATTCAATCAAAACAATATTATCGGCAACTTGTAATATAACTTAATATATATGAGAAAGTTAAATTATGCAAAAACAACACAATTTCAACCACTGTGATTCGTTCACAAAACAAAGTTTTATGGATAACCTAAAATGGCGCGAAAACATTAGCTGATTGACAGGTCTGCCAAGTCAACAAATAAAATGTCATTATGAAGGGATGTTTTAAAAAAACATTATTTCCCTTCAAAAGAAGAAATTTATCTTTGTTGAAATTGAGTAAATTGATTATACTTTTTTCTTATTTGTGTCCCTTTTCACCCCTATGACCCTTTTTACCCCATTTAACGGTACAAGGATAGATTTTGTTTGAGTAACACGTTATTAAAATGGCAGCGCCAATCCGAGATCCCGCCAAATGTGAAGTTCGTTCCATGATAAGTTTTCTGAATGCAGAAGGTAAGTTCCCAGCGTAAATTCACAAACAAATTTCTTCTGTTTATGGTGACATTATGAATCGACAAAATGTGATGAAGTGGTGCCATGAATTTTCGGGAGGAAGGACTAACATTCATGACCAACAAAGGAGTGGTAGGCCATCTTTGATCTCCGAAGACCTTCAAAAATTGAAAAATAAATTCGTGCAGATCAGCGTTTGACGATAAGAGAGTCGTATAAAATTATTCCTGAAGTGTCTAAGACTACATGAAGCCGTGACAGAAAAACTAGGTTACAAATAATAATGCGCGTTCTGGATGCCCAAAATGTTAACGAACAAACACAAGAAAAAAAGGAGGGGTGCCGCGCTCACGTTTCTCACGCGCTACGCAGAGGATGGAAATGGACTCTATTGTGATTGAGGATGAAACATGGGTTTATTACCACACTCATGAATCGAAGCAGCAGTCACTGCAATGGCGCCATACTCATTCTCCCAAAACCAGCAAATTAAAAACTTCAACTTCAGTAAAAACAAATCATGCCTACAGTTTTCTGGGACAGAAGAGGCATTTTCCTGGTTGACTTTATGCCTTCTGGCGCAACAATAATTAGTGCCAATGCATATTGTGAGACCTTGAGATGGCTTCGACGGGTAATTCAGAACAAAAGAAGGGGAATGTTGACTGATGGCTTATGCCTGTTCCAAGACAACGCTCGGGCCCACACCGTGCGTGCCGTGCGGTTGCTTAACCGTTTCATATGGGATGTTTTGTTTCCACTATAATATGTGATGTTGTTAAGCAGTTACTAAAAGATATCAAATAATTTTAAAAGACTTATTCAGGAGCTAGAGGAAGAACGTAGTATAGCAAGGAATGCTTGACCAATGGCCTGACTGACACGCTAAGTGGTCATACACGGTTATAAAGCCCGGTACCTTGTGCACGACGGTAGCATCCCAGTACACGTACTCAATGACCCGGCGTCTTAACCCACGTAGCCCCCCAAATGGGCAGAGTGACCCTCCTAGAATCAACGGGGAGTTATTAGCACTGTTAGCTTGAAAAATACTACCATTTATACTACAACTTGATCCGATTGCCAATAATGAGTGCTGACAAGACATTCTGGTCGTCCTATTGTTAACTCACTCCTCAAAACACGTTTCTATAATCGTTCTGTCACTTGCAATTCACAACATTAAAATTTTAAAATAAACAAACAACCCAATTTAGTACATGTAGATTACAATAGGGCATAAAACACCATATAGCCAAACTAATGAGAAGATAAGGAATTAGCTAGCCATGCTTTTCAAAATACTATTGCAATAATTATGAATAAATATAACAAAATATAACTAAACTTGTTTTAAAGTATATTAACCAAAACAATAAAATTAATCACTTAATAACTTAATTATTTCCGTAAAGTAAGCAAAACAAGAAAAAAAAACACTGGGCCATCACTGTAATACTGCGTAAAATCAACTTATTGTGATTCACACTTAGAAACTGAACATTTTAAGCTCATCAGCTGCGACCAGTGTAGCCAACTCGGCAGTATGGAGTTATGACCTACTAAGTGTTGAAAATTATGTTATTTTAGGAGATTTGGAGAAAGGCTATGACAGGAAAAGAATAAATGAAGATCTATTTTTAAAATAAATTATTTACATATTATTTTCAATTTTCTCCATTTTTGCCGTCCCTCCTCAAGGAAACTTGCTGCCCGGTTGTACCGTTGGTAGAGCCGGCCCTGATTTAGAGAATATGTATCAGTAATTTCAGTGTCCTCAGCTGGGACAGAGTAAGAAACCGTAGAGGAAAAAACGCCTTAGCACACCCAGCCGAGATTTTAACGTCACTGTCAAACCAAACAAACCGATACTGATGCCTTTGACTCTGTGCTCACTGGTAGGCTACAGGTTTTACTAATTTATTAGTTTTTTGTATAAAGTGTATTTTATTTCCGTTATTAAGGGGCAGTACAATGAAACGGTAAAAAACAGTTTATACGTAATCTGTGAGATTTAAGTGGTTTTGAATTGTTTATTATTATTATTATTATTATTGTTAGCACCGCGTCTTACTACCCGTTCGGGTTATACGCACTTACGCTAATGTGTAATGGTAGAGTGATTGTGAGATGGAATGAAGGACCTACAGTTTAACGTGGAATCCGAACCACGGTGGAGGCCTGGAATTCCCCACATTCACAAGATGTCTTGTCAGAGGTGAAGGAAGGGTTTGGTAATCAGATAAATCTGTGCCGGGACAGAGGATTGAACCCCGGCCGCCAGCACAGAAGTCTGACACCTTACCCCAGACCGCCATGTTATTTGAATTGTTATTAAGACTACAAAGAAGAAAAATAGGAGTCTTCATGTTGTTACTGAAGTTAATGCTATTGGAATGTCACTTTCTTTTGTTTTTTGTGCATAAAATATTATTACCCATTCAGACCATCCGCATAGTTACACAAGTAGTGTATTAATGATCAAAATAGAATGTATTATGAAAGCGTATCCACATTTTCGTGGAGAGAGAGAGTGGAAAATTTTAAATTAAGGATTTCAGTGCCTTCAGCTGGGATTCGAACACTGACCTCCCCGTTACCGGAAAATAAACTCAGACAAGGTTGACGCCAGTAGCGTCTCGTGACAAAAATTCTTAGGCAAGCTTGGAAGAGGTGCCCTCAAGCTTAAAAGGGGTGGTCCTGGAATTTTTTAAAAATTTGTTATGCTTCAAGAAGTTATTTGGAGGTGATTTTTTTTATGATAGTTGTGGCTTTGTGCGTCCTTCTGTTCTGGGATTTACATCTTAACATCCCACCATGTTTTGAAAGGGGAAGAGAGGGATAGTGACTTCGGTTCTAGTCGTCACCTTTCGGGCAAAAGAAGTCGTAGCTCGGCTGCTTGCATTTTTACCGGACATCCGCAGCTCTTCCCCTTCTCTTACCTTTGAAATCTATGACGTCACAAATAATAACTACACTAGCTAGAGCAGTGGAATGAAAGTCGGGCAAATACAGACTTTGAACCACCATTAGATGGACTAGTGCACGCCTTGCATGCTTGTTACGGTCACTGCCATGTATGGGAGTTTTTCTTTCAAACCCACTGATGCTTGAACTACATTTAAATGATTACCAGGAGAATATTCCTACAAACATTAAATAAAATAATTTCATTTCTTCAATAAAAGGCAAGCAGTGCTTGCCTTGCTTGCCCTGACGCGACGCCACTGGTTGACGCGTACCCAACCATTCGAGTATGTAATACCTTTAATGTAGAATAAGACTGGTAATATAAGTCCAAAAAATAAAACGTTTTCTCGTAACAACCAAATAAAACATAGGTCAACAAAATTGTGATTATAGCATTATTTACTCTCCAACAGCGAAATTGGAATCAGTGAGATATTTATTCATGTTTCAGTTCTAAACTACTATTTTTCTTGTTTAATAACTGTGAAATGGTTTCCTTGGTACCAATTTCACTGTATTTTTTTAATGAAGACTATAGAATACTACATTATGATGTGAGGCCTGATTCGAGTTAGCTAGGTCACGTTTTATTCATGTGGTGATGAGGCCTTTAATAGGATGAAATATTACACAAATAATAACATATTTTAGGTGGCACGTGGAATTGAATCAAGGTCGCGTAGACTTAGGGTACGGCCAGACTGATCGTGCGAGCAAGCGAGTGACTAAAATATAAAATAGAACACATTGGTTGTAATGGGAGGTGGCCACACTGGAGCGAGCGAGTGAGCGAGCGCGCGCGCTTGAAAGATAGAACTGGTTCTATTTTTCAAGCGCGCGCGCTCTACCCGGTACAGTCTAGTTTACAGGCGCTAGGCAAATTGTATGTTGGTTCATTGAGTGCTAGGGAAACTTCTCATTTTGACATGATATTTGACTTTTTTCTACCAGTGATAGGTTTAACACACTTGCTATTAATGGCTTAATTTAATTGGTAAGACCATAAATAATATAATGTATATATGTAAACCCGATATGTTAAAATGCTTCAATATTGTAATCAAAGTAGGCCTTTACAAATAAGAATCACCATTAGTTTGGAGAGAGTATGAAAAAACCACAACAATAAATAAGTTTTAAAAATCACCTTCAGTTCACTGAGCCAAGATTCGAACCTTTGCCTCCTAGTCAAAAGCTATTGAGTGCAACGCACCATTCCGCCACTGGTGCGGCTAATCTGATTTTAAAACACTTCAGTACAGTACCATACACATTTCTCAATTTATTAATTGGATGCACTCCTACTTTTTTCTTTTTTATAAATACACAATATTTTCTGTAAGAATTTTCGAGGAGCAGAGATGTACCAAGTGTCTTTGACAGAGACATCTTCTCTAATGAACTAGGGTCTGCTAATTACGCGCTCGCTCGCTCGCTAGTTTGGCCACCCAGTCGCTCGCTTGCTTGTCAGTCTGGCCGAACCCTTACACGTCTGGTCATTGAGACAAGGCCGCTTTGCAGTATTTTTGTTGTTTATTTACGCGTATACCATCGGGGTTTGTCGGTTAGACATTCCTGTTCTTCTACTGTCAGTGACCTTCTCTTGTAGCCACATGGTCTAAGGCGTCACTCTCGTGTTAGACTAGACTTATGATGACAGGGTGATCGAGGTTGAGTTCCGGCCATGTGTACTGAGGGTGTTCTTTTTTCCAAAATGGTTTTCCACTCAAATGTGGGTACATTTCCTCTAAATTCAACCTTCCTAATCCCTAACTCATTAGCGTAATTAGTTCAGATGCGCATAACCTGAAAATATAGTCAGTAACGGTGGTAAAAAACTTGGCAGTGGCAGATAATTAACCGTCGTCTGAGGTTGGAATACCGTGTAGGTGTGGTTACTTAACCCCGAGAAGAAGAAGAAGAAGAAGATGATGATGATTATGATGATGACGATATGTGCGGCCAGCAAAAGTTTTAAACCAAACTTAAGCCTAATTAACCGGACAATGGTGACCATGAGAACAATTCTCCTTCGGGAAAAATACCTACGATACCACCGGGAATTGAACTTGGGAGCTCTAGATTCTAGCCAGGATTGCTGATCACTAGACCAAGAGAACGACCCCCTCTTTACAAGGATGTTTGCCTCCTTGGTAGATGCACGACTCATCTCACTGATAAGTGATAACACGTAACTTAGCTAATAATAAGCATCGTTTCATGGTGCTGTATCCTGGGGTTTTTCATAAGATAACAGTGGAGTTGAGAACATCACTTTAACGTATTAAAAAAACTATTTCACTTATTATAATGTCGCCTGGGTGACCTGCTGGTCTAGGGGTAAAGTGTCGGACTTCTGTGCTGGGGTCCGGAGTTCAATCCTCGGTTCTGGCACAGATTTATCTGATTACCAAACCCTTCCTTAACCTTTGACAAGACATCTTGTGAATGTGGGGAATGCCAGGCCTCCACCGTGGTTCGGATTCCACGTTAAACTGTAGGTTCTCCATTTCATCTCACAATCTTCCTAGCATTACACATTGGCGTAAGTGCGTATAACCCGAACGGGTAGTAAGACGCAGTGCTAATAATAATAATAATAATAATATAATGTCGCTGTTGTGAAGTGAATAATGCAGAAAATCATGTGTTTTTTTTTTTTGTGATTTCTGCAGTTTTAGCCTAATCGTGAATATAATATCTTGGAAAGACTGACCCGTTATTCGACAGCACGAAACTAAAAGAGGATAACTATTACTCAAACGTTTAGATCTGTGAAGATAATGGAAAGATTTAGACCTGAGCCACACGCTCTGAGCATATTATAAATACTATATTAAGGAAACAATACTCACAAATTTAAAAAAAAAAGTCGAATTTGTGAGTAAAATGTTATTCTAGTGGACCACTGTCAGTTTTGTGGGGAATTTTAAAACAATTTTGAAAAGAAAAAAGATAATTGAAAAAAAAAACATGTACGAGTGGCACATAATCCATACATAACTACAAATATTAATTTAAGTGTGTGGCTTTATATGGTATTAATGAACTCTGTTTTACTTTTAAATATTTATGTAATTACTTATTCCTTAAAACTATCTAGAATCTAATTTAAATTAAATTAAAATAATACGGTACCAGGAAATAATCGCCCACAAAGAACTATTTTTTTGTCCTTAACATGGCTGCCTAGTCCCCATTCACGAGCTGAGATACTTTCACCTCGTCAAATAAAATACAAATTTGAGAATATGAGCGAGGGGAATAATTGGTTTTAAACAACGATTATATGTTGTTGTTTTTTACACCGCATTTTTCTACCTATTCAGGCTGTATGCATAAATGTAATAAATAAGCTAATTAGTTAGGGATGAGTTAGATTCAAATTAACTTAGATGAGGTGTACCTGGATTTGCATGGAGGAAAAGTGTAAAATTATTTTGGAAAAAACACCCTCAGTCCGTCCGAACGGGATTCGAATCCTTATCTCCCTGTCATCGGCATTATAGTCTGCACGATAGGGACGCCTTAGACCATGGTGCCACTGAAGCAGGTAACGACTATATTAAAATGAATATTCATTGCTCTAAAAAAAAGCTAATACAAATGTTATTTTAATAAATAGCAATCTGCCACGGTGACTGAGTGGCCCAAAACATTTGACTCATTGCACTTGACGATCATTGAAGGGGAGTCAGGGCTAGAATCCTGGATAGCTACACTGGAGGGCTTCCCATGACTTTCTCAATCCCTCCACACTATTGCGGGTACGTTTGTTTTAAGATAGCCTACTCGTCCCTAGCTTGTAGGTTAAGTCATTGATAGACCTGTTGTTGAAGTTATTGGCCGATCAAAGCTATGTACGGTTTAAAATTGATCAATTGGTATTTTGTTCCGTTTGTCCGGATATTTATTACACGATAATGTCAAATGCTTGGATCAATTTTAACGAAATTTGGCATGGATATTCTTTGAACCTAGGCCAAACAACGTAAGTACATGATTTTGCGATCTGGTTATCCGTTTCAAGATGGCGGTCACTCGAAAGGTTTTTCATTAAATAGCTCATCTCAAGTGATTTGTATTTATAGTTCTAAGCAATCAATCAATTTTTTTTATTTTTTTTTGACATCTATTGTGCGCCTGTCGTTTTAAACCAAATGAACAACGATTACTCTCTATTAAAGTAACTTATTTTTCAATATAACATTAATTAATTTCTGTCTAGCTTTACGATCAAAGAAACATAGGCCTACCAAATTGAAATCCAAGGAGAAATTATAGGAAATATTTCAACTTGAAGTCCAAATATAAATTTTAAGAATGTAACAACGATAATAATATGGAGGGATTTGTGGGGAATGCCAGGCCTCCACCGTGGTTCGGATTCCACGTTAAACTGTAGGTCCTTCATTTCATCTCACAATCACCCTACCATTACACATTAGCGTAAGTGCGTACAACCCGAATGGGTAGTAAGACGCGGTGCTAATAATAATAATAATAATAATAATAATAATATGGAGGGATCGTAGTCTATTTTTCACGGAACTACTAGCTACCTGCTACATAAGAAACAATCCATGTATTAAATGATTTTGAAATTAACCAAACATATAATATAGATAGATATCAAGAGCCTCACATAAATCCTATTAACTTATTTACATTTAAGTATTACTTCAACATAATGGGTTTTTTTAGCATTGCGTATTACTACCCATTCGGGTTATACGTTTATGTACTAATTATGTATATGGGTTAGTCACGAGTAAGGTTTAATTTATAAGAAGTGTACCAGCATTTGCGTGTAGATAGAGTTTGGGAAACCATTTTGGGATAAAACCTCCGACCGGGATTGAGCCACGATCTCCCCGCCATCGGCAGTATAGTCTATTGCGAGAGTAACGCCTTAGACCATGTGGTCACCGAAGTGGGTAATTAATATTATTTTAAATCTCTGCTTTAACGAGCTATAAAAAGAGCCACACAGCCTTACAAAAATTAAGGTTTAGTCATTTATCTTAGCCTAATGAAATAAATGTTTACTTAACAATTTTTTTTATCGCATATCTAACTTACGAAACGAGATAAACGTTAACACTTCACTAAGCTTGCAAAACAAACAGTGTCAAAATATCTGATAAAAATACTCGGAGTTTTCTTTTTCTTAGCACCGCGTCTTACTGCCCGTTCGGGTTATACGCTTATGCACTAATTACGCTGATGGTTTCAGGATTACAAAGGTTATATTTAGAGGAGGTACACCCGAATTTGCGGGGAAGGGAGAGTGGAAAAACATATCGAAAAAATCACCTTCAGTACACCCAACCGAGATTTGAACCATGATCTCCCCGTCATCAGCAGTATAATCTAATATGAGAGTGATGCTTTAGACCATGCAGCCACCGAAGCAGGTAAACTCGGAGTTGTTCTTACTTCTTGGATACACTTTTACAATTAAAATCAGTTGTTTTATACTCCAACTATTATATTAACACACGCATCGGTGTACACGTGGACTAAATGTAAGGCTCATTAAGTTTGGTTCACCAGTTACAGGTAGGTCAGGGTTTGAATCCCGGATGGGTGTTTTAAGGGTTGTTCTTCTTAAATGGTTCCCACTCCTCCTTCACACAAATGTAGGTACATTTTTATAAATTTTTACCTTTTTCATACTTGCCCGATAAAATAAAATAATAGAGGCTTATCTCAGATAGATAGCCTATCTTAAACGCAATGAAGAAAAATAAATTGCCTACTACCGACGACTAAAATAATTTTCCCTTGATTGCATTTTCCTTTATTAAAATGCTAGCCAACAGTCGAGACTGTAATATTAACCGTAGTAATGGCATTGAAAGCGTGTTCTTAATCAAATGACAGGTTTGGGGCATATTATTTTGTTAGTGGATGCGAATCAAAAGAAAATGTTAAAGTGACCCTCGGACTACTATATTTATTTGCAGCTCCGACGCTTTAAATAATAAAAATAACTGTATATCTATATAAAAAAAAGTATGTTATGTATATAACAGCAAATAACTGCATTTGTTCAAGGAAGCGTAAATTCACCTTCTTATACCCTACACCATGATTCGAAATGCAACAATTTGAGTAAATTATCGTTGAAAATGAGATAATTTATATTTTCGCACAATTTTTTTTATTAATCAATTCAAAGTGTAAGACTCGTTACTGAATAATGCCCTGTTTATATCTTTAAACGTCATTTTGCCTAATATATTCATGTTAGGCATTTAACTTGCATTTTCTGAACTGACTGATTATATCAGCACACGAGAATTTATATGAGCGAGGGCGAGAGTGCTTAGCAATTTTGCCAGGATAGGTGTTTTCATATATTTTCCAGGTTTTTTTTTACATGACACAATTAATGGGGAACCGACGACTTTACTTACCCTCCGAAGAAAGTGCTACGGGTTTTTATCGCCAAAGAAAAATCCGTCGATCTTGGCTGGGTTTGAACCCAAGAAAATCGGACTCTGAGGTGAGTACTTTACCTCAAAAGATCACCGAGATCAATTATTTTACATATCAACATCTTGATTGGTTGATGTGCGTATAACCCGAACGGGTAGTAAGACGCGGTGCTAATAATAATAATAATAATAATAATAATAATTGATTGGTTGACTGTGAGACAGCTGAGTGAATGCATTGCGTTTACACGCTCCCTTAAAGGCAATATACTTTTAATGATATTATATTATTTTGTCTATGCTCACAATTAATAACAAGAATCCAATTAATGATAAAAATGCTACTAGCCACTTAAATAATTTATGGTTACACTTTTTATTACTTATTTATTATTTTTACAGCTAACACCAAAGCGTTTGAAAACAAAATTCCATAATTTTGAACAGATTTTACTGTTGCCAGTGATATTGATAAAATATAAAAACTATGCTAGGCTTTTAGGTTTACTCTTAATTTTGACTTAATTGGTTGGGAATTCAAAAAGATAAAAATTTAAGTTTATTTTTTTAATATTGAGATTAATAAAGACAGCAACGAGAAAATAAAACACCATCTTAATATTTGATAAAGTGCTACCAGATTTGTACACCGTAAACCTTCCTACCCCAATTCTCTTACAAAGACAGTAGACTTTTTATTTCCAAAAATTTACTTTAAAAAATCAATACATGGAGAACGATTCACTGAAACATACATTCAATAAATAGTGGTAATTATGTGCTAATAAACTAATAAAAAAATTGTTAAATTAAAATGAACCGGGAAGATATAACAGCCAGTGGGTGAAAATTTATTTAAAACTACTCCCTAACCTAGGCACAAAGCTACTTATAGCAGTGGAGAAAATGGCTTAATTGTGCCCTGGCTCAGTCGCATCTACACCCGTACAATGCAACAATATTTCACTCCCAATGACGGGGAGATCGGGGTTCAAATCCCGTATGGGTGTACTGAGGGTGATTTTCCAAAGTGGTTTTTCACTCTCCTTCTATGTAAATGCGGGTAAACTTCTTCAAAATATAACCTTCACCATACCTAAAATCATCAGCCTAATTAGCACATAAGTGTATAATTTGAACGTGTAGTAAGACGCAGTACTAAAAATAAAATATTTAAAAAAAATCAGACTGCTAACAAACCCCATTTTTTCTCGCGTGTCTCAATGGGCGTTGAGAAATGTCACTCATGCGTAGTCCAGAACTCCCAACAGATTTTTTATCCAGTCTAATTTGTGGAAAGGCTTGAACTTTTATTTAGTAGTTCACAAGTGTTTTAAATGCATTTCCAAAATATTAATTGATTGGATGGTGGTTTTATAAATATATTTTCTCTGGTTTTCTACTGTTACCAATGGTAATAATAAATACCAGTACTAGGATTAAAATATATTATCCTAGATTCAGGGGCGGCCCGAGGTAAATCTTGCGCCCGGGCGGGATTGCCTTTTGGCGCCCCCTTATAAAACGGGGGATAATAGTATATTGTGAAGATAATCCCCCAAAATATCAACTCTACCTAAATTTTGAAAAAAAAAAGACATGTGAATAACATATTAAATATCTTCTAGGGCATTCCAAATTTAAAAAAAAAATGGCTGAGCACCCCTTAAAATAGATTTTAGGGGCTTCCAATTTTCAAAATTTGCCAAACGAGGACTACTACAAATATTCTCTAGAAATATCCAAATTTCAAACTTTTTGTGGGGGAGACCTATTCTAAATAGCTTCTACGAACAACCAATTTTCTAACCTTAGCTGGGGAAGAGGAGGATAGAAAGTCCAGAAAAAACTTTTTTAATTCTTTCCCCGCCTCTCCCTCTCACACAAATAAAGTTCCCCCACTATTGTATAAAATAACAATGGTCTTAATTCTTGTGGTTTAATAGTAAGTCTTAGCATCATGTCATAAGCCCTCCCTACCCCAATTATTATTCCCTACGCCCATGCTAACCTAGCAACTCCAAACCTAACGTATCCTGGGTGTGATATGGAAATATTCTGAAGGGGAAACTCCATAAATGGTCATCATAGAGTAGCACAAACGTTTCACTGCGAGATTGAACGAAAATGTTTAGTATTACAAAGAAAACAAATATAACATGTTTTGAAGACAATGCTCTCCTCTTTAACTTTGTTTTAATGAACGGTTTAAGAAATATTGGCAATATACCGTTTTAAGAAGCTTTTTTTTGAAGATGGCGGGTGTAAAATAACTTTTGAAGAGTGGCACTATACTCAATTTTACTGGCCACAAATAACTATACCACGATGTCAAATTTCATGTAACTATCAAAAAGTGAATGAGTGTTTTGCTTAGCAACTTCACTATTACGCTCAGGTTACATTAGGTTTGGAATTGTGAGGTTTTGGAATTATTTCCATATCATTCCCAAGTTATGTTATGTCAGGTTAGTTTGGTGCTCTGTTTGGCGCTCCCTTTGAGCTGACGCCCAGGGCCGCCCGGTTCGTCCAGCTCTTAAGCCGCCCCTGCTTAGATTTCTGTAAATACAAATTTGATAAACCAACCATATAAAACAACTGACTACTGGCCAGATCAGTCAACCGCTGCAGATGCTAGAGGAAAGTATACAAATCTTAAAAAGGAGATGATTAAAATCCACTTCATACCCTACTCATGCATGTTAACACTCTTTTATTCACTAAATTTATTGACATATTTTAGGTAACAACTTAAATTAAATCAATATCATTCTAGACTTACATGTTTAGGACTTCTAGTGATGTTTGCTACATTGGCGGAAAGCTCAAATGATCTAGCTTACGGCATGGAGCTATACAAATTTAAGACTTTTACAAAAGTTTGTAGCTGAGAAGATAACATAGGGATTTAAGCCATACCTTTAGATAATAAAATAGCTATATTGTTGAAAAATAATGGGCCCTATAGCTACTAGAATTAAACTACTTAGTTCTATGTTCCCAGTAAACTATCTACTCTAACCTCTAGTAATGCAATATAATGCAGACTATAATAGATTTCCAGTAACGAGAAGGTTGAATTTTGAATCTTGGCTGGGTTCACTGGGGGGGTCGTTTTTCCATTCCCTATAATCACAAATTCGGGTGCACTTCCTCTAAACTATCTTCCCCATGGCTTGAATTTATCAATTATATTATTAGTGTTAAGCCTATAAAATGTAAAAATAATCTGATTGCTTTATATTAACTTTTGATCTTAGCTTAGAATAAACTGCTGACATTTAGTCCAAAATGTAATATTCATAAATGTACTGCAATTTTAATATATTGTATTTACTATTACAACTTAAGTATATTCCATTTACGGTGAACGATTACAGGATTAGCTCGATGACTTCCACTATGGCCTTATCATATAATAATTTGCATCATAATGGAAACAGAAATGTAAGTTTCTACGATAAACGAAGTGTGCACTCCATTTATACTGAAAGGTAACAGTGCACGTTACATGACGAACTTTTACCAAAATAATACACCAAACACTTTAATATAGTTACTCATTCTCACATAAAGCTTAATGTATATTATTTAAGGATATAAAATCGAATATACACCCAAATTTCACCGTCCAGGAACAAAAGACCATACCACCATCAGAGTGAATTGTAGGCCTATATATATAGAAAACCTTCCTTTTAGTTTTAGTTATAATATAGTGGATACTAGAGAGTGGCTTTAGTAAGGGCTATCGAGGGTGTAATTCTGCTGCTTTGCTCCAGTAGTTATCTCAATTAACATTTGATTGAACTTCACTTTTAAATATTCCTTAAACAATTATTTCATACCTCCATCTTTTATATCATAGTTTAATGTAACTTGCTTAAAGAGCTACTATGTAAACCTAAGTTAATACAGTATTTAACATGTTACCATTTCAAAGTTAGGTACTTTGTAGTGATCCATGATCCATTAATTATCTATTTATTGCTTAGCTGACCGATATTTGAGCACGAACAAAAGTGAAAGATTATATTTATGGAATAACATAATATGTGAAATCGTGGAATGTTTTTAAATTAAACTACTTTTCCTACCTGGATCCCTGAGAAATTGGTATTTCTTGTTGTTGTAGTTGAAATTCTTGCGTTTAACCTAGCACTAGTACATGGACTGAACCTTGATTGCAAGGTGTGGTGAGGTAGATTGAACATCGCAAGAACTGATATGTTATCTCCCGACTGGCTTATCTTCCATGTGTCACATTACTAGATGAAACTACCCAACTTCTTTATAAATAGATTAGTTACAAATTGCATATTTTACCTTGTTTTATGATTCATATATTGTTCGTAAAATACTATTTCTGCCTAAACCCTTACAAGTTTGACGAGTTTATGTAATTGGATAAATTTTATCTTTTTTTTAGAAGTGTTTCTAGTTATAGATATGGAACTGTTCTTTGCACCGCGTTTTACTACCCACAAGGTATATTCACATCTAACTACACTAATGGGTTAGGAATGAGGAAGTTAATAGAATTGTACCCACGTTTGCGTGGAAGGAGACTAAAAGGCCATTTAGTAAAAAACACCCTCAGTACACCAGACTAGGATTCGATCCTCGACCACCCCATCATTAGAAAACCAGACTAGACGATCTTGATGTTTAGTCCGTGTACCCATTGATGCGGGTAAGAATGGAGTTGTGTTACATTAATTTTTTTAAAGGAGGGGAAGAATTATTTCCCCATAGATGTGTTGGTCTATAAATACTATCCTGAGTAAATTGTTAGGGCCTATGTAGCATGGTTAATAATTAAGATAGCACAAAATTAATCACTCTATCTCGGGAGGTGTGATTATTTTGTTTACTGGTGTGATTAAATCATTTCTCAGAGTTAGAGTAGTTGATAAAACGTCAATTGCTTTTTGTGAGCATTTGTTTGATGAATTATATATCAAATTGTTTTAGGTGAGATGTGTAGGGAACGCAAGTTAAGGTAAATTTTTTTTTTTGCACTTTTTTTATCAAAACATTTTTGGTCAAAAGAAATAAAATATTCCTCCAGTAGAAACATCATCATCATCATGCACAGTTTCCTACTCCTGGTAGCGTCTTTCTCGAACATAAGCCTCTCAATTTACTTCTGTCCTCCCACCAACTTTATTTCTTCACGCCAGCCCAATCCTCCTCTCCACACTCCTCCGGACTCCCTTTATCCACCTGTCTCTGGGTTTTTCTCTTGGCCTCATGGCTGCCACCTCCATTTCGAGTATCCGCCTTAGAATACTACCCTCTCTCATCCTCTTCACAGTTCCATACCACCTCAATCTCGTCTTCTCCATCCTATCCTTCAGGGATTCCTCCTTCACTCGCTTTACCACCCTTTAATGCCTCACCCTGTCCATCCTTGCCACTCCCATCCTAATCCTCAAAATTTTTTATCTCCCATGGCTGTATTCTGCTCCTGTCCCTTTCCTTTACCACCCAGATTTCTGATGCATACTGCAATATTGGGACATGGTGTGTCTTGTTCATCACTCCTTTGCACCTCTGTGGCACATCTCCACTCCAGACCAGACTTCTGACGCGTTTGTAAAAGGCCTCCGTTTGCCTCCCTCTCTCCCATTTCCTCCTCTTTCCTCTACCTCACTTCCCAAGTACTTGAAGCTTTTCACTTTCTAAAGTTGCTCTCCTCCTAATGTTACTCCCTTCGTGTACCTAATTTGCTTCCGTGTTGTAATCACCAATTCATTCTTCTTTACATTAAACTTCATTCCATAGTGTACTGCCACCTCATTCCATACATACAATTGTGCCTGCACTCCTAACTATTCATTTCCCCACATCATCAAGTCATTCGTAAACACCATTGCTTTCATGTTTCCTTCCCCTACTCTTTCTACCACCTCTCTCATCATTACAACCATTACTACCATGAACAACAATGGCGAGAGCATGCTGAGAGAGAGATGAGGACTGGGACAGAGGCTAAAGAGACGGAGGGCTAGAGAAGGAAGGGGGGGAGTGACCAGTGACAGTGACGAGGACAGTGACATGGATAGTGACGAAGATGGAGACAATGACAAGGACACTGGAGGATACGAGAACAGAAACACGGGGAGCGGGACTGAGACGGACGCAGGTGAGATCTCAGCGGGGGAAATATAGGGAAAGGTGAAGGTTGTTTTGTGGAACTACTGCTATACAACTTTCCATGAGTAACAAGGAGAGATTCCGGGAAGTGGCAAACACGAAACCTTGTGGGACTGGCATACCAGTTCGACTGATGGATTCGAAGGTTTACTGGGGTAGCCCTGATAATTCCGAGGGATCATCATTCCAGCCAAACAATGGGAAAGATGAGGGGAAAGAAATGGGACGCATAGGGGGAAACCTGTGACTGCAGATCCTTCTTCTTGGAAACAAGAAGAGTAGGATTAGGTCTTGTAAGGGCCCTATGCGTCAAGATGGAGATAGGCGGCTGCTCTGTAGCCCCCTTGTACCATCGGGGCAATGGATATTCCCGAAGGATTAGAAGCTATTTAGGTTAGCTAGTTGTAAGATTAGGATAAGATTAGAATAGGATAGGATAGGGACAGGAGGGTAATAGGAAAGGGTAGGTGCTATAGAAGCTAAAACCTGTTTAGAAGTAAATAAATTATATGATGTGTAATAGTAGGAAATTTCTGTTCTGATACTGTGTAAATAAGGCCTGGATTTAAAATTGTAAGATGCCAGGCCAAATTAGATTGGAAATTAAAAAAACTCCATCTTCCATCCCTTAATTTTTCAACGCTTCCTACACTTTATTTCTACATACACTATCATAAACTTGTTTCCATCGCCAGATAAGCCATCAGCATATCTTTCCCAAACTTTTAATGGTGTTTCTGCAACTGCCTTACGGCGAATATTAGATCTAATGTGGACCTACCTGGTCTGAAGCCATATTGCTCCTTCCTCAACCCTTCTTCCACTACCCTTCTGATTTTCCTCTATAGAACCTTCTCATATATATTTGAACCATGGCACATTAGTGTCACTCTACTACAATTCCCACACTTATTCCTATCCCCCTTTTTAAATATAGGCATAATCAGCCCCTTATTTCAGTCTTCCGAAATTATCCCCTCCTTTAACACTATCTTCATTACTCGGTACAGCCACTGTAGTCCCATTACTCCCGCTGCCCTCAGCATTTCCACACTGACCTCATCCACTCTGGTGCTTTCCCACCCTTCATTTTCCACAGGGCCTTTTCAACATCCTTCCAGGTTATATCCATTTCCCTTCCCTGACTGCCACCTGCTTCGTTTTTCACTTCCTCCTCCTCGCTTCTCCCCTTTGCATTCAGCAACTCCACAAAATACTCCTTTCACATCTCCTTAAGTTTTTTTCTTTTTTATCTACCTTATTTACATTACTGTTAACCACTACCACACTCTCTTTCCCTGTTTCTTCTTTTATTGTTTATTAACCATTTTATACAGCACTTTCTTACTCCACTCGCTATTCGCTTGAATAGTCTTTGATCAATTCCTTATCCAGCTTCTCTTTTCCTCCCTCACTATATATTTTGCTTCCCTCTTTCTTGTATTGTACACCTCCTTTGCCTCCACTGTCCTCCGCTGGAACAACTCCCCGAATTCCATATTCTTCTTACCCACTGCCTCTCTCACTCCCTCATTCCAATTAGGGGTTTCCTTCTATTTCCCCTTTTTGCTTGTCCTTCCGCATACTTACTTCGTTGCCTTCGCACTTAACCTAAGTCTTTTCCATTCCTCTTCCCCTGTCCTCAGTACGGCCCTTGGTACATTGTCCTGCACTCTCTTCTGGAACTCCTATCTATAGTCTTCCTCATTTAATTTCCATATCCTTTTCTTTCTTTCCTGGTTCTTAACCACACTCTTTTTCCACTGTACTCTGAGATTCGTCCTCAACAACCTATGGTCACTGTCCAGGGCCACAGTTGGGGGGGGGGGGGGGGCGGTGGCGATGCGTTTATGGCAAGCCTTGGTGTGTCAGCAGACATGCGCGTGGGGCACAATGGCTGATGCTAACAGTTAATTATTCTGTGATCATGAATTGTTTGTGTTTGTGAATGTGATCTTGACCATTATCTTGAGTTCATAGTGTTATTGTTTTGTTATTTACAATTTACGTACTCGAATATACTGCCTTTTAGTTTTATTATTAATTCGTCAATTTAGGATTTATTTTCAATCAAATGAGAAACTAGTGGAAAGAAGAATGTCGAAAAAACCATTGGGAGCTGAGTACAGAAAGAAGGCCGGGGCAAGATATAAATCGACACACCGGTCGTCGTTTTAATGTCATCATTGTTGTGTGACAAATACTCCACGAAAGGTAAGTTTAAAATAGGTGTATTTCATAATTATTGTGTCGGTAGATAAAACACGGTTAAACCAATAATTACCAAATTTTATGTTTAAACTTTTTATGCTAAAATGAAGAACTAAAAAACTTTGGTGAAAATCATTAAAATAATGTTAATAGATGGGTTTTAAACGATTTTTTACACATAATGTTTTTCTTTACAACTCCGTTAGTAATTTGTAGTCTTATTTTTTAGAATATGTATTGATTTTTAAATATCTAAATGTGAGAATACGCTAAGGCAATTCCCTTAGATAGCATTTAAGATTAACTCCATTAAAAATTATGATTATTTTAGAAAATTGAAGGTTTCGGTAAGTAGATTAACCGAAGCATGCCTGAAAAAAAATGTAAAAAAAACTTATGTTTTTGTATATTACGTATCTGAAAATCAAATATTTCCCTTAAAAATAAATTGAAACTGATGTTTTAGAAAGTTTAAAAAAAGGGTTGATTACACTTGTATGCAACCATCTTGCTTCATAAAACCTGTTTATATTTTAAGTTCCTCTTTATGGATAGTCACAAAACGCATCACAATTTTTTTTAGAAATACAAGTTTTTTTAAATTCCTGAAAATGTATAATTATTTATTGAAATAATTTATTACATATATTAACGTAATTAAATTACAACCAGGTTAGAAACTGGTAATTTATATTTGATTGAATCATAAAAATATTATAAAACAATATACAAATACCGGTAACAATTGTAAACAAACTATCTCTTAATTTGTTCTATTCGTAGATAATATTGTCAGGAAACATGAAAATGTACGCTTCATTTCTGCATTTATTTGCATGCCATGCCTTGGAGCGTGTACATAAAACCTCTTAAATTTATACTTATTTTGTGGAAAGAAATTTTCTTAAGAGGTGCAATAAAGTTACTTCCGGTTGAAGTGTACCGACAAATAATAGAATTTCAAAAGCAGGTAAAACATCCGGGAATCGGGGATCGATCGCAGAGGTATATTTGCTAACCTGTATAATGCGTAACTATTAACACTGTATTGTTACGTCTTCCTGTTTTGTCAATGGTTGTAAGTAAGTTATTTTGTCATTTGTCAGTCAGTGTTTAAGCTTCTTCAGATGTAGATGTAAAGTAAGCTTTGCGAACAAAAGTTTTGTTTCTTAAAATGTCACGTCGCGCGTGTATTGATCATCCCGATTTATTTTGCTATACGTGTGGAAGCTATACGCTGCCAAAACAAAGACGAAACATTACTGACACTTATAAGAAAGGTTATTTAACATATTTTGGTGTAAAACTAGGTGACCAAGAAAAAACATAGTGCCCACACTGTGTTTGTAATTCATTTAATGTTAATATGAATCAATTGTTAAACGGCAAGCGGAAAGCATTAAGTTTTGGTGTTCCTATAGTGTGGCGTGAACCTCAAGACCATTTAACAGATTGTTAGTTTTGTTTATGTAATGTGAAAGGCATAAATAATAAAAATAGACACGCTGTGATATATCCCATTTTAAAATCTGCCATTCGCCCTGTTCCTCATAGTGATGATGTGCCAATTCTACATCCCCCACAGAAGCTGGGAAAAAGGGATTGATCAGAATTTGCCCTCCCTTCTGAAATGGAAGCAAAAACTGAGACTGCCGAAACATCCAGTCGCCTCAACTTTTCATGAAAAGTGAACTTAATGACTTAGTCAGAGACTTGGATCTACCAAAAGTTAGTGTAGAACTGTTAAGATTGTGAGTGAAAGAAAAAAATTTACTTGCCCTCGGCACTACATTTTCATAGTATAGACACAGAGAGTCAGAGTTTGTACCATTCTTTACTAAAACGGGTGAACTTGCGTACTACAACGACATAGGGGGTGTAATTAATGCGCTTGGCCTTAAATACGAGCCTGCTGATTGGAGATTCTTTGTAGATAGTACTTTAAGAAGTCTTAAAGCAGTTCTTCTTCATATTGACCATTTACTTCCCTCTGTACCCCTTGGATACTCCGTGCAATTAAAAGAATCATATAACAACATTAAATGCATGTTAGAGAAGCTTAAATATGATGAGCATATGTATGTGGTGGGGACTTTAAGAGATTAACAACTCTCCTTGGTCAGCAATCTGGCTTCACTAAGTTCCCTTGTTTCCTTTATGAATGGAATAGTAGACAACGTTCCCTACATAAGAGATTGGCCTCCTAGATCAGATCTTGTACCAGGGGGGAAAATGTGTTGTACGAACCACTTATCCCTAAGGAGAAAGTTCTTTTACCCCCACTCCATATTAAACTTGGGATTATGAAGCAATTTGTTACCAGCCTTGACAGCGAAACCAAAATTATTCCATATCTAAAAACGAAATTTCCCAAGAAAAATGAGGCAAAAATTAAAACCGGCATATTTGATGGACCACAGATACGTGACCTAATGAGATATTCCCATTTCCCGCCCTCCATGAACGAAACGCAAAAAACTTCCTGGTTTTCATTTAAGAGATTGACTGAAAATTTCCTTGGTAGCCAAAAGGCAGAAAATTAAAGGAAAATTACCGAAGAAATGATAGCCAACTTCAGAAGTCTGGGTTGCAACATGAGTGTGAAACTTAATTTTTTACATAGCCATATTGACTATTTACCCCAAAATCTTGGTGCGATGATTGAGGATAAGAGTGAAAAGTTCCATCAGGATATTAAAGTCTTGTAAGTAAGGTACAAGGGCAAATGGAATAAATCAATTCTGGCAGATTATTGCCGGTGCATAAAAAAGGATTCATCTGATAGTCACCACAGAGCATCAATGCAAGTGATTTTTTAAATTAATCAATTAAGGATTATGAATTAATTTTATACTTTCATGAGATAGATTGCGTTAATATATTTATTTTCAAAGTATGAGCTTCATTTGACTTTAAAAAAAATGATAACATTTTAAAGTGTTTTGTTTTTACTAAAAAAAATTACAGGAAAACCTAACGCTATACAGAAAATCTGAATACAAATTGGGATTAAGGACACTTTAATGAACTAAAAACAGTATATAAGTTAGCTTATCACGTTTAAATAAATATTTAGAGGGCTAACATGAACGTCACCAATTATGACTTTTTTCGTTTCTATTTAATAATTTACAGGAAAACCAGATGTGATAGGGAAAATCTGATCACAGAATGGGATTCAAGACATTCTAATTAACTAAAACAGTTATTTCACTCACATTATTATGTTTAAATAATTTTTTTAAATATATAAACTTGACCCATTTTCAAGTTATTTCAATTTTATTTTTAAAATTACATAAAAACCTGACGTGATATGGAAAATCTAAATACAGATTCATATTTAGGGCACTTCAATTAACTAAAATCGCCTTTTTCCATCATGAAGCAGAAACAAAGTTTTAAAATGCATACCTGTGTCATTGACGCTTATTCTGGAAAATCTGCTGAACCGATTTTAATTATTATTATTATCATTATGTTAAATAAATGCATGTATTCTGAAGATAATCACAATGTTGTCAAAACAAATAAGTCACAAAGATTTTATTTTTGTTTAACATGGTCCCGTAAGTAAAAACTTTTTCGAAAGATGTATTTTGTTGTAGAATTGGTTATAAGAATGTACTTGCGACCACGGTGAGACGGGCTTAGTTCTCTCTGAATAAAATATTATGTGCACCAAGCAAATATTTAAACTTGAAATAAAAACTTTGTGAAAAAACTCAAATAAACATATATTGCTATATGATGTGATTTAATCTCATTAAGATGATCCATCTTGTTTTATCTATATTACTCCTTTTTATTAAATCATAGGGATCCAAACCTCAAGCAGTAATCCGGAGGCAAATAATCTTTATAGCATTCAAGAGGTCCAGGACCTGGCTGACACTTTGGGCATAATGGAGGTGGAAGATAACAAACAGATTCCTGAAATGGCTGAGCAGTATAGTGACAGTCCAACCTCTCAAACCAGCTCATAAAACATTACCCAGGACCAGGTATATATTGGTGGAACTGTAACAAACACTCATTAACTCAAGAAATAGTAAGAGAGTGTTTCATTAAACAACTACCAAATGGGCAAAAAGTAAAAAGCTTGTGGCCAAGTTATAGCCAGACCAAAAATGCTGCATTCTGTGTACCATGTAGATTGTTTTCACACCTTGTAACAGAGTCAATATTATCATTTTTGGAAAAAGAAGAAGGTTTTGTGCAGTGGAAGCTCAGTTATAGGATTCCAGACCATGAACATTCTTTCAAATCACAAATTCTATTTTTGTACAGGATGATTACAAATGATCTTTACACGTTCGAAAAATCATAAAAACGGAACGGTGCACCCGATTAACTTGAAACCTTTTCCATTCGATACAGAAACTCAGGAATTTTGTTTTACAAATGATCCGCATTCGTTTGTTTCAGCCTACAACCACTAATAGCAGCTAGTGCGTAAAATGGCGCCTACCGCGCAACCGAAGAGTTGGTGCATCCTTCAATTCGTGAAAAGGGAGTCGATAGCTGCTGTGCAACGTATATTCAGCACACATTTTCACGAGGAACCAACCAACTGGGTATCCATTTACGCCTGGTATAAGACGTTTAAAGAAAGAGGGTGCATTTGCAAAGGCAAGAGTCGGGGTCAGCACTGTGCCAGAGGAAGATATGGCTTGTGTTCAACCATCATTACTGCGAGGCCCACAAAAATCAACTCGGCGAGCAAGTCGTGAACTGCAAATGCCCCAAACCTCTGTATAAAAAATCTTGCGCATGAAAGTGTACAAATTTCAGTTGGTCCAGGCACTCACACAGGATGATTACAGTGCACATTACGCATTCTGCTCCGAGATGCTAGCGAGGATTGACAATGGCAACAACCTGCCTATGAGGTCAATTTTCAGTGACGAGGCCACATTGCACACGATTGGCAAAGTGAATAAGAACAATGTGCGAGTTTAGGGAACAGTAAATCCCCATGTCATCATCGAACTTGTGAGACTTCTCCAAAGTGAATGTGTTCTGTGCCATGTCGAGGTAGAAGGTTTACGGACCCTTCATTTTAATCGAAAAAACCGTCACAGATCATTCCTACCTCAATATGCTTACCTTGTGACTTCTACCTCAATTGGGAGAAGATTCAAACGAATTAATATTCCAACATGATGGAGCACCACCTCACTTCCACTTGGCTGTACGGGAACACCTGAAAAGACATCTCCCTGGGAGATGGCTCGGTCGTGTACGTGACAACGATGCGGTGTGGGGCAAATGGCCACTGCGATTACCAGACTTAACCCCATACGATTTATTTTTGTGGAGCTATGTGAAAGAAAACGTGTTTGTCGCACCTCTGCCACGATCTTTGCCGGAGCTGAGGCAGAGAATCACAACCACCGACACACTGCACAAAGTTTAGGAAGAGTTTGACTACCACCTCGATGTCTTCCGTGTGACTCTAGGAGCACATATCGAGTCACTTTAAACTGTGAAAAAAAACTTTCCAAGTTTCTGTATCTAAGGCAAAATGTTTCAAGTTAATCGGGTGCATCATTCAGTTTGTATGATTTTTATAAAGTGTAAAGATCATTTGTGCTTACCCTATACTTGGAGGACTCTCTTTGAGTCCTCCCTGGGAATGGGTGGTATACAATTATAAGGAGCTGCAAGACCAGATATTTAAAGAATAAAATCATTGGAAAGCAAGCCTTTATTGTATTGTCGATGTCATAATGTTCTTGGCCGAGCAGGAAGTCCGTTAAGGGGCTCAAAAGAAAGTTGTGACTTCGGAGACCCCAATAGTGGTAAGTTTCTAAACATCGTTGAGCTCAAATCGCACTACCATGCTCCTTCGCGTGAGTACATGGAACAGCACAAAAAAGAACAAGTAAGTTACTTTTCTTCACAAATTCAGGAGGAATTTCTGGAAATTATTGCTGGAAAGTTAAGAAAAGATATTTGAATGATGTAATAGAGGCCAAGTATTTTTCAGTTTTGTTCGACTGGACACCTGGCGTGAGCCACCATGAACAAATGACTGAAGTCATTCGATATGTTAAAATAAACCAAAGTGCCCCAGAAATTTTAGAGACCTTTATTGACATCTTTAATGTTAGTAATAAGACAAGCCTTGGTCTTACTGAAGAGATTCTGATGAAAGTAGAAAGTGATGGCTTAGATATGAAGAACTGCATAGGGAAATCCTACAAAAATAGAACCAATATGGCTAGAATGTACAAAGGAGTTCAACCAAGAATACTCCAGGAAAACAAACTGGCGTATTTTGTACCATGTGCAGCTCAGTCGCTTAATTTAGTTGTAGTACGTGCTGCTTATGCATCTGCTGAAGAGCAATAATTCTTTGGAACACATCACTGCTTCTTTTTGTTGCTTCTAATGCAAGATGGAAAAGTTAAAAAAAGAGTGGCAATGTCCTTAAAGTCGCAGAGTAAAACAAGATAGTCAGCGAGTGTGGAAGCAGTTGAGGCTGTATATAAGCACTTTGATAAAATTATCAAGGTCCTGGAGGAACTTGGAACTAGCCCTCTGTCTACTCCAGGAACAAAGTCTGAGGCTAACTCTTTGCAGACAAACCTAAGCAAATTTGAGTTTATTGTCATGCCCTGTTTCTGGTAGCTTACAAAGTACTGAAGCAGATAGATCATGTCAATCAATTATTTCTTCAAAGAAATTATGTGACTATTGATAAGTTGATGAGAAATATTGATGGCCCTGTAAGCTTTTTGCAATCCACAAGAGAGAGTACCACATCCGATGCCGTCACTGAGGCTAAAGTCATAGCTCAGAATACCCACCTAGCTACTGACTTTAAAGAAACAAGGAGAAGAAAAAAAATAGGATGTTTGATGAATACTTTGAAAAAGATATTTCAGAGATCTCACAGAAGGATTTGTTTAGGATCTTCATATTAGAAATCATCGACTGAATCATAAGTGAGAAGAAATCCAGGTTCCAGGAATTTTAGAGAATAAATTAAAAATGTAGCTTCCTACATGGCGCTTAGATCCAGAAAATGCAAATCAAAGATCTCAGGATTGAGGCAAAAGAACTGGCAGAAATGTAAAGTTTTAAGTATCATCCATTAGAAGTCGACAAGAAAATAAAATCCACCCCTGCAGCGACCATCCTGAGCCTGATTTACAAAGATAGGCTTGAGGAGAGATACCCAAACATTACAACGGCGTTGAGAATCTTCCTCACAATTCCAGTGTCTGTTACCTCAGGAGAAAGGAGCTTCAGTAAACTAAAACTGATAGAAACTTACTTGACGAGCACCATGGGGCAAAACTTGAGCATCATATCTATTGAATATAAGACACCAGCCCCACCTTGCTATGGTGATGTAATAAAAACCTTTGAAAAAAAAACCATGGTTTTGATTTAATTATGATTTTTCCTTTTATTTATTTTAATTTTAAAATTTATTCTATTTTGTAGACAATGATCAAAATTATGACACCTAGAATGTTATTCCCAGAGTTATTCGATGATCATACATCTTGTGACTTGCAGATTTAGTTTGATATCTTTCATCATCCCATGAATTTGGTCCAAGGGTTTTTAATAAAATGAATCAATATTAATCATAGGTATAAAAAACTGATACTCTATATGTATATAGTAAGCCATTATGGGTCTTAATGATGCATGTTTAGCTAACCTCAATTTTATTGTTGAATCACATGACAAAAGACAAATTATCCCTATTTTATTAGGGGAAATCCTTAAATTGATATAGTGTATAGCCCCACGAGTTTGAGACCTGGAGAAAATTAATAATAAGCATGTGTAATTAGGTAAAGACACTTTACTGGGGGAAATGTTTGTATATCAATTTAATAGGTTATCATTGAATCAAGTAATTTGTTTCTTTTTTCTTTTTTGGAGAAGGTGGTGCAAGATTTGAAGTTCTTCTCGACCTGGTGAATCCAAATGTCTCCTCGTTCCTATAGATGCAAGGATTGTTTAGTTTGGGATTGTGAGCTTTTGCTCAAATCCTGGCTAGGATGAAAAATAATAAAATCCCCACTGATAATAATAATTACTCAAACAAACTTCAAGTATGATAAAATAATTGAAAAACTTTTGCCGTGCATCCCTCTAAAAAACAATTTATTTAATTTTTTCAATGCTAACTTTTTTAAAATGCTTTAAACAAACACAAATAATTTTAGCCTTAGTTGGCAGCAAACTTGGATACCCCTGAGGTCGAGATTTATGACTTTTCCCTACTTACATTTATTACTGTTACCAGGCTATGGCCTGGGCCAGTTTTTAATTTAAGTCATATTTTTCCACTACAGGGTGGCTAGGCCTGTTGGTAGCTTCAAGATATATGGCTTTTCGACCATCTCAAATCACACTTTTTTTTTTAATTTATCACCGGTGCTTATACATTTAGTATAGTCATGGACATTTAAAATTAGTTTAAATTAAAAAAGTTAAAAGTTTATAAAACAGTTCTAGGTAAAAACTTTCCTATTAAAAGCGGTTATTATTTACTTAAAACACTGTCACAGTTCACAACATTATTAATTAATCAAAATGTAGTGTTTAATGTCATTGTGTTAAAGTTAGTAAACACTTAAAAGGTGGTTCTGGTGGTGTTAATCGTTTAAATGTGGATATATCTGACTTGCATGCTAATAAAAGGGTTTGGATATTGAATAGTCTTAAACTTAGTAAAAATTTTAATTCAGTGTTGTGATGTTTTTGAGAAACAAGAGGTTGATGATAGCATATAAGTTGTTTACCTTTTAAGTTTGGTGGTGTAGTTCTACTTGTTAAGTTTAATCAAATGCAATGTTGTTGGGAATCTAGGAATCGGTGAAGGTTTTAAAAGAGAGGGAAAGGCCCGGGTGTGTTTAGGGTTATAGGTGGAAGGGTGAAAAAGTTATGTTATCAATAGCATGACTATACTAAGGACTAAAACTCTTATTTTAGTCTTTTAAATTATACATCCAAGAATATTATGAATTAAGTAAGCCTAGCATGGGCAATTAGATGTGAAACACTAGAGCATGATTCACAAGTTCACAACAACAGTTAAATCAGATGGCTGTAACTATCTTGCTTTGTAGGTCCATTTGCAGTGAGTCGGTTTTGAGATTTGATTAATCCTCTCAAGCAGATTTTAAGGAGCAGCGTCGACAAAGGAGAAATGTTTTCTACAATTGTATTGTAACATACACTGTTTGGGCTAATTTTTTTGGATTGGTTTTGAGCTCATCCCACAATTGCAATTCAGTTCTGCTCGTTTTTCCGCAAATGTGTAAATCAATAATAAATCTACTCATTACATCATGGCTCAGGATTAATAATGGTGTGGTTATGCCACAATCATACTGAGGTTATGTTTCAATGAACTAATTATATCCTTATTCACTAAATCTTAGAATTAGTTTGTTGAATGTAAGATCTAGGAATAATAGAGTTAAGTAAAAGTTTAGTAGCTACCTAAGATGGAAAGGAACCAAGTGTGTATGGAAGGGAGTATGGTATATATACCAAACCACATTATGTATAAAGAAGGTGCAGTCAGCATAGGCTGAGACCTATTGGCGTTTATTTAGCAATTGCAAACTAGAATGATAGGATACCTGGTGATGATGGTACTCTCTTTAGTCAAATACTCTCAACCATTGGAGAATATGGGGCTTAGCTCTCAGGACCAGCTTGAGTTTTCACCAATATACTTGAAACTCATATTCCTTAGGCTACTGTTAAAAATATTTTTTTAATACTTGATGTATTGTTTAATTTATTAGTGTTGTGATTTGTGCACATGCGTTTGTTTTACATTGTGTTATGGGCCACGATCTGTTCTCATTGTAGGCCTATAGTTGTAATTTTGTCCTGATGGTAGGACTGTGAATGTATTTTACCTGTAGAAAAAATTTTCAACTCAAAGGGAAGAAACATTTTTATCAGATTTATTTATGGTTGAATTATTAAAATTTTATCTTTTTAGCAGGATTCCCCCAAAGTAAAAACATCCTGTAGTAGTCAAAAACATGTTTTTATATCATACAGTATGACCTGGAATGTTCTCTCTGTCAACCATAGATGAAGGAGAGAGGGAGGAGTGAGATGGGATCTTCTAAATCTTTATCTCAGCCATAAATCGAGGAGGCATGGGGGATGGGTTAGGGTTTCGTAATTTGCAGTCTTAACATTTTATGGGCAATTTTATAGCAATGTTGGGTTGATTTTAAAGATATAATTAAAATATTTTTTGCTTTGTAGGAAAATCATTAAGGCACTGAGTGAACACTAAGCAGTGGTTAACTAAACTTTTATTTTTGATACTAATTTTGAACACTAGTGTTACAAAAGAGTATTAAGTGCTCAGTTTCACATACAAATTAATTTCTTCAATTGTTATATTAATTTTGTAATTTCACATTAAAATTTATATACACTTATAATTTTTTGCCATTAACATATCTGTACATTTATAATTTTCTGCCACTAACATATATGTACAATTATAATTTGTGAAAAAATAAAAGTGATAATTTAACAATGATAGTACTTTGTTAATACATGTTTACACCATAGTGAGGTGGCATAGGCATGTTGTGACCGCCAATGGGATAAGGTGCAGGAAAGAATGACTGGCCAGAATGTGACATAGAATTTGGTTGCAACACAGGAGCCCGCATCCTTGCAGTCACCATTTCTGTCATCTTATCAGATTTGACACGGCGCAAGTGCATCACTTTCCTGCTTGTAATAAATTGATCCAAGAAGCTGTCCAATTCCATATCCCCATCTAGGAATTTCTCAGCGATTGCCTGAAAGAATAAAAGCAATATATGCCCACTATACTGATTATAATGTAGCATATTCAAAATTTTATATTTTTTTTGTTTGCTAGCATTTGTTAAAAGTTCTTTTTCAATGGAGAAAATGTAAACATATTTACTAAACTTATTTATTTATCACTTGTAACAAGATATTATTATATAGATTAACAAGAATTAAACATATGAAAATTTCAGATTGGGTTATTTGGTATTGTGGAAAATACAAGTTGTAGAGTAATAAGTTCAACTTACTAATTTTATCAAGTTTATTAATAATTATGGCTAATGCAAATGATACATTTGTTAATTAAATTATTAATTACAAACATTTAAGTGCAGATAACACCGAACAAACACACAAAAACACTACCAGCGAAGTGCCGTAAATTATATATGCAGGCAGAACACACATCCATACTTGAAAACAGCTATCGGCCAAATTCCATGAGAGATGCTTTCTCTTTTTAAACTGTTAATTTTTAAACTGTGCTCTGCAACCAATTAGACTACATCTATAATTGCACGACCCAAAACTGGCCATAGAGATGAATGCTGGAAACAGTGATGCCCTTCACCTTGTGAGGTGCGGCCACACAGTAGCCTCAGACTGGCTATTTATAGTTTCTTGCAGGTACCTACATTCCTCTTACATTTTCACCCTCTCAAAACACGCTAGATGTCAAATTCTAGTATCCTAACATTAAAATAGAATGTTACAAACTTTTAAAATATTCATATACTTTCCAGTGTTTGTAAATGATCATAGTGGAAATTGCACAATTTTAATAGTAAATAATACTTTGTATATATTAATACCTATATCAAATGTTGATTTTGGCAATTAATGTAAGTAAATATTTCTTTAAAATTGCATCATATGTTTTAACCAGCAAGAGCCTAAGTATTTGTGATTTGTATGTATTTGTATTTAAAACACTATAGTTGCATTTTATGCATATCATAGGTTTATGTTCTTGTATTGTAAATATTTTAACTTGAAGTAAGGCAAGTGTAGTGTAAATAAATTTGCAAGCTCAACTAGTAGGAAGGTATTAAAAATTATAGCTGTCACCCCCTATTTGTGTGGCCTAAAATGTCAGGATGGGTTATGGCCGAGGATAAGGTGGTAACGAGAAATATGACTGTGGGTTTGTAATTGACGTTTTGCTTGGGTGTTTAAGGTTTTATTGTACTACCTTGCTATATTACCAAATGTGATGTTGATAAGAAATATTAAAATATATGAAAGAACTTAATGAGCTTACTTTGGAGCTCATGACAGAACGAAGTATAGCAAGGAATGCTTGACCAATTGCCTGACTGACCTCTAGGTGGCCCTACACTATTATGAACCCTGGTACCTTGGGCACGAAGGTAGCACCTCTCCCCTCACGTACTCGGCGATCCGGTGTCCTAACCCGTATAGCTCCCAAAATGGGCAGCGTGACACTCCTAGGTTCGATGGTAATTTGTCAGCCCAGTTAGCTCGAAAGCATTACTATTTTTCCTCCCTTCGAGCCTGATTTACTGTGAGGAATGCTGACACTCTGTTTAAGTTGTCAGCTCATATGTTATATTGTTTACTAACTAATCAAAACACATTGCAATAATTGATTTGTCACTTACAACCCACAACATAACATTTGTTAAAACAAACCCCTTAATTGATATTGTTTCAATTACATAACCATGAATTTAATATTACCTCTGACTTTTCCTCTGATTCAGCTGCAGACGTTTGTATCAAGGCAAGCGTAGTCTCCAGGTTTGTGTTCCCAGTTTTCTGCTCTAAGAAATTATAAAAATGTTTTCTTTAAAATATTTATACTTTGCTTAGTTTATTAAAAATAACTTACTTTTAGTGATTAGGGTGTTGAAATGATAAATTTATACTGTATAGACTAATAGAATACATTAAACTTCTACTCAGTCATAACTCCTAAGAAATAAACACTTATGTTTAGTTAACACTATTTCACTTAATTTGTATTACATGACTACCAATCAGGCTTCTTGATTTATGGCATGGTTAAAGGCACACTTAAATAATGTCTTAAATTTTATATCATTGTATGTTAAAAACTAAAGAGAGAAAAAGAGTGTAAATAAATAGTATTGTTGGGAGCCAAAAGGTGACCGACAAAGTTAACCAAATATTCTCAAAATTAAGAATGCGCAGGCACATAAACACATAGTTGCAACTAGGAAATTATTTTAGTTACAACTAGGAATTACTTTAAGTCATATAAGACAGCCAACTAGCTTACTATTACATTTATAGTCTTTAAACAATGGCTTCTATACTTGAACATGCAAATTCCAGGTAGAGATGAACATTTGGTTCATGACCCGGATGAGGTTTATCCAGGGGCAAACTAAATGAGAAGCACTTCATTTAGGTCTGGTACTTCATTAGAGGATGTAGCTAATCAAAGGACTGTTGCGTGGTCTAGGAATATTGTAGAGATAGAATATACCCATAGACCGTTAACATGTTTAAATTATTAGCTGTGTATAACCTTAATGAGCAGTAAAACGCAGTGTTAAAAAGAAATTACTCATATTTGTAAATAATTGTATATTATATTCCTTGTTATTAAGTTAGTCAGTTATAGAATAGTACAACTCTTGTATATATATATATAAATGTGTGCTTGCTTCCATCCTCAATGAACTGGTAACCAGTTTTACAAAAATTGTGGAGGTGATGTTATGAACTCCGAAAAACTAAATACCACTAATTATAATTATATAAAATGTGTAAATTTTCAAAAGTGAAAATTATGAACTATAGAACATGAAATGCTGTGCTTCAAACCATATTATGGTATGACAAAGAGAGAAGTTACTGTTTCATCAGCATTAGCTCGGAACACGACACCTCAAGGAAATAGAGAGAAAGGAGAACATGAGATGGAAGTCTTACTGGTGAGTGAGTAGCTCAGAAAGTAGCTCTATTCTTTTTTTTATCTTCTCTTTGAATGGAATGGAATTACTGATCTACGTTTATGTTTTGTTCAAAGCAGATGGAATAATGAAAACAAATTAACCACATTTTAAATCAAATATGAGTAAAAATCTAATTAAATATACAGATTTTACTGGGAATTTGTTTTTTTCTATTAAAAAAATGGCCTTAGGAAGGGAAGTAGAGATTCAAAGAGCTTTTGACATGATATCGAAGCAAATTAATAAATTACATGAAGAAGTTAAATACTTACTTTACTAATAGCATCCAAAGAGCAAAATTAAACTGTTAAAATTTAGGACTAGACTAAGTTATCTGATAAAATCTTGGAAAGGTGATTCAAAATGGCATTTCTGCTAATGAATTTTTCAATTTGGCCGATAAAACTGCCAAATTAGGTAAATGGACGGAACAAGATAAAATGTTGATAATTTCATTGAAACTAGAATGAAAAGCTGGTAATTTTTTAAAGTCCAATTTAAAGTTACAATCTAAAAGAGATTACTAAAGGTTCAAAATTAAATTTATTGAAAGGTTTTCTGAACATCACTGAGCAGTTTTATAATTCAAAATTACAAAACGTGGTTCAGATTAATAATAAAACTATTTAGGATTTTCCTGACAGATGTTAAAGGCTTTGAAACTAGATGGGTTGAAGATCCATTTGTACAGTCAGTAATTATAGAGGAAGCGGAATGTAGATTGTTGGCTGCTCCTATTGCTGGTTTGAATAGTAATACGGGGACAAGGGTTTGTTAGCGGTTGTCTGCCAACTTGGAAGAAGCAATGCAGATTGTAGAGACAATTAAAGAGAATAAAATAGCCTATAGCGCTAAAGCCCCTCACAGGGAGATGATATACTTTGAATGCCAAAGAAAAGGGCACTATGTATGTTAGAATCAAATCATCAAAGCTATTATATTTGTTTAAGTGAGGATTTATTCACATCTAGATATCATATTCTAAAAATTGAAAAATGACACCTGGACACAGGAATCGAACCCAGGACCTTTGGCTTAGTTCGCCAATGCTATGTATGTGTCTGCATGGAAACAAAGAGGTAAAGAGAAAAGCCATGAGTACCCAAACTCTAAAGGCTCATTGTATACCCTGGCAGCAAGCTTGAATATTACAAAAGCACACAATTCCCAGCGTATGTGGGGCAGAGGTCATGTACTAATCCTAGGGTGTTCAGTCCCACTGGCAGAACTATATAAGAGTGCTAGAGGTGTAACTGGAAAAGAAATAAAAATACTAGGTGCACAAAAAGTCAAATTTGGTATTGAAAATAAAATGATTGAAAATTACTTTAGTATCACAAAGAATGACATATCCTATGCAGGTGTTTTGGGACTCAGTTTATTGTGAAAAATGGAAACAAGTATTAATTTGAAAACCCATAAATTGGTGAAAATGAGTGGAAATTTCAAAGAAACCCTGGCTACGCCAAGGTGTGGGCCGCAACAACTAGCTACACAGAAGATAGCAAAGCCGATTGGCCTGATCAGCCAAACGACTGATGTGAAGCCAAAGCGAAAGTTGTAATCGACCAGTGGAGGAATCAGTGTACCAGAAGAAACACAACAATGGAGCATCTTTAATATAGTCGAAAGACGATTTTAACACTGTATCCCCAAAAAAAAGTGCAAGGAAGGATTGGAAAACACCACACCCAAGTTGCATAGGAAGTATTTTTTGAGCCAAGAGAAATGAATAAATATGGTATATTAGTTGTGCGAGTAGTTGCCAAAATACAGACAAACAAGAAAATATTTTTGAAAATTTTAAATGTCATTCAGGAAGGCATAGCTTGAGGAAAATGTATTGTTAGGTGTACCAGAGCCTGTGGAAGTAGAATCCACTAAAAACCAAGGAAATATTAGAACGCCACTACCCAGCGAGATTTCTCAGGAATCAAAGCAGGCATGCTTAAACAAGTAAAGAGAATTTCAAAATATACTTAAGGGGGGTGCCTACCGAAGCACTGGAATGCGTTACAGACGTTCAGGAAATAGGCAATGGTTAGGTAGTGTTTTATTTTTTCCAAACTTGACTTAAGCCAAAATGAAGATAAAAGGTGGGAACATGCTTATCTAGTATTCTCAACCTTACAATTTAATAATATATATATATATATATATATATATATATATATATATATATATATATATATATAAAATTAATGAAAATTCAAAATTTGCTCATTTTCAATGGCCCTTTTAGTATATTGTCACAGTTCTGAGATGAGGGTAACTACTAAATAATCCTATATACAACCTTACAGAAATAGAGTAATTTTTTGATAAGGTCACAACATAAAATGTTAAGATAATTGCTAATTCCCTTTGCTGTTTTGACGCATCAAAGCTAATGCTTTTCAGCCATCAAGTGGCGCAGCCATATCCTCCATCTACGCTTTGGAAGTAAAGAATAACCGGAGAAAGAAGGAAAGGGAGTTGACTCCATGCGCATATGCTCTTTTAGTTGGATGTCTGCCTTCGCCTTGTTGAGAGTTGAGTCAACACACGTCGCACAGTGAACCCGTACATTTTTAAGTTTTAGGTGTTTATTAAAAAAAGTTTGAAATAATATCTGCCGAAACTTTTATTGTAAATGTATGAATAAATGTGTTTACAAACTGGTCCTGATTTCCGAACAGTTGTGTATGCTTGCCTTCTTATGATAGCTATTATAATTATATATGAATAATATAGGTGGTGACCTGGTGGTCTAGGGGTAAGGTTTCGAACTTCTGTGCTGGGGGTCAGAGGTTCAATCCTCGGTGCCGGCACAGATTTATCTGATTGTTAAACCCTTCCTTCACCTCTGACAAGACGTGTATTAAACACAACTTGTGAATGTGTGGAAAGCCAGGCCTCAACCGTGGTTCGGATTCCACGTTAAACTGTAGGCCCTTCATTACAACTCACAATCCCCTACCATTACACATTAGCGCAGGTGTGTATAATCCGAACGGGTAGTAGGACGCGATGCCAATAATAATAATAATAATAATAATAATAATAATAATAATAATAATAATAATAATAATAATAATAATAATAATAATAATAATAATAATAATAACATAACATTATATTGTAAATGTGAATGTAAATGTATGAATGAATATGTATTTTTGATAAATTAAAACTAATGACTATGAACAATACAAGCAAAAGGGACTACTGCAAAGAGAAAAAAAAACAGACTTCGACTATCTGCTCGCCACAAAAAATTAGGATGGAATAAGGGAAGAAGCGTTTTATTGATGGATCAAAGTAAGTACATACTGATATATCAGTATAAAAACAGGATCTAGTACATTGTTCGACGGTTACGTGTTAGTTTCATTTTGCCATGTTGCTCCTATATTCAGGAGGACAGGGTTAAAATCCTGTCCAGAAGCTTCACTAAGCTGGTCCAGTAATTTTGTTGCTTAAATTATTACATATATTTTTTATGGTCTTTGTAATTATTCTTATAAATCCAATGAGCTTACACTCATTCTTTGGGCTATACAAAAAACATTACATGAAGAGAAATAAGAGAAAAAAGTATATATCTACTATACATATACCAATTACTAACAAAGTGGTGATGGACAATTTAATTTCTTAAAATATGTACTATATACAAAACAAAATTTTAATCATTACACGCAAGATAAAATTTAATTTTAATAAAGCTTAATTCAGCTCAGTTTTAAAATGCATTTAATTAAAATCATTGAAGCTTCCAAAGCAAACCAATACTTTCAGTATTAAAATGAATTTATCTAAAATTAATTCAGCTCTGATATGTGAAGGTTAAATCTAAAACAATTATTACGATGTTTAGTGCCTGATTAGTAGTCTCAACTGAAAAAGTTCCAAAATCAGCTCTACAATATACAAACCTTAAACAACACATTTAATTTCTGAGTAAGTGTGAATTTGCCTTTTCCATATTAAACAAAGCCCGTAATGTTTAACCCTAAATATTGCAACATTTAGGGTTGTATCAAGTTCTAGAAGCTTACCGATGATATACTGTAAATTCAAGCAACTTTTTGGATGGAAACCTAAAATTTCTAATCATTACTGAGAACTATTGATTGAAATCAAGGATTATATACTAAGTATTGACATGAGTTACTGAATTAATGCTTTACATAGTGGGGCTGCATAAAGCTAGTCTCTCTCAGCCGGCAATGTACGCCTCTTAGTACATTGTAAATAAATAACTAATTCGGAGACTGCGGGATTTAAACCACTAATCATGCACTAAATATTGACAAATGTATCAGGATTAGTGCCTTACATGGTGAGATAAGCTTCACGAATCTCTACCAAGGTGCATTAGTGGTAGTTTTTTAAATGTGAAATTCACTTTGGTTTTATAATCTATCTCCACACACTAATGTGAGAGCACATTTTCGTATCAAATACTTCCACGTCCCTAGTAAATTTTTTTTTATAGTTTTTTTTTAAAAAGTAGCAGAGGCTTATTTTTAAACCAAAACTGTGTTATTAAAAATTAATTATAAATTAAATTTAAGAATAATATTTGTTCAAATGACTTCATAATGCTAAAATAGGGTACTGGAATAATTGTTTTAAAATTTTTAATAAAATTGTTAGATTTTTTCAAAAATACAAGTTTTATGTTACAATAATTAATACTTGAACATGCTTGACAAAATTAAATCCTGTATTAATTTGCATGCATATAATATGTCCTAGCAATAAAATGCTCAGATAATTACACTTTTTGTCAGATTTTTGAGCTACATGCGGAAATACAAATTATGTAAAAAGTAAGGCAAAGCATAGTGATTTCTTAGATTTAACCAATTGTATATAACACCACCATTATATTCAATTTACAGAAAATATTTACTGGTTATAGGAAAATAAATAGCTATTTATTAAAAACATGTTATAAATTTCTGTGATTTTGGTGATCAATGATTAATGACCAAAACACAAAACATCATTTCGGGATAGTAAATTCGACTATATTTTTCTACGGTTAGAAATGTTCAAATATACCTTTTATAGGCTTTTGATTTTGTAGTTTTATAGTATCCATAGAAAAACAAGTTTCTTAAAAAGTGACCTTATTTATCCACATATTTTGCTTTGTAAAGACAAATGACTAACATTCTAACAGAAGTGGTAACAATTCATTGAGCCAGCAAAAACCTAATATTCAAGAACATACTGAAACTATAGATAGCAATTTTATATCTCCTTCTAAAGAAAAGTGAGTTCCTACATAATTTTATGGTGTAGGCTGTAGACTATAATCAGCTCTTTGTCGACTTGCAATAACTTTTATTGCTTTAGTATAAAAACTTTATAATAAATATAAAAGTTCTAAAAAACTGTACATATATTTTCTAGATAACCAAATTAATCATGCCTAGGACAAAAAGACCACAAAATCCTTAATAAAAACTTACTTATTTTATATAGGCCTACCAATAGTTGTTTGCATTTTTATTTTAGGAATATTCATGGTGATTTATTATTATTTAGCACCGCGTCTTACTACCCGTTTGGGTTATACGCTTAAGTACTAATTACGCTAATGGATTAGGAGTTGGGAAGGTTGAATTAAAGGAAGTGAACCCGCATTTGCGTGGAGGGAGAGTGGAAAACCATTTAGGAAAAACTACCCCCAGTTCACCTGACCGAGATTCGAACCTCGATCTCCCCGTCCTCAGCAGTCGGACTCAACACGACTAGCGCGTTAGCCAACTACGCCACCGAGGCGGGTTTCATGATGATACAATTCAAATAATCCCCTCTCCACATTCGGGCACACCTCCCAGCATCTTATCTTATACTATCGGTATCATCCCTCTACATTCAGAGCTGCTTCACTGCAGCACACAAATTAATATATCCACACATTCAATAACTGGTAGGCCTAGTAGCAGCACCTTTACAGAAGATGTGATGGACATATGTTCCGGAGATGAGTTTAAGACATCATTGTATTCACAACGGTAAATATTACATAGTACGTTTTAGTGTTAACTTATTTAGTGAACAATAAATAAATTCCAAATTTTTAATTCAGTTTTTAATAAGCTGCCCTGATTAAATATGATACATATTTAATAGGAGTGTCACTTTATAAAAATAAAATTAGAAGCAGAAATACAATATTCCGAATGATGAAAGTAATAAAAATAAATGCTAAATAAATATCACAGGCTAAAATTAATATTAGCACAATCGTGGCAGTGGAAGGTGATCAATTTCAATTAGGCCTAGTATTAAATTAGTTGAGAAATCAGTGGCGTA
The DNA here is from genome assembly GCA_039000515.1 of Timema cristinae. NCBI lineage: Eukaryota > Metazoa > Arthropoda > Insecta > Phasmatodea > Timematidae > Timema > Timema cristinae. The sequence goes on along the minus strand of JBCFYV010009882.1, from coordinate 69,511,698 downwards.
GCTACAGAGGAGCGACTGGAGCATTCGCTCCAGGGTGGCATGGCTCAGACGGGCTTACTCAATTTGGAGCCAGCTTCCCGGATGTTGTGAGTGCGTTCCTCATCTTTTTGATAATGCCAGTTACATCCGCAAGTGCTGAAAGACCCTTTTTAAAACTGAAAATTATCAAAAGCTATCTTTGTAGCACCATGTCGCAGGAGCATCTGAGTTCTCTAGCAACGATCTCCATCGAGCGAGCCAGAGCAAGAAATATAGACTTAGAAGACACCATCTCACAATTTGCAAGTGCCAAATCACGAAAGAAAATTTAATATGCAATTTTGAGTTCCTCCAACCATTTGTGAAAATTTTCACCACATAATTTTGTCTTTTCAAAATTTTATTTTTATTTTTTAGAAGGATTTTGTGTTGGTAACCCATTTGTTAAACAATTTCACTTTTAATTTGTGATGTATTTCCCAAATTAATGTCCTATTGACAAAAAAATAAGGACCAAAAAATGTAAATGATAAACTTTTCTTTAAAAATACTATGTTGTTTGTGAATAGGTGTTAAGTTATTTTAGTTATATATTTTTTCTATGTGATCAACAATAAATGACAAATGTTATCTATATTAAAATACTCTGTTTTATTAGTTCCAAACTACAAAACTTTAGTTGTTATATTGTGTAAAAGTAAAAAACTAAGCACATTTGCACTTCAATATAACATACATTTCAGTAAATGTAAATCCATGCACAAAAAGAAAATACATTTTTAATTTCTTTTCTTTATGGAACAAGAATAATAAGAAACCACCAACATAGGATAATTTTAAAGTCAGTTTAATCTGTTAGGTTTACTTAAATTTATATATTGTTAAAGTTCAGTTAATTTTTGGATGGAAACAATGGGTTGGGGAGTGGGAGGGATGGGGGGGGGGGGGGGGGGCGACCAAGTTAAGCCACTCCAGGGTGCCCCAGTTAAACCGCTCCAGGGCGCTTCAGACCTAGCTACACCACTGTGAGAAATTATATATGTACATGAGAATTGATTCCGTGCGTGCTGAGACAAAGGTCCGGGGTTTAATTTCTGTGCCAAAGCTATCAGTTAACATTTATGGTTCTGGTTCCAGTTCCATTCCTTGCACTAAATACCTCAAGCTACAATGCACATTTGTTTGGTTTTTTTTCTTTCCAGGGACACAAATGTTTTAAAAACACCCTCTGTCATAGGACACAGAATAGTCAACTTACAATATTTTTTTGGAATGCATTCAAGCCATAAAGCATAAAGAGTTCGACTGCATATTTTCAAGTATGAATATTACAGGTGAAACAAGGAATGGCTTCTGCCGCACATTACACTTGCAGTGAAAGATGGGTGGGGTTCTCGAAACACTCGATACTAAAAATCCCAAATCACCGATGAATGTTAATACTGCAATGATGGCTGGCATTATTAACACAGGCCAAGGTTTTCCTCAGATGGAAGAGTTGTCTACAGTACTAGATATGCCTTGTATGGGCAATCCTATGTACCAAAAGATACACCAAGAAGTAGGTGAACATCTAGGAAGCATTGCTTCTGATGAAATGATGGCTGCCATGCGTGAGGAAGTGGCATTGGCTGTCAAAGCCAAATAATTAACGTTTGATTTAGTACTTAATAATATAACTAAAAATTATTTAAAATGAGAAATTACTTGGAATAAAAAAGTAAAAGAAATTATAACAACTGAGTAAATAGAAACTGTTTAGTGACACCCCCCTCCCCAGTGGCGCACAAGGCACGTGCCAAATCTGCCATACCCTAGATCCACCACTGGATATACGTGAAATGATAAGGATTTTTCTTTATTTAGTGATATGAGTGTAATGAACATGATTTTAATTTGTTTAGTGATATGAGTGTAATGAACATGATTTTAATTTATTTAGTGATATGAGTATAATGAACATGATTTTAATTTGTCTAGTGACATGAGTGTAATGAACATGATTTTAATTTGTCTAGTGACATGAGTGTAATGAACATGATTTTAATTTGTCTAGTGACATGAGTGTAATGAACATGATTTTAATTTGTCTAGTGACAAGTGTAATTAACATGATTTTAATTTGTTTAGTGATATGAGAGTAATGAACATGATTTTAATTTGTTTAGTGATATGAGTGTAATGAACATTATTTTAATTTGTTTAGTGATATATTGTGGAAATGTAGTGAACATAATTTTACTAAACTGTTGTAGGCTTTTATGTGTGGTGAGCATGATTTTATTTTATGGTATATGTGTATTAAACATCATTTTCTAAACTTTGTGATATGTGTGTAGTGAACATAATTTTTCTTTTGTTGTAATATAATATAAAATATAAATTTATTTTATTATGTGATAAACCTTTTTTGAACATTATTTTTTATAAGAGTTGTGGTATGTGTGTAGTGAACATTATTTTTTCTAATCGTTGTGGTATGTGTGTAGTGAACATTATTTTTAAGTGTTGTGGTATGTGTGTAGTGAACATTATTTTTAAGTGTTGTGGTATGTGTGTAGTGAACATTATTTTTAAGCATTGTGGTACGTGTGAGTGAACATTATTTTTCAAGTGTTGTGGTATGTGTGTAGTGAACATTATTTTAAGTGTTGTGGTATGTGTGTAGTGAACATTATTTCTCAAGCGTTGTGGTGTGTGTGTAGTGAACATTATTTTTCAAGCGTTGTGGTAAGTGTGTAGTGAACATGATTTTCCTAAACGTTGTGTTATATGTGTAATGAACATGATTTTCCTTTGTGTTGTGATATAGGCCCTACATGTTATAGCCATGGTTTACCTTTATTTTGTGATATAACCTAGGTAAAGGGAACATAATTCTCCTAAACTTTGTAGTATGTGTGTAGTGAACATGATTTTCCTTTATTTTGTGATTTAGGACTACGTATAGTGAACATATTTTTCTAAGCTTTGTGGTATTCGTGTAGTTTTTCATACCTGACTGTGATTTGAAAACCAATGTGTCCATCATCAGCAGGCCACGACACTGAAGCCTTTACCACTGTTTCCCACATTGGGTGATACCGTCCTCAGGGGGTATTTTTTGTTTTGCGAGATGGTAAATAATTGTAAGGGAGTTTTACGGCAGTGTATGGGTTTTTATTAAAATTGCAGGAATAATTTTATGCTAGTAAATACAGGCAATAAAATATTTGTATTATATTAAATACTGTATTTATGTTATATAATTTTGACAAGCCGATTAATTCCTTATGTTTATAACCATTTAACATAAGTTATGTTTTAACTTTTGTTTTATTCATAAGAATTATAAATTACGCCACGTAAAAAGTGCATTTGTTTTGTGATCATGTTTTTTTTTCCAATGAGGGAATATTATTGACCATTTGGCAATAAAGTATTTCTGCAAGGTTATTATCATTGATTTCAGTGTGCATATTGCATTTAACTTGGGGGTAGGGCTGTAGCAGCATCAAGCTCTCAGAAGAGGGCAGTAGGCTAAAAAAAAGTTGGGAATTACTGCATTGAACAATGCAGATAGTGAAGTAACATATAGTTAACATTGCATTCCTTCATCAGGTGTACACATATAGAGGACATTGTTACCTTTCATCAGGTGTACACATATAGTGGACATTGTTACCTTTCATCAGGTGTACTGTGTACACATATAGTGGACATTGATACCTTTCATCATGTGTACTGTGTACACATATAGTGGACATTGTTACCTTTCATCATGTGTACTGTGTACACATATAGTGGACATTGTTACCTTTCATCAGGTGTACACGTATAGTTGACATTGTTACCTTTCATTAGGTGTACACGTATAGTTGACATTGTTACCTTTCATTAGGTGTACACGTATAGTAGACATTGTTACCTTTCATCAGGTGTACACGTATAGTAGACATTGTTACCTTTCATCAGGTGTACACGTATAGTAGACATTGTTACCTTTCATCAGGTGTACAAGTATAATAGACATTGTTACCTTTCATCAGGTGTACACGTATAGTACCTTTCATCAGGTGTACACGTATAGTAGACATTGTTACCTTTCATCAGGTGTACACGTATAGTAGACATTGTTGCCTCTCATCAGGTGTACACATATAGCGGACATTCTTTGCCTAAATTTAATTCTAGATTTATATTTACTTCAACTTTATTAGGTTGTAAAAACATATTGAACACTGCTTCCCTTGTTTAGGCTCTCCACGTAGAGATTGAAACTAACACACTTTACTCTATGGTAAATATAAAGTGAAAGCTATTTTAATCACACAAGAACCAATTAATCTAATTTTTTATATAACTTATGTAAAAACTATGTCCACACAAGCTTATTGATAGCTATTGTAATTTTGTTTTTGTTGGTTTAGGAATATTTGGAAATATACAAACTAAGCTATAAATGTAAAAGTTGAAATAAATCAAAACACAAGCATACTATTTTGTCATTATTTTGTGGGTATAACTAATAAGTAATTGAAAGGTCACGCTTACCTACACCATCTTATCTAATATTATTTATAAAGACAAGTTATAAAGTTGTCATATAAGAATTTTAACTACACCAACAAGAAATCAAAATATTGTACCACCAATAACTAAACGCTATATACAAAAAAAAGCTTTTTGCCACCACTTACCTTTAAAATGGGAAAGAAAGGTATTTGTTATGCAACTGTTACACATTTAGGTGTTGCTAGTTTTGCCTTTAAATAATGATTGAATTCCCTAATAATACAATAATCACACTAAAGGGGAAGAAAGTGGAAATTATCAATCAGAGGTGTTATACCCTCATTTGTGTGAAGGAAGAGTGAAAAATAATTGAAGGTAAACAATCTCAGAGCACACGACTGGAATTCCAGCCCCAACCTACCCATCACCTTTAAATTAGACTAGATTAAAGAGATTATTTTGTTCACGCCCCCACTGAAGAGGTTTTTTTTTTATTCCTGGTTTTATAAGATGCTTAAACTAAATATTAAAAGCGTTCAAGCTAGTGTCCAGCTGGGATTTACCCAAAGGGTCAAATGATCTAAGGCGCCATTCTAACTAAAGAATTGGCTTCCAATAACATGAAGGTTAGGGTTCGAATTCCGGTCTGGTGTATAGAGGGGGATTTTGTCTTGAATGGTTGATTTTCACTCACTCTTCGCGTTAATGTGGGTACAGTTCCCTTGAAATTAAACTTTTCTATTCTATAAGACATTAGCATATTAATTAGTGGAGATGCAAATAATCCACAACAGGTAGTTTGATGGTTGTGGAAAATTAACCTAAAAAATGCAATATTTAGATACAAAGCTAAAAAATAAAGTTATAAGCAACTAATTAATGTATGTACATGAATGTAAATCATGATTTACTATACAAGAGCAGCATTACTAAGCAACTTGAAACAGTAAGGTTCTTATTTCTTTTAAACAACTCGATCACTGTTTAAATTTGGAAGTAGATTGGTTGTGTATCAAGCCAGTGGGCTGTTGTGAAATATAAACCAAAAGAGTGGCAAAGCTGTCACTTTTACTGGTGAATGGATCATCCCGGCCTTGAGTGACAAGTCTTTCGACCTTCCTCTTGCACTAATCTGTTACGAACTCACCGAAAGATAAGTAAGGCAAAGAGGTGAAATATTTTTTTTACTCCCAAAAGGCTACAAGGTATTTCTACCTGCCCATGTAGCACCCTTAGAGAGAAACTAGCTCATTAAAAAAATTTCAAGAAAATGAAATTAGAAAATATTCTTACAAAATACTTAAAAGAGTTGTTTTTTGACGTTAAAATGTTGAATAAAACCAGGTATAGTAAGTACTCGAGTTTACAGACTTACTAAGTGCATCCAGCAATTGAAAACATGATAAATTGATTTCAAGGAAGAAATTTTCACTGGTGTTTAAAACTATCACCATTGGTATATAGAGGGAGTTTACTCTTAAAATTGATTAATCTCTTTACCAACTTAGGATGGAGAGTTTCTTCACCGCTAAATGCATCAAGAGTTAAACTAGAAGACAGGGGCTATTCCTCAATTCATTGGAACAACTTAAGTGTACCCAAAAAGATGAAAGAGTCAAAATACAAAGCATACATTAAATAGCTGGATATACACATGAAGATCTATCGGCAGGGATAAATTGTATCAAATAATAGCCGGATAAATTGGCTAAGAAAAGTCTACAGATAAATCTAATGTTACCTACTAATGTATCGATATATCGTTATAGAATATGTATCAAACCAATTTTTCTGTGGTGTTTCAAACGATTTTTCTTTAAACCTTGCCAATTTAACTCTCAATGATAAGCTTTTGTAACTCTGAAAGATAAGACCAATAATTAGTTTGAAAGTTATTCCTACATGTTCGATGTCCAGCAAAATATGAACGCGAATCCATTATTGAGTGTTTCATTGATGGGTTCTATAATTACAAAAAGGCAAACCTTTGACTCGAAAGTTCTGTATTTTTTGCTGAACAAACGATATAGCTGCTTCTTTGTTATATTTTTTGCAATCATTGGTCAATTCTGCATAGCTATTGTTTTTAATATCTTTATTGGTATACTCAAGCATGTTGTTTTCCACAAAAACTGTTTATTTCTATATAGCTCAATAAAACCACTTAGAAACTCTTTAGGCGCCATTTTGCATGTAAGCACTTCACTCAATCACATGAATAATCTTTGGACAGGCACTGATGCTTGCAAACCCCCACCAAAAAGTCTGTTTGATATATTGCGAGGTTAGAATAGTTACATGTGTGGAAACTGACCAATAGCTACAATAAATCTGTACCAATTTATTGATCATCAATATATCGTTCACATATTTTAAAAACAGGAGGGCAACTGAATTGGACACTGGGTGAGAAGGGAACGTCTACTGATTGATGGAAAGAGGAAATCTAACAGGTATTAGTTAACATAATGGTGGGAGGCATTTACTAAAGGCTGAAGAGGATTTCCGAGGACAGAACAGTGTGGAGAGTCACACACTGCTGTTAGGCAGTAAGCCCAATATAAAAATAAAATGTACAATACTCACTGATATGAGAGAGTTTGTCCTCCACACTCTGATACAACTTCTCCCCTTCTTGACTAAGCTCCTTCAACTGCATTTTGCCATTTCGTAACAAAGGCTCTTTCGACAAATTAAACTCGGCAAGAGATCGGTTGCTTGCCATCAAAATTTCCTTCTCAGTCTCTATCTCTTTGAACTGAGAAAAAAATAATATACAAGATACACAGAGGTATTTCTTCAAAAGGGTTAAATGTGGACCTTTACTTCACACTGGATTAAAACAAAAATGTTTGTATGTATATATATTGTGTGTGCAGGCCTTTGGGTCAGCTATGTAATGGGTAAAATTCATAAAATTAATTAATTACCTACACTATAACCTTGTTATTCAGAACTATTTGGGACCAAAGCTTGTTTGGATTAAGCGGGAGAATACAGAGATATAGTATTTTCATGAATTTTATATTAAAGTTAAAAGTGTTTGATCAAATTTTTGTTTATTTAAATGATATGTAATATGTAATGTAATTATTTTAGTTACAAGATAAAACACTGTGTTGACTACAACAGGTAAATACTAATAATTTATAAATAAATATAACTGTTACTTACGTTTAACTTCTCTTTTAACTTTAAGCTTGTTAACCAACATAATATATTTCATATGAAAAGTGTGTTCTAATTATCAGGGATTTCAGACTACCGGGGTTTGGTCTAACAGAATGTTACTGGAATGTGTACTAAAGAAACTATGGAATAGAACAAAGATATTAGAATTAGAATCTAATAGGACCAAGGATCAACATGGCATTTTCATCAATACTTTATACAATATTTTAGAATATCAATATTTCAAGAGAAACATTTTGTTGACACATGGAATATTAGGTTTTGTAGGAGCAGGATAATTAATATGTATTTTCTTAAGTAACACGTCTTACTGCCCATTATGTTACATATTCATTTTTTATAATTATAGAAATGTTACTATTGCATATTAAATAATTTTGGTGCTATGTTAAGACCATTGCATTCTTTTAAATAATATATACAATGGGGATGGTATAAAAAATATAGTACATTTAGGACACTTTTTTTCAAACATTGAAAACCTGACTTTACCTGGTTGTTTTGATTCCAATCCAAATTATTTTAGTATTTTTTTTTACATTTACCTTGTTTAACCTCTTTACTCCGTTTATCCTTTATACCCGTATAACCCTTTTTTCCCCTTCTACGTGGTTTATTCTTTTACTCAGTTTATGCTTTTAGACCCGTTCATGATTTTAACACCACTAAACTTTTTACCCTTTTAGGCTATTTTGCCACTTTTTAATCTTTTGGTCCTTTATGCTTTTATTACTTTTAAACTTTATACCCTTTTTGCCCTCTTTTTATCATTTTAGCTCTATTGTTCTCTTTTGCCATTTTGGTTATTATTTTGTATATTTTTGCCCTTTTTGTCTGACTTAGTCCCAGAAAAATATTTTAAAATTAAAAGGTTAAAAAAGGTGTAAGAGTGCCAAAAGGGCATAGAGATAAAAAAAAAGTTAATAGTAAATCCAATCAAATTTTAAAAGAGGGTAAAAGAGTACCTAAGTAAAAAGGTTAATAAGTGTAAAATCTAGATTAAGGGGTTTTAAGGGTTCAAGATTCCAAGAAGCGTAAAAAAAAATGAAACTTTTAAAATTCTGCCCTCCAGGTGCACATGTATGAAAACAAGGTCTACCATAACCCCCATTTCACAACTGCATGAAATCTATTAATTACTAAATCTATCTCGCAGTGTTAATATAACTTCATTTTTTAAGGTTTAATTACAGTGGGACCTCCATATATTGTATATCAAAATTATCTAGCTATCAAAGTTTTGGTGAATCCTCGTGACATTACATAGAAAAACTGTTTTAATATATATATATATATATATATATATATATATATATATATATATATATATATATATATATATATATATATATCACATCACATTTTTTTCAAGACGAATCAGAATTTTCCCTCCACAGTGGCGATGGTATAAGAAAAACAAGTGAGAAAAAATAGAATGCAGAAGTCGCAAGAGGAAGGAGATGTTTGGTTAAGGTCCTTGTAAGGCTGACGGTCGCCTAGCAAGGTGGTATTGTCTACACAGTCCTCTCACTCCTTTCCTCAAGTGTCGGTAGCCATCCTCCTCAATAAATCAGCTTCAGCTCCCTTAAACTTCTAAAAATACATTTTGGCCAAGTTTAATACATTGCATCGTGGTCTTTAATTCGCCGAAAATGTTCAAAACAACGTATTTCACAGACTTTGGTGTTAACACTTTTATGATTAATCTTCATTGGAATTTACTGTGCATCAAGACATAAGAAATTTTTTCAAACAAATGTGAAACCATTTGAATACTACTGCACGTTTTTTTTAAAGGTATATTCAACACATTTTTTCTTGTTTGTCTTTATTTATCTTTATCAAACATAACTTAAATATATGTGATTCATATTCACTGAGTGCAATGATTAGGAAATATTTATAAATAAACTAAACTACACAATATCATGTATAAAAAAGATAATTTCTATAACTTACATCGGAGTTTCTATATTTAGAGTTTTTTTTATGGAACCATCAATTTCGATATATGGAGGTCCGACTGTAATTATAAAAAATTGAATAGAAATTTTAAAGTTTCGGCTTTGAGGTGCACCAAGGATACTAATTATTATTAGCACCGCGTCTTACTACCCGTTCGGGTTATACGCACCATCAAGGATACTAATTTTTAAATTCCAGACCTCTGTGTACAGCAAATATAGTGCAATGCTCACAACAGAGAACTCTTTGTTTTATTAAATAAAGATATTTTTACTTAGTGAAAAACTATGGTCCATCAATTAGAGAGGAAATTTAAAGCACCTTACCTAAGTCATGGGATAACTATTGATGTGTCTAACTTGTAAACACACAGCACAACTCAAAAAGTTATATTCCAAAGAATAAGTTTACAATTGTTTTTAGAAACACACAATAATCGTCTGAACACCACATTCAAGGTTTTTTTTTGTACCACAAACCCAACTCTCAAATGAAACACAATTATACCATTGTGTTTGTTATATTGTTTGAAGAAATCTCAAAAATAAACATGATGTATGTATGCACACAAGAAGCCATAAGAAATGAAACAATGTCAACTATCACACCTATTAGATGATGTCACAAATATAAAAACCAGATTAATGTTTAAAATAATATATAAGTATACAACCCTAAGATTAAAACTTTCCATAATTTATGTTGTGCTATGTAACTATGCTTCTTATCCAACATACCTTAATCTAAAATTTCATAATGTACATTAATAAATTGATATTTCGAATAGGTGTGTTGATCAAATAAACAATTTAATTTCTATAGGAAATGATGATCTTATACACCACAAAGGATCATGAATCAACATTAGCCTATAATTCAACACTATCAAGACTATAAAATAATTAACTGCTTGGCTACGAAACAAATGCTTTTTACAATAAATGTGTTTATGAATTGGAGAACCTTACCTATTTAAAAAAAACTTAACAAATTATTCTTTAAATAAAATATAAAGATACTTTATGTAATTTGACACTATTTCAGGTATCTACTTGTACTTTGTAAGTCGGCTCAGATAGAAATAAAATAAAAGATAATTGAAAATAAATTTTGTCTATATAATATGTTCATGTCAAGTATGTGTAAGGTATCACTTTCTAGTCATAAAAACAATTATTCTATTGGCCTTGAACAAAATGTTTGTTTTGTTATGCTCTATACTGTTTAGTGCAGAAATGAACTTGAGAATATAATAGAAGCTAAATAACTTTATAACAGTATGGTAATTCACGCAAGAGCCCCCAGTTGGCTCAAAGATGTATGTATAAATAATCAAATATTAGAAAATATATATATTTTATGCTATGATTACAAAAAGATGTGTTTCACTGAAGAAAACTAACCTGTTTGACATCTTTTATCATTTCATCGAATTTTGCATCATTGTTTAACATCTCTTTCAACTCTTCGACATTAAGATGTGACAATAACCCTAATGCAGCGGGGTAATCTGGTTCTTTGGGGTAGTTACTATACATTTTAATTTTAGTTTACTTCTTCCCTAACGTAATACAACAAACATGCTTCGGAGAGAAAAATTTAAAATCCACAACTACCTAAATATACAATATTTTACCACGAACTACTAGAAGATGTGGTATGGGCACTCGATTCTAGTAGTTGAAAGAATAGATTCAAGAGTGTGCTGATAGTGCCTTGAGGCTATTTAAGGAACTATGTTTTCTACACTGGAATCAAGGTCATATAACTATACAGATCTGGCTACTCTTTGAGTCAAGTGGTCAAACATTGAAGCCAAAAAGCGATAGCTGCATATTAGCACGCGCGCAATTCAAATTGTGCAAATAAGTTTGAACGACTACTGATTCATTTTATGGCGTTAAGTAATATAGTGAGAAGATAAAATAATTAAGGTGATGAATGAAAATAGTAAAATACATATTAACTATAGTAATTGATTGTGAAAACATTTAAATTTGCTTGATTATGCAGTAAATAAATGATTGTTATCAAATCTAGCTCGCTATAAGGGTATTATTTAATTTTGTGAACTATTATTAATATAAATAAAATCTAAATACGGCTGAGGGCCCTTAGGCCAGTCTTATCAGCTGAGGGAATTGGTTTTTGAATCATAATGGCTAACATTTATCTGAACACGATCAAAAATAAAAATAATAAAAATTAAAAGTGATAAGAGAAAGGCATGAGTACAGTTGTAAATACTTTTTTTTTTAAAAAGAGGTTTAAAATCGTATTTAAAAAAAATGATGTTAATAATTAGTATTAAACCTTAAGACCTAAGAACTTTGATATCATACACAAAATCGGTGGAACTTTATTTGTGAAGGGGGAGGGGTAGGCAATTATATTTAAACAAATCTTAGTGACTTTCTACTCGCCTCCTGCCCCAGTTAAGGTTATACAACTTGGCGCTCTTAGAAGATATTGGAAGTAGTCCTTGATTGAGGCCTTCTTTGTTACTTCTAATAAAGCAGAGCACACAAGACATGATCAAAATAGCAACAAACCAAAGTGAGTCGATAGAGTCTAAAAGAATTGTAGTATTAGGGCAAGCTGTTGCACCCAGAGACAAGCCAAGCACACGGTTGTGGTAAAAGCCAACAGAAGTTAAATTCAGTCCTCCACAAAAATGAAGCATGTATATTGTATAAACTATTTATATTATTTATTTATAATGACTGAATATGTTTTAATTTACCTATCAGGAAAAGGGCACGAAAAATAATTACAAAAAATATCAGATTATATAAACTTAAGTATGTCTTTAATTGATAAACAAGGACAGTTAATCTTTCAGAAATATGTATCCCCATAAGTTATATGGCATTGTTCAATTCTAGCTTATGACAAATGTAATTTTCCCGTAACACAAACATATGATATAATAGGCATAGAAGCCCTACTTTCCATTTATATAATACAAACTGTTGTATATTAGTAACATTTCATATGTTAATTTGGTAGTCTTAATAAATGTTATGAGTGACGTATAAATATACTCAGTGCAATATTGTAACTTCTTAAATAAGTAGCACAATAAAAGTTACTCTGATATTAGCTGAAATAAAGGTTTATTAATTGTATAATGGACCAAACATGGTGTCAGAAGTTAACAAACGTTATCTTATTATTTACTGTCTTGAATAATCGTGTAAAGATAGTGCTGTGTCGTCTTGATGAATTGGAACGACTTGAATTACTTTTTATGTAATAATGGAACCTTATTTTAAACCACCAAATCCAATCGAATTTTCGGGCAATGTGCCTGATTCATTTTTTTTTTTCGGTTCTTTTATTTAACAGAAAGACTAAATGCGCTTGCAATACTTTCAATGGAGAAAAATTTCCTCAATTGTCATCCATAGATCAAGGAGAAAATTATGGAACTTTTTGCGCAAATTAAAACAAGAAGAATAGATTTCATTTTTAAATGAATAGATCAAGCTTGAACTGTAACAATTTAAGTTAAAGTAAGTAAAAAAATTTATTTTTTTTGTTAAGATTTTATCGAGTTCTTGAATAAATTTTCTTTTTATAATTTTTTTTTTCCTTTTAAACGATTTTAAAACAAAGGCTAAACATTTTCTGGAGTAGAACTCCCACTAATTTTAGCTACGAGCCGCCACTGTAGAATTCCCCCCCCCCCCCTCCCAAAATAATATATTTGTTTTTGAAATTTGTCAACTCTTAGACTTGAGGCTATTTTAAATAGTCCCCCTTAGACACAATTTTAAAATTGGATGCCTCTAAAAGCTATTTAAAGCTGTCCTTCCCCATTAATTTTTTGAAATTTGGATTCTCCTAGAAGCTATCTATTATGTTCCATCCTTGAGATTTTTCTCTAAACTTAGATGTTTGAAGCTATTTGAAGTAGTCTTCCCCCAGACAATTTTAAAAAAAAATTGAATTCTTTTTAACGCAATTTGGAATGGTTCTTCCCTGAAATTTAAAAAGAAGATATTGAAAGTAGTCTTTCACCAACACATTTTAGAAAATGTAATGCCTTAAGAAGATAATAATTGATGTGGTCCTAGCTTAGATTTTTTCTAAATATTATTTGTAAATACAAGAGATTCGGAGTGGCCACCTCCTGGTATTTTGTTATTGGATGCTTTTAGAAGTTATTTAGACATTTTTATTTGGACATTTTTTGAAGATTAATTGCCTTTAAAAACCAGTTTGAGAGGTCCTTCCCTGGAAAATTTTTGAAAAGTGAGTTCCTCCATAAGTTATTTGAAGTTTGTACAAGGCCATCTTTAAGCTTAATATTAAGAATGTTGGGAAATTTCAAGGGGCGGGGTGTGAGGGGCTTGAACTTCATACGTACCTATCTCCCTACACCCATGAGGAAAGGTATTTTTTAACCAAGCCTACAACTAGAAAAATATTATATACAATTAGCACAATTGTAAAACTTCTAAATGATTGAGTAAACTCAACTAGGCATAACTTAATTAAAAGCAAGGCTCAGTTCAAACACAAATGGATTTTTAAATATCATATTTACACTTGTGTTAAAATGTAATTTATTTTAATGAATCATCAAATTTATATTACTAGATTTTAAATGAAAATAATAATTTAATATTCATTTATCCCAGCTACGTGAAGGATTTCTAGTTATATATTGTTGTCTAAGACACTCACAAACATCTGTTATTAACTTTACATGTGCATAATAAAGAAATACAGCGATCACAATATCTTATAGTATTGAGGCAAATTATGAAAATAAAAAGCCTCAAATTCTAATCAATATTTACCTTCTGATTAATAAGGAGTGTCATTGGGGGTGCCTATAACTCACGTCAGTTGATTCGGCTAAAGATGTATTGCCTCTATGTTCCTGTGTTTTTTTTTATGGCAAGCCCACTTTTGATCACCAAAATGGATTGAAAGTCACTAAAATTTGGCATTACAAAATTAAAATGTCTTATTTGATTTATTAATTGCATAGGACTTCTAAAATGTTATCAAAAGCTTCCAAAATTATTTCTTTATAAATTACTGTATACTTATTCTTAACATAATTAATTAAACAGTTTAAGAATGTAAATACAGTTTTAATGCTTTTATTTCCACGATTCCATTTTGAGTGGTACAAAATATAATCTACCGCCTAGTGTAAAATATAGGATAGTGACTTGCTATTCATTTAAAACAAAAAAAGTAGTATTTATAAGGAACAAACATCGAAAAAGTACTTGGGATAAACGTTAGGCCTACGCTCAATTTATACTGGCCTTATCAATATATCTATTTTAAATTCTTAATTGCTGCAACGGGATGCTTGATCTTTGATCGGCTGTAGCAAAATCGACTATTTACAGAAAATTACTTCACTCTAACCCTCTTAAGATCCCTATATCGATTAATAATGTTTAATGTTGGCACTTGAAATACTACGTTCCGGTTTTCAGACTTGAATGCATTTAAATTACTTTCAATTTGTCCTTTGGCATACTTCACTTGCGTTAGCGAAATTCCCTCTCACTGGGACAAACGTGTGGATGGAGCTTGAAAACTGTATCCTAGGATATTTTAGGGACACAACCGGCAGATAAACATACACGAACTGGACAGCCGTTTAATACAACAGTATGGTTGGAAGAGAGGGGGAGTTAACAAGTGGTCGTTGTCATCAAAGCCATCCTACTCCTGCCAAATCGTAGCCACTGGATAATAGGGACCACCTAGTGTTTATGTCCCACTAAAGGTCCCTCTGTTAAAAGTATTAGCAATATAAATAAATAAAAATAAACAAGTCACTTCAATTGCGTAGGTAATATTGCCGTATAACTCGTGAAACACAACAAGGGCCCCAGTAGTTTTCAACTTTGAGTACATGGAATATTGGTACGGTAGCTTAGTAAAATAATCAAGATTTTCTTGCGTGTGTAAATTAGACACACATGTATTACGGTTAACCAATTATGCTATTGATCAAAATACTACCAACACACCGCGAGCTCGGTTGTGGGTTAACGTCGGAAGAACGTGGTGTTTCTGCTCGGTAAGCCTGGTATCCCTGACGGTCCTTGTAATTCACATTGGGGTGATCCTGGGCTTCTTATGAAGCCTTTTCTTGTAGACGGGGATTTGGGCTAATTCTCCACCTGGTTGGCCAGAGCACACACACTCAAACATGGGTCCAACTATCCACAGTTGGTAACGCCAACTCTCGCAAATTGTGCGTGACTAAACTGAAGGCGAATTTACACGTGTATAGTAACTAAAACAAGTAACTAAATAACGTAACTAATATTTATTGTGTTTGTATTTAGGTCATGTCTACACGCATTTAGCATAATTGTTTAGTTGACATAAACTAATAAAGACGCAACGTACGATTATTCATGCATCATTGAAAAACTGTATTTTACATTTATGTGCTGAACTAGCAAATGAGATTACAAGTGAACTTAATAAAAAAAAGAGTTTGTGTATTAGAAAATGATTGTCTCGGAGAGAGACTCATGGCGCTTTTTCTATATTGCTGAAATAACTTGCTAACGAAGATTTGGAGGAATATAGAAATTGTATGAGGATTATCAAAGATCAATTTCTCAGGCGGTTGAACCAAATTTGCCTTTCAATTATAAAAAATGACACAGTAATGAGAGCTGCTATTCCTGACAGAGTAAAATTAGAAATCCCTTTATCCTATTTGGCAACAGGAAATAGCTATAGATCATTGCAAAGACTATTTCGTGTGTCTAAGGCAGCATTTTCCAAATTTATTCCTGAAGTTTGTGATGCACTTTATGAAAATCTTAAGGATTATATAAAGGTAGGTAAAACAATAAAAACATTTATTATTATTTTTTATTGAAAAAATACTAACAACAAACTATTGCCAGCCTGATACTTTTTATTTCAAAGGTACAAACTACTGAAAGTGAACATGTTAAATATTTAAAAGAGCTTGACTTAAAATGTCAGAAGATAACAAATTACCGTTGGATGATGATTCTGCTCGAACAGTGATGGGTATCGATGGTGATGAATCATAATGCAGATAGATTATTTGTGAATATGAAGGTGATGGCATAGGTGTAGAAGTAGTATAGGATGATGTAGGGGTTATCAGATGCACCTTGTAACTCATGCAGTTTAAAGGATGTAAGCACAGATTGTATGCGCTCCTGCGCTTTTATAGCACCACAGCGTGATACATTCATTAACTGTGCTGCTACACTACGCCCAAAAATTTCATATCCATTCTCCATGCCAGGTTCTTTCATAACCGCTTTACTCATTGTAGCTAGTTCCTTAACTACTGCTGACAAATGTTGCCCTTTTGAACTAGTATGGCATTTCTCTGGTGGAGAACCATCGGGGTCTTTATCTGCAGTGGGTAATGTTTCATTCTTATTTGCGCCATGAGCTGATTGCTCTGGTTGTATCTAAAATAAAAATAAATAGAATAGTTTAATTAACATCCTCTAAACCAGTGGTTCCCAACCTTATTCAGCTGACGCCACCCTGGGTATCTCATTAAAGTCTCTAACACACATCCCTCTCCTTCCCCCCCCCCCCCCATATTTATATATTTTAAGATAATCATTTTTAAGAAATATTTTAAAAAAATTGTTTTTAGTGGCTTCTTTATTTTCCACAAACACCCATGTAAAACTTACAGAATATTGGTAAAAATAAAATTACTGAAAATTAGTGTGACGGTAGACATTGTGTTGTTTAATACCTTCAAGAAAAAATATATATTATTTGAAAAGGGGCTTGTACGTTATTTCCAAATTGTTCCACGTCCCCCTTGAAGTCTTCCACGCCTCCTCAAGGGGGCACGCCTCCCAGGTTGGGAACCACTGCTCTAAACTAAACATTAAAACAAAAATATGCCTATGTGGAATAAATCATTTTTATTAAGTTGTTCATTTTAGGTGCCTGCTACAGATGAGTAATGGAAGGTGATTGAGAATGGCTTTTGTCAAAGATGGAACTTTCGAAATTGCTATGGATCAATTGAGGGCAAACATGTCACCATTCACTCTCCTGCAAATTGTAGTAGTGACTTTTTTAATTAAAAAGGTACCAACAGCATTGTTTTGTTAGCTGTTGTGGATCATGATTACTGCTTTCGCTAGATAAATGTTGGGTGCACTGGGAGACAATCTGACAGGGGAGTATTTCAACAGTAATCTTTGTTTGAAGCCTTAGAGAATGTTTTATTAACAGAAGGGGGTTGCTTAGCGGGAGATGATGCTTTTCCACTGAAGACATATATGATGAAACCTTATTCAAAAATATAACTTTCAAAGAGCAAAAAGTTTTCAACTATCGCCTTTCTAGGGCAAGGCGAATAGTAGACAATGCTTTCGGAATCCTTGCTATTAGATTTCGTATTTTTGAAAAGCCTATAGAAGCTCACTACAAATTGTTGATAAAATCATTAAAACATGTTGTGCATTGCACAAGGGATGAGAATAACTTCGAGTAATAATTACACACCAAGAGTATCTCTCGATCAGGGGTCCCCAACCCTATGCCCGCGGGTACCAGGGCGCCCTCTGAGCCTTTTGCGTCTGCCCGCCACTTTTTGACCCCAGCTGAAAAGTTCTTGACTAATAATTTTAATCTGTCACTTTTCCGACAAAAATCAAGTTTGTGCTTATCTCCAGGTATGCGGTTCTCAAGAAGGTGGTGATTGAAAGCCCCCCTTTTCCAATCCCTCCCTCTCATTCCTCTTTCTTTGCCGGCTCATTTTCAAAGTGTACTTTATTACTCGAAACTATCATTATATTCACTAATACCATGCTAATACTTCCTATTTCCTTTGTAAATATCTTAACATGGGTCTTGTCAGCTTTGTTGCCTGAATAAACCCAGAATAAATATGTATTTTAAAAATGTACCTAAGCACCAAAATAGTGGTGAGTAGTTAAATATGTCCTTGTGTATTTATTTTGGTCTTGTTAATATCGTAAACTAAGCAGTAATTTTTATTTATTTATTGACATTGACCTTTGGTTTGGTGAAAATGGTTTAAACAGTTTAAACTGGTTTTGGACTAACTCTGCGTGTGTACCATTTGCGTTATTTTATATGTGAGTTTTAAAAATATTTTTTTAAATTTTAAACTCACAATATTTTTAAATCATATGTATTTGTGTGTGTGTGTTATTTAAATTTTGAATTATATTCGGGTATAAATTTAGTTGAAAAAGTGATTGGTGCCCGCCGCACTACCGTTAGTTTTGAATGCGCTCTAATCTACAAAAAGGTTGGGGAGCTATGGTCTAGATGGAGAAAACGTTGATAGCAGTCACGTTACACCAGGTTCTTGGAGAAATGAATTAGATTTTTGGAATTCTCTCCCTTGCATTAATAGAGTAGCTGGTAATCACTCTTCAAGACTTGCAAGACAAAAGAGAGGTGAATTCGGCCAATATTTTATGGAAGAAGGTGCCGTACCATGACAAGACCGTATGGTATTTTTATTCACTCATAACATCATTATAATAATATGTTGGTACCGATAGCGTACTGTAGGCCTCTTTTTTGTAAATACTAAGAGATATTCTTATAGTAATAAAATTATCCTACGTAGGTCTTTGATTATTTTCCAAGCTATGTAAAGATTTATCCAATTATTTAATTCACACATAAAATAATAGAGTAATTATAATAATAGCAATAATATGTTTGTAAATATGTATTTGTTTCTTATATTGAAATAATAAGAACTATACTCACAGTAGTAAAATTATCCTGCGTCGGTCTCTGTCTTCCAAACTATGTAAAAATCCATCCATTTCTTTAAAACATTTCACATGCGGAACATATCACTATCCTACCCTGTTCCCGTCTTTTTAGAATATTTTATTATCTTTTTTTTCTTGAGAATAAGTTGATCTTAGAGCCCGTATTTTATTCTTTATTTTAAACTCCAAACCCCTGGATTCCCATTATGTCCTCAATTTCTTTGTAAGCCGTTTCTCGGGATTGTTTATCCTTTTAAATGTTAGCCCCAGTATTCTATAAACATTGTCTCTCTTGATACTCTTGCACAAATTTTATTGTTGTCTCTTCATTCCAACGCGATGACATTATTAGAGTAAAATGTTTCACACTCACAAATAGCAAACACCAAAACACTTCTTCCACTAATAAACTTTACTAAACTGACCTGTCTACACTTGTTTATTTGGCTTTTAATTGTAGTGAAACAGGGGGGGAAGCCTACTTGCACAAATAAACTATTTCTATTCATTTGACTAAACAGTTCACTAAAATCGTTACTGGCTCAAGTACTAAACGAACATGTCTACATGATGGAAGTAGCTAAATTCCACTGAATTTAGCTAGTTTATTTAGTTACTTAGCTACTATACACGTGTAACTGCTGCTTAAGCTGCTGCCAACAGATAAAACTGTGGCTATATGAACCCTTTTTAGACACGAACATGAAACAGAAATCCCTTTGTTATGATAAAAAAATATTACCATACAGAATAAAACACAACATTAACTATGTATCCGGCGTGAAAGAAATCTATATATGGGCAGGCATTCTCAAGCTCCTTGCCAGCTCCACGTTCCCGGTTAACTGGGCTAAAGAAAACGATTGGGGTGGAGGTATTTACTTTCATAGATTGGCCGTTGAACTTCCAAGGCCCTAACCTGAACAAGCTTCGTTCAAAGTAGGCACAGATGGCAGCAGTGTCCGGGCCCAGAAAACTAGAGGCTTTTCCCGCCATTTGTTCAAGTAGCCAACCGGGCATAAAAGTCCCTTACAGCAACAGTATTTATAAATAAAAAAATAAAAAAGTACTTGTGTTATACTGCACACTCCGTTTGTACTGGCACTATAAATGGCTCTATCTTAAATTATTAATTGCTGCGCAAGGATGCTCTATCCTGGATCGGATTTACTAAAATCCATTATTTTACACTACAATTAATTAATATTTTTTTAGTCTGATTCAAAGGTTTCGATCGTATTCATGAATATATGATTTCTTTGGTGATTTTGAAAAAATCAAATGGAAAAATTGAAAGGAACCAAATTATAAAAGATACCCCTACAGGAAATATTAAATTTCTATAGGAAGTACTTTTTATTACTATCAAGAATATTTTGAACCAAAGTTTGCAATGCTGAGCCACAAATTAGTATATAATTATATGGTATATAGTTAAATTATAAATAGGCACGAAGTTAAGGTTAAAGGGTATTCTTTATATTATCATTACTACATATACCTAGCTTAAATATATGTTTGAGCCAGTCGTTAATTTGAGATACCCAGTGTATATAATTTGCAGAAAGCTAATTTTTGGGGCTCTGCTCTCACGATTCATTTATATGTACAATGCATTTATTCTCAAGCTTCACAGATTCCCATTTTGAATTCAATTTTGAAGACCACTCTTCAAAAAATTAAATTTTCTATAATTTGTTATAAATAAACTACACTAAAATTAATTTATTTTATATAAATAAATATACATTATTATTGATATATAAAATAATCCCCTGATATCAATTTTCATCCAAATAATTAGAACTATTTAAAAAAATCTAATTTAACAAAATCATTAATTAGTTAACCACTGTTATAGGATTTAAAAGTATTTACACAACTATTTATAACACAAACAACTAAACTGTTGGAGTTCAATTATTTCCGGCAAAACGTTCATGTTTGTTTACATTTGTAGTTCACTATAACGCCGTCAGATGTCTAATGAATTTAGTCTTAAAAAGCATTTTCAAATAATAAACCGTTAGTCATTCTCCAGACAAACGCTGTATCAGTCATGTTATAAGTTGTGTTAGCAATAGCTTATACATATTGTGTATTTCAATCACTACTCTGCCCAACATTAACAAATACTCATTTTGAACAATTTTTTAAAATATTCAAATAAAAAACTATCATTAAACCACTCATATCCGAATTTTCACCTCAACAATATGTATACAGTTTTATTTGTCATGTTACTGTCAAACACTTCCCAGATTTACATTATAAACAAAATCATTATAGCCATTTTAAAAATAATTTGAATTTTCAAAAACCACTCATCAGTAAACGACTCTTTATCGAATTTCTTCCCCCAAAAAAGTATACAGAATTATTGGTTATGTTAAGCACTCCCAAGATACCTATTTGGAACAAAATCGATATAGTCATTTAAAAATATTTACTGAAGTTTTTGAAAAATCACTCATCAGTAAACTACCCATTAATGAGCTTTTACCCCAAAAACAAGTACATACTGTTATTTGTAATGTCAAACACTCCCAAGATACCCATTTGGAACCAAATGATTTGGATTTTTTTTAATAGTTTCATTTTTTTTTTAAATCAGTCAACAGGAAACTACCCATAAATTAGATTTTACAACAAAAACAATTAAGCAATGTTATTTGTTATGTAAGACACTACCAACATACCCATTTGGAACCAGATCGTTAGAACTATTTGTAAAATATTTCAAGTTTTTGAAAAATCATTTATCATTATGCTACCTATAAATGAGCTTTTACCCCAAAAACAAGTAATTATTGTTATGTAAAACACTACCAGCATACTCATTTTGAGCCAACTCATTAAAGCCATTTGTAGAATAATTCAAGTTTTTGAAAAATCGGTCACCAGTAAACGACTAATAAATGAGTTTTAACCCCAAAACCAATAAAATAGTGTTTCTTATTTAAAACACTGCTAAGATACCCATTTGGATCAAAATAATTTTAGCCATTTGTAAAATATTTTAAGGTTTTGAAAAATCTGTCATTAGTAAACTACTGAACTACCTTTCAACGAATATTTGCCCAAAAATCAATTATATAGTGCAAATCCTATATACACACTTTAAACACAATTGTTATTGGCATTTTAGAAAAATTTGGAATAAAAAAGATTACTCACAAGTAAACTACCCTTGATTGAAGGGCTAGGGTATAGAAAAAATTCTATGGTATTTCCCTTTAACGATATCAAATTTGAACCAAATCCACCAAACTGTTTCGGATCCGTGTCAAGGAACAGGCAGACAAATATGGGGACAAACAGAATTGGAAAATCCACATTTTGGTTTTTTTTTTTAAACGTACAAACTCGTCAATATCTCGAGATCAATTTTTTTCACGATCCCAATATTTTCTCTTGACATGAGTTAAACTAAAAATATAAATGTCCTTGACACGTGCATGCAATGTTTCTTATCGTAACACTAGGAGAACACTCGTAAAATTAAATCTAATATAATTGAAATTTAATATGGCTATAATAAAAATGTAATTACCTGAGCACTATTTTTAATTAAGCTTAGTTGATTTTAACGGTCGTTAATTGGAAGTTACGATAAGACAATCTGGTATACTCCGTTCAAATTCAATCTAGATCATTCAAAACAGGTGTGTAGCCTGTGTTAGGAAAGATCAGTTTTTAACCTTTTATTCTTTCACTAATAAGTATAGTGGTAAATGTTGCTTACCAGCACTATGTAGCTTAACTAAATGAATTTTACCTTCATCGGTGGACATGTGGCATAGTTTTCTGGTGACGGAAATTTGTATTTATTAAGGATGTTTTATCCTCAATTGTTTTCCAATCTCCATCCTCACAATTGCAGACACATTTCGTCTATTTTCCATCTTACTAATCTCAACCTCCAAAACGTATAGCGCAGACAGGTAGCATGGGCACTGGAAAGTTTTTTGCTAGGATGATATATTTTGTTAAAGCCAGTCCCATTTTCATTTTAAATTTAAATATTCCACCCCATCGTTTCAAACTCTTATGTAAATTTTATACCGTCATTATAAGGGTGATTTGTAAATAGCGTCCCTCGTTAATACCAACACTAATTTCAACATGACCAAATTTTTCGACTCGGGTAAAGGGGTCCAACCTACAAAATATAATAATTTCAACAACGCAGTGCAGAAACAATAATTTTCCTTGTTTGTATAATTCTTTGACTACTGTTTGATTCTTCATCATGTTTTGTCTATATGAACATCAATTTTCTGGTAAAACATGTCCAAACGAACATACAATATACAAAATTAAAAATTCTACACAAATTTCACAATTTATTGTCCTCTTAAAACAACTATACTCAGCTACTCAACGATAAATTCACAAAGGTGAAAATTTACATGACACCTCTTCGACAAAGAAATCAAACATCGATATTTCTATACAATTATACTTAGTCATTTTATTAGCCAAGAACTTCTCTTTTCCCCCATAACCTTTTTATTTGTCGGGTTGCTTAGTAGACGAATATATGTTTCCCTTTGTATCCTCTCTCAACACTTCCACAAATGTGTGGGTTGGGGTGTTTGCATGAGCCTATTCAGTCATGAGGGAACCGATCCACGATAATGACAGAATGGAATTTATACAGGACGTAATTTACGTCAACCGACAAAATGACATTATGTCCAAGTTAGTAAGGTTGAATGTATTATTTCTGATTGGTTATAAAATGCGCTATTAAAGAAAATAGTAAAAGTCTTATTTTAGTTAAAAAAACAGTTTAAGAAATATATATACAAAATAAAGAAAAATATCATTCCCAGGCTTATAAAAGTGGTATTTATTTAACCAATAAGAATTAAATTTCATTTACACAATTGGATAGTCACCACCATTTTAACCGGTTCTTTATTGCTCTTTTTAAATTGATTTTTTCACTATAGATTAATTATTTGATTAATTAAATCCTCTGAATTTATTTCAACTAAAGTTTTGCTTATAAATAGGCTACTTTTATCGACCTTTTATCCACATAACTACAAAACAATATTTTAAGAACTCGTTGGACTTATGTGTGTATATGATGATAAATATTAAGCCATGCCAATCAAGGATGTGTCTGATTAAAACTTTGTTCAATGTTACTGGTTACGAGAATCATCATATGAATAATAATAATAATAATAATAATAATAATAATAATAATAATAATATTTAGCACCGCGTCTTACTACCCGTTCGGGTTATACGCTTTAAGTACTAATTACGCTAATGGATTAGGAATTGGGAAGGTTTAATTAGAGGAAGTGAACCCGCATTTGCGTGGAGGGAGAGTGGAAAACCATTTAGGAAAAACCACCCCCAGTTCACCCGACCGAGATTCGAACCTCGATCTCCCCGTCCTCAGCAGTCGAGCTAAACACGACAAGCGCGTTAGCCAACTACACCACCGAGGCGGGTTATCATATGAAATCATTGCACAAATTTCCCTGAGCCTTCCCCATCTACCCCTGCCTGCCTATGTAAGAGACAAGGACACGACTGATTCCAGTCGATACAATCCCGATTTTTCATAGGGGTTGCTTGTTTGAGAAATACTGGAATGACGGTCATTTTAAATGGATACAATCCCTCTCCCCCTGGACAAGGGATAGGAATGTACCTATGTTCTCCCTAGTTCCAGTGTTTCTGACAGGTTATATGTAAGATGGAGCGTAAAAAAGTTTGATGCAGTGTTTAAGGACCATGATATAGTATCAAAATATAAATTTACCAAGAGTTTTCATTGAAATATATTATTCTATGTGGTCATTTAAAAAAATCTATTTTATACATGATAACAAATCTACATGAAACAGTACAATTTTCGTATCAACGTGTATTTTAGGCCTAAAGGTCATATGTTTAGATGTATGCTCTCTTTTTTAATTAATAACTCTAACACAGCCAGGGGCGTCACAGGAAATATGTTATTTTTTTGGGGTGGAGAGGAGGTGGAGAGGGGGATACAGTGAATTTCCCAAATCTAGGAATTCTGAAATTAGAAAAATTTCCCAAATGACCAGGTGTCAAGGGCAAACGTTGAAAACACCAGAGAGTTTAAGGGTCTCTCCCCTGGATAAATGGTAAGATTTGAGGCAATAATTGGGCCTTGACACAAGCTTAAAATTATTTGCAAATTAAGAATTTTTCAAGTTATAAGTGTTATTTTTTTGACATTCACCATCATTGCATGTAGGAAAACTAACACGTTTGGCCTCGTAAAAACTCCAGGCTTAAACAAGTGATAAACTTAAAAACATAACCTAACATTCTTTAGACTATTAGTGTATCTTAAGCTAGAAGTAGTAGCCTTAAAACTAGTAGGTAGTGACAACGGTGCTACTAGCCAACTTGATTAACTAAGCTTTTTATAAAATATAATATAGAAGGTATCTCCTTTCAATAATTGATGAGTTATTAAGTTGGAAACTTTTGAAGAGTAGGGATCGACAGTTGGGAAATTTAAAATTTGTCTTTAATAGTCTGAGTTAAAAAACTTTCATACATAATTGAAAGCAGTGGCGTATTCTTCCGGTATGCTAATCCTGTGCCGCATACCCATAATGATATAGACTAGTTTGTTTTAAATTCAATGTTGTCTAAGCTAAATGTGTAAATACTGATGTTTGAATAGTTAATAAATATGCATGTAATGAATTATTAATTTTAAAACTAATATTGATTCATATTCCAAGAATACTGTGTTTTAAGTAATTCTTCATCCAAAAGGCTTGTAAGATATTTATCTCTTACAGGATAAACAATTTAAATTGAAAAGAATTTAGGTTATACAATAAATAGATTTATTAAATAAAAAAACAGAAGTAATAAAAATTAAAGTTTACAATAATATTATAGGTTGTACTTTGAAGCTTGATGCAAACAATTTGACTTTGCAGAATGGGAAGTTTTGACTGTAGCTACAAGGGCTGAGCGAAGGAGAAAACAGTTAAACAATTATTAACAAAGGGTATCAAACCAAATACACATATAAATTATGATCAGTCTGCTTGAATGGGTCTTAAGATAATATCCTTTAAACATTTCGGATAGTGATAAGCAACAGTAAGCTCTGTTGATAACAACGGTCGATGGCTAATAAACAAGTGTCAACAAAACAGTACTAGGGCTGGTCTCTTTCCCCTTCGGTACTAGCAGAACATTCAATAGTACATTAAATTCTAATAGTAATCACACTAAGAGCAACCAAAAATACAATATAAGCTAAATAACAGGCAAAAGAAAAATGGTATTATCTGCGCGAACCCCACTATGACTCTATTGCAGCTCCCTGGTTTGAACACCGAGGCTAATACAGCACGAAAAGCGTGAGTACTTGGCCAAGCTAAAATATCGATTTCCATTAGCTCAACTGTGATATGGAAAACAAGACAAACAGCCTGGTTGTAACCATCCATAAATTACACAGATGCACACGACGTACATGGCGTCATGAGAAACATTGGCTCAAAATAGATTAATGGAACTTGTGGAAGTTTTGCAAGTATATGGCTAAGACATTACTACTTTCTCAGCCCATGGCTCATAAAGTAAAGACTGTATCATAAGGACAAAGGGACATAGTAACTACAACTGATACACTAAGTCAAAAGGGGAGACTTGCCCTTCAAACTCCAGGACACGATATTTAATCAATTAACAGAAACACTTCTATCTTGTAGTAAACAAGACTTGAAATGAATAAACTATCCATTCAACATGAAATTAAATTAACAAAAATATGCTTCGACAGAAAAAATGTATAAAAAAAACTCTACATTAGTTTCTAAACAAAACTAAACCCTAAGTCATAAGGACTTGTCGACGTTAGTTCATAATACTTAAATACTCCTGGCTCGGTGTCCTGGCCAGGGTAGCGGTGGATCTGACGATCCATACTCCATTGTCGGCGCTGTTCTTCGTTACGTGACGGTGTAGAAGTTCCTCCTTCGACGCTGGGTTGTAGTAGAACGAGTATAATGTGAACCCGGGCGTGGTCCTATATATAGTCCCAAATCTGATACGAACGGAACAAAGCAAAAGGGTGATAAACTCAGGAATATAGACAAGGAGAAGGACGGATGAAGTCAAGGTGAAAGGTAAACAAAGGAGGGTGAACAGCTTGCGGGGTGAGGGGAAGGTAAAGTTCTTAGAAACGCCGCTTGGCAGCTCCGACAGCAGCGGGTCGCAGGATTGAGTCCATTCTAGACTTTCTTGGCACATCTGAAGTGGAAGTGAAAACATGTGTTGAAGCCGCCATGCTGTGGTTTTATGAATGTTTTCTCCTAACAGGATGGCAGGAGAATCCAAGAACATCTTAATACGGTGAGTAGATACTAAAGCATCTTTAATTTAAATATATCTGGTATGATTATATTATTTAGGCTCAGCTTTTATTTTTATGAGAATTTGTGATATAGACGTCCTTTACTATATTTTCTTGTAGACAGCATGGCAAGTGTATGTAAACTTATCCGACATCATCCAATGGCAAAGGGTATGCGTTAAAGTATTTTATTCATAAATAATATAATATTAATCCTCTTCTATGATATCTGCTACAGTATTTATCAAAATACAATTTTTTGAACAACCACGTGTTTCAATTTAGGAAGATACGTAATATTATTTGACTGCATCTAGTCAAAGAAAATAAATTTTGAGGTAGATTACTTTTTGAAATATGTTAACACTGTTTCTTTCTTTCGTAATTTATTAAAATATTGATATTTGACTGTAGCTGTCCAGCTAACTGTAGCTACAGGCTCTACTTAACACAATAGGAAACCCAGGGCCTGCTGCTTGAAAACCACAAGGCAAGCAAGGTAGGCTCTAATGACCTTGCCCAATGTCTAGGTGGTTGCAACACATTCCTTTTCGCTCGCCCACTAGTAATTGGCCAATGAGTTCGGGTCTGTACACCCCTGTTCATGTGTAGCAGGCTAAGCATTGTGCCAACTATTTAAAAAGGATTCAAGATCATAATGTTTATTTATTAAGCTTATTTAGTATAGTTTAAGTTAAATTACACGATAAATATTTAAAATTGATTGTAAAATTATATTTAGTTTACGTAACAAGCTTTAAACTATACTATACATTAATTAAATACACTGAGTTATGTTTATGCGTTCTAGTCACATGTATTATCATGTATTTGGCAAACACATTTAACCACGCTTTCAAATCCAGGCATTTCAGCACTGGTAGAGTGAGGAAGGGAGGGGTGGGGCTGTAGGGCGTGTGACAAGGCTACTTTAACCGTAGTTGACGGTAATTCTTGTTTTTCTTTAAGGGGGCCGCCTTCCTGAGCATTGGAATGCGTTACAGACGTTCAGGAAATAGGCCATGGTTAGGTAGTGTTTTATTTTTACCAAACTTAACCTAAGCCAAAATGAAGAGAAAAGGTGGGAACATGCTTATCTAGTACTCTCAACCTTACATCTTGATAATCTATATATATAAAAAATGAATGAAATATCGTAATTTGCTCATTTTCAATGGCCATTTAAATATATTGTCACAGTTATGAGACGAGGGTAACTACTAGATAATCCTAGATACAACCTTTCAGAAACAAATTAAGTCATTTTTTGATAAGGTCACAACAGAGAATGTAAAGATAATTGCTAATTCCTTTTGCTGTTTTGACGCGTCAAAGCTAATGCTTTTCGGCCATCATGTGGCGCTGCCATATCCCCTATCTACGCTTTGGAAGTAAAGAATAGCCGGAGAAAGAAGGAAAGGTAGTTGACACCATGCGCATGCGCTCTTTTAGTTGGATGTCTGCCTTCGCCTTGTTGAGAGTTGAGACAACGCACAGTGAGCCGGCACATGTTTAAATAATAGGTGTTTAAAATGGTTTCAAATAATAATATCTGTTATAGCTTTTATTGTAAATGTATGAATAAATGTGTTTACAAACTAGTCCTGTGTTTCCGAACAGTTGTGTATGCTTGCCTTCTTATGATAGCTATTATAATTATATATTAATAACATAGAATTATATTGTTTTTCGATAAACTAAAACTTCTGACTTTGAACAATAACACAATCAAAAAGGGCTATCTTAAAGGGAAAAAAACTAGACTTCGACTATATGCTCACCGCAAAAAATTAGGATGGAAGAAGCGTTTTATTGATGGATCAAAGTAAGTACATACTGATTTATTAGTATAAAAATAGGCTAGTTCACTGTTCAACAGTTACGTGTTAGTTTAATTTTACCTTGTTGCTCCTATATTCAGGAGGACGGGGTTAAAATCCCGTCCGGAAGTTTAACTAAGCTAGTCCCGTGAAGTAAAAAACCATCATTTGAATTCTGTTTCTTAGATTTAAAACATTTATTTGTTTGGCCATGCCTTGGATAGTAAAAAAAAAATTACATGATGAGAAATAAGAGGGGAAAGTATATATTTACTGTACGTATACTAATTACCAACAAAGTGATAATGGACAATTTAATTTCTTAAAATATGTATAACTATATATTAAAACAAAATTTTTATTACACGCAAGATAACATTTAATTTTAATAAAGATTAATTCAGTTCTGATACGTGAAGGTTAAATCTAAAGCAATTATTATAATGCTTAGTGCCTGATTGGTTGTCTCAACTGAAAAAGTTCCAAAATCAGCTTTACAATATAAAAATATTGAGCAACATATTTAATTTATGAGTAAGTGTGAATTTGCCTTTTCAATATTAAACAAAGCCCGTATTATTTGACCGTAAATATGGCAACAATTAGGGTCGTATCAAGATATAGAAGTTAGTGATATACTGTAAATTCAAGCAACTTTTTGGATGTAAACCTAAAATTTCTAATCAATACTGAGCACTATTGATTGAAAGCAAGGATTATATACTAAGTATTGACACGTGTTTCTGAATTATTGCTTTACATGGTGGGGTTGTGTGAAGCTAGTCTCCTTCAGCTAGTAATGTACGCCTCTTAGTACGTTGTATATAAAGAACTAATTTTGAGACAGCAGGATTTAAAGCACTAATCATGCACTAAATATTGACAAATGTTTCAGGATTGGTGCCTTACATTATTATTAACACCGTGTCTTAGTACTCATTCGGGTTATACGCACTTACGCTAATGTGTAGTGGTAGGGTGATTGTGAGATGAAATGGAGGACCTACAGTTTAACGTGGAATCCGAACCACGGTGGAGGCCTGGCATTCCTTACATTCACAAGTTGTGATTCATACACGTCTTGTCAGAGGTGAAGGAAGGGTTTGGAAATCAGATAAATCTGTGCCGGGACCGAGGATTGAACCCCGGACCCCCAACACAGAAGTCTGACACCTTATCCCTAGACCACCAGGTCACCTAGTGCCTTAAATGTTGAGATAATCTTCACGAATCTCCACCAAGGTGCATTAGCGGTAGTTTTTTTAAATGTGAAATTTACTTTGGTTTTATACACGCTAATGTGAGAGCACTTTTTCGTATCAAATATTTCCTCGTCCATTGTAAATTTTTTTTTTCTGTACTGTTGTTTTAATATTTAATTTATTGTTTTGTTTTCAAAAAGTAACAAAGGATTATTTTAAAACCAAAAGTGTGTTATTAAGAATGCATAAGAAATTAAATTTAAGTATAATATTTTTTCACATGAATACATAATAATAAAAATAGGGTACTGGAATATTTGTTTTAAATTTTTAAAATTAAATTGTTAGATTTTTTCAAAATTACAAGTTTTATGTTACAATAATTAATACTTGAAAACGCTTGACAAAATTAGATCCTGTATTATTTTGCATGCATATAATATGTCCTAGCAATAAAATGCTCAGGTAACTACACTTTTTGTCGGAGATTTTTGAGCTACTAGCTGAAATACAAATTATGCATATATATATATATATATATATATATATAAATAAAAATTCATCACTACTGTATCAAAAAAATTCTAGTCTATGCCTTATTTATGAAAATCTAGCTATAAAATTCAATTTCTCAACTTTCACCCTTGTAAACCTCTACGCCGTAGCTTCTCTGGTTGACAATAGTAGGTCAATTAAAAAAAAGTTCAGGGCTGCACGCACCATCATTTTGTACCAGTTGCAAGGATTGTCTGCTACCAGTGGCGGCGTAACGTTATTTGTGAAGAAACGGGGTGGTGGGGGCCGTAAGCAAAAAAGGAGTTTTTTGAGAAGTTGCCTTCACCTCCTACCTTACTCTACCCCTCTTCAAGATAAATTTTTCAAACTTGGATGTCCCTAAAAGTTATTTGTAAATATCCTCCTCCCCAAATTTGGAAAATCAAATTATTTTTATGCTATTTGGAGAAGTCATCTCTATTTTTTTTTATTTTTTTTTTTAAATTTAGATTCTTCTATAAGCCATTTGGAGTGGTCCTCGCCTTTAGTTGAAAAGTTAATTTATGTCTTTAAATGCTATTTGAAATTATCCTCACCTGGACATTTTTGGTAATCGGATGTTTTTAGAATCAATTTGGAGTCATCACCTGGATTTTTTAAAATTATTTGTATCTGAAATAAAGTTAGAGTGACCCTCTTCTAGCAAATTTTAAAAATAAGATCCCTCTAGAGCATAGGCGTACACACAAGGGGATCCAGTGGGTCCAAGCCTTCGCCCCCCCCCCCCCCCCCCTCTACTGAAGAACATGAAGGATAAATAAAAGATTAAATACAAAGCAATTATTTATCAATGTTAAATCACCTTAAAGCAATGGTTGAAAATAACCCAATATATCAATACAATTAGATATGTGGTGGATCCAAGATTTTTTCAAGGGGGTGAGGGGGGGCTACACAACAAAAGCAATACCTTTAGCAACCAATAAAGTGTTGGTCCGTGCCCCAGTAGTATTTTTACTCCCGGAAAAAAAAAAATATTTCCAAAGCTCAAAATGGTGCTCTTTATGTATATTTTGTACCTAATAGTTGCTGATTAAACTTATACTGGTTATAAATATCTGTTATCTTGGATTTGGTTGCCATCTTTAATTTCTAGATATAGCCACTGTTTCCTTTGTGATTATAGTTTTTAAATTAGTATAAAAAATAACTGTCAAAATTAAATATGCCTAATTCATGTGACTATATTTTAGTAAAAATACGAAAATAAAATCATTAGTTAATAACACACTGTTTATTACACAAAGGAGTGGTGAACTAGGAGGGGAGTGTGCGGGAAAGCCAGGGTTCAGGTTAAACAAGGTGAAGCATGTTTTGTTCGAACACATTGGACGTATTTCTGCAGAGAAGCACAGCACCCTTCAATCCGTCAATTAAATTTTTGAAAAATAGCTGAAAGGGGTGGGGGGATTATAGCCCCTTATTCCCAATACCCTTGAATCCATACCTGAGTGTGAGACATACCCAACTGGATTTAACGCTGTCTAGTCTGTATAGCCTCATGAAGTATTTTGTTCAAAGTATGAATCTTATATAAGTAATAGATTGGATTGACTATTGACTTGTAACTTCTGTACTTTGGATCCCCCGTCTAGAAGATATTTGAAGTGTGCTTCCACTGTCATATTTTTGTAAATTGGATGCTTTCAGAAACTATTTGGAGTTACGATTTTATTTTTAATTTGCCAAATAATGTAGCTCTATCTTGTTTACTGTTTAAACAATAGTAAACTCAAGTAAAGATCTCTAACTACCCCCACTTTGTTGATGAAGAAATACATCTTAATTGTTTTTGGGCTCTAAAACAACCACACTCAACCCCCCTCAACCAACACCCCTATCCCCGCCCTCTTTCTATATATTCTTATTTCTATGAGCACTCACTTCGATATATCCGTATTACCCGTATGTATTATAGATCGAATTGAAGTATCCCCTAAAATAAACCAAGTAGAACGCAAATAGTTTGCTAAGGTATCCAATATTAATAAATATTTTGTCCTCCTGCGTGGGAAAGTTTATAGTTTATATACTAAAATAGTTTATCCACAGCCCTTTATCTAAACAAATACGGGTGCATTTAATCAAAAACTCTCCTTCCTCTTTTCCTGTCAGCTAGAATAATCAGAGGAAATTACTGATAGCTTGAATAGGCACCTAAAATTAAAATTAATTAAGAGTGTAAAATAGGTTACACATGACCAATTAACCGATTATCTATGTATACCGGTACTATACCTTATTTATAATTATTTACTAAACCTTTTTCTCCGATAGAATAAATCTAAGAGGGGTTGGGTGTATAGGACCATGTGATGGAACTCCTTATACTCCTCGGTTCCGACGCCACTGTTATCAACTAAATGAGGTAAAATATAAATTTGGTCTACACGTGATTAATTATTGTATAGTTAATATTCACATTTCCCTAAATAAAGTGACATGTATAAAAGTGTGTGTTCAAGACAATTGGTTTTTTTAAAGCATCACGTCCTACTACCCGTTCGGTTTATACAGTTTCAAGACAAGTTAAACCATCTAATCAAGAATTGATTGTGCTTGTTTGTGAACCCTTCACGAGAATCTCAAGCTAGCAAAATACCACAAAATAAACATTCAGGCTGACGGCTGGACTCTGTAGGGCGATCAGCCGCGCATTCTTCCTTTTGACCTTGAGATAGGTTTCCTTTCCGTTGCTTCTCTTCTCCTGACATGGGGTGGTAGATATGGGGTGGTGGGGAAAGTGTAAAGAGGATAAGATTAGACAGAGACAGACGCTGTAGTTCAAGAAAACAGCACATAGCATTTCATTTTAAGACGAGGCCTCCTCACACGATTGATACTATTTCACGTACCGAGGCGGCCCCCTTAATAGAAAGGATTTGTGGACTTTTAATAGTGTTCTTTTAATTTTTGTATTACATTAACGACTTATTAGTCAATGTGATTTTATATAACTATACATCAAAGAATCCCAAAAGTCAGGAGTTTAATTTCACCATTTCAAGATGATTTAGAAGGAAAAGGTAAAATAAAATATATTTTCATAAAATGTACTTAATCAGTGGCGCACCCAGCCATTTACTTTGGGGGAGGAATTCAATCAAGGCTGTAGCAAGAATGAAATTTTGATCAAGAGAGCTGGTTTGGTGTTCCACAGACCCCTAATACCTGAAGTCCAAGAATATGTATGAATATTAAATGCTTTTAGAAATTATTTGGAATAGTTTTATAGTAATCAAGAGATTTAAATAATGCAAATGGTATCGAGCTATTATTTGCGTGTTTTTTTTTCAATTGTTAATTTTGTGTGTAACGGTAAAGCTTTTGAATAGTAGGCTTAAGTCAGAAGCCTGACTTTAAAATGAAGCTTAGACATCAAACACATCTTCAATGCTAAATATTTTAGCTATACTTCATATTATTTAAATTTCTATTAAAATTATTTGTAGTATTGGGGATATGGGGGGTCAAATACCCTGTTTGCCCCTCTCCCCCTTGGGTACACCTCTGCTCACAGCAAAAGATCTGTGTGGATATCTTAGCAATAAACCAATGATGTAGCGTTATAGTATTAATAGTCCGAGATAAGCTCCCCTATGTTAGTCAGAGTTTGTTCATCTAAATAGCTTCTGGAGCATAAATTCTCAAGTTGGGAGACTTGTTTGTTTCCAAGCAGCATTGTGTGAGATAAATTAGGCTTTATAAAATAGTTTTTAATTGCAACGTGAGTTGGACAATCCACCTGATTCTCTCTCACGAAGATTTGATGGATGCTGGATCGATGTATCACTTCATTTTACTCTTATTATGATTGTTTTGAGTATTGCTACTGCGTACTATTAATTACACTAGGCTGCTTGAATAGGATCTGTCTTTCTTATGTATTCAGAAATGTGCCCATATCACTCTTAGTACCGACATTAATATTTACTTAAATTTCTAACCATGTAGATATCTTTACAATTTGAGGACCGCCTTTGTGGTCTAGTGATCATAGGTTCTACCTACGGATCCAGATTTTCTAAGAAGTCTTTTCAGATTATCTGGGAAGCAATGGGTCTGGAATGGGTGGTGTGGATAAATAAGGGGCTACTCGAATGCAATAATAGTGGCTTGGGTATAAAAACCGAGTTTAATTGCTGGAGGCGTCGTTGTGCCGACCACATTACACTCTCTATCCGCAAGAGTTGGCACTAATTCGCCAAACAGTTTGGTATTCACTCGGTAGGTATAGCCTGAATGTGGAATGACTCCATGGAAAATACTTTCATTACATTTTGAGTGGATGGTAATCATCGTTATGGATAAATAATAAACATAGAATATGGGAGTAAGGAGGGCCTAAAAATTTCCTAAGATCGCATACGGTTAAGGGAAAATAATAAATGTTCTAGAACTACTGTTCTATAGGCACACACCTTCAAATATTTCCCTTGAAATAATCCTTTGACGTTGTAAGGATACTGATTTGAGCCCCTCTCATATACTTAAAAAGTAATGGATGAAGTGCATTTTTTTCTTTAAAGTATTGTATGTAAAATATACTTTCAATACTTCATCCATGGAGAATCACGCGCTTTTCAGAAATAATGTCCATGAATTGCACCATTTAGACTTAATTTTTTTCTTCGAAAAGTCAGCTCCACAATATTTACCAAAACAACAAGTGACGCTAGCTTCCTCTGCCAAGAGGAAGCTAGCCTTCATAACCCCTGTCGCCAGGACTCTTTCGATTTGTTGGTTCTGATACTGGTCACGAGAGGTCCAAGGGGCAAGGGGTAGGTCATATATAAGCTGCTTTTGCGTATGAATACACACAGTGTGGTTGCATAAATCTAACAATTAACCAAAATTGTATCAATTTACATAATATCTTCATACCGAAAATTAAATCACTTTAATAAATCGTGTGCAACATTAAAGGTCTTATTTATTAAATTAACATTTCATAATAATACCGTACAGCAATAATTGGCGCTTGATCACGAGGTTATAAATACCAATTATCTCACAATTCAAATCTAGCACGCAATTACATAACCACAATTCCGTACTGCTTTAATTAGTGCTCGATCACGGGGCAATTAACAGCTAACTAAACGGTGTCACTTCAATCGGCACCCATCGCCGACCCATAACGTTTTAATTGCTACCCAACGCGAAGTGATTAATTCAATAACACTATAACGTTCTTGGACAACGGTGGTTGAGGGTCTTCGACCCCCAAATCTCCCCTTCAACTTTTATAGTACACCATACCTATTAATTTTCTCAGAATACGCCACTGATTGAAAGTAGGCCTATTATGTTTCATAGTAGTTCTATACTTTCTCAACTCAAAATCTCGACTCTCCACAAAATTCCTAGCTTTCAAGCTTTTTCCCAACATTTGGGGAGGGGGGGACACACCCACCCCTACGCCCCTACCCCACCCTACAGTGCGACGTCCCTGAACAAAGATCATTATAAATTCGAAGAATTCAGGAACATAATTTTTTTTTAGATAGGCGATTTTAAAACCACAATATCGTTGTATAAACATTTCCATCCTAGCTTTTGAGTAATATATATGATCTTAACGAAGTCCTCCGTTCATAGGCGCAGGAACTACCCGGTCTGCCAGAGTCAGGATTGAGTCAATATTTCTTTGCTAAACTTTTTAT
Organism: Timema cristinae; assembly: GCA_039000515.1. NCBI lineage: Eukaryota > Metazoa > Arthropoda > Insecta > Phasmatodea > Timematidae > Timema > Timema cristinae. Next base: position 69,474,675 of record JBCFYV010009882.1, on the reverse strand, counting down.
GTATTTTCAGATTCAATCTGATACTTAATTCTCAAACCTCAAAAAACAACAGAATTAACTCAAAATTTCCATTTCAAGTTTGAAAATGCCTGCTCTTTCCTTTAGCTCATTTAACTCTCTTGACCTTGACTGACTTAATAAGATTCATGATTTATGAATCACTATTATTAAATAACATAAATAATTAAGTTATTTAATATTATTAAAAATGTACAACATAATTAATGAGATCTTCTGAGTACGATGAGTATTCTTTACCATTGAAACATAGCTTCTAAAGGCATCCAAAGTAGTTAACACTTCTAGGGGGCGTTTTCCCAGACCATCTTCCGACACTCCTTCGAGCATGGTCAATATTTTTTTCTCCTATATTTAAAGTTGATATCTTAAAATTGATTTACCTCAATATTATGGTGGACGTTTGGTGTAACCTCAAACTCAAAAAAGCTAGTTTTTACAATTATATCTGTCTGAGTTTATCTGAGGCTAAGTCAAAAAGGTTTGATAGCTTTCGCTCAAACTTGATATCTAGATATTAAATGGCCAAACCCTAAGGTTAGTGATTTTAATTATATCTTTAGAGGTAAGAGTAGTTTACAAATGGCGTATCTTTGAAAATTCAATACTTTAAAAAAAAATAGTTAAAGCAATTGTCTTATAGGGAAGGAGATTTAATTTAAGAGTAGTTCACTGATGATTTATGTTTGGAAACCAGAATTTGTTTTAAATTGTCTTTAACAATCTAATTTCAAATCTATATCTGAGCAATAAAATAAAAAGTTAGTTTATCTAAGAAAATATTATCTAGGGGTAATTTACAGTAACCCGATTTTTGAAATTTTTGTTCTAAACTAATAATATAATTGTGACGAGCTAAAAGTATTTAACCCGCCACAATGATGTTTAAACAATTTGACCTAATGCCGCCAAACATGATGTTTTCCCAACACCTTCTAACACTGTCTTGGACTCACCATATTTTCTTGGTTGGCCATCACGTTGACCGCGGACGTTCTGCTTCAACGCAGTTGGCATCAGAAATGAAAAAGTTGAATTTAGTGTCTTGTCACCGGATACGCCTGATGTCCTAGTGCGTGCACGCTACACCAACGACGGTTCCAGGTTGTTCGCGAACCATCTAGCCTATTCGCCGAGGGAGGAGCTATGTTCCTTTCATCTCCCCGCCTTTTCCCCCTGATTGTTTCGTTTATATACATGGGGTTTTCCCGAGAACCATGTACACACACGTTGTCTTGTCCTTGCCCTGGAGAAGAAACTCTTAACATCAACAGTCAGCTATTTTGACTAGAGTAAATGCCATGCAGGAGCGGATAGTCTCGCCGGCACGACGCAGAAGGGTTGTGCCCAGCTACTAATGTTATCATAACTAGGGTGACCTGGTGGTCTAGGGGTAAGGTGTCAGACTTCTGTGCTGGCGGCCGGGGTTCAATCCTCGGTCCCGGCACAGATTTATCTGATTACCAAACCCTTCCTTAACCTCTGACAAGACATCTTGTGAATGTGGGGAATGCCAGGCCTCCAACGTGGTTCGGATTCCACGTTAAACTGTAGGTCCTTCATTTCATCTCACAATCAATCAGCCTACCATTACACATGAGCGTAAGTGCGTATAACCCGAACGGGTAGTAAGACGCGGTGCTAATAATAATAATAATAATAATAATAATAATAATATCATAACTAGTGTATGAAACCCATGTCCAGTTTAGGGTATACAAATAGTTATTATTATTAGCACCGCGTCTTACTACCCGTTCGGGTTATACGCACTTACACTAATGTGTAATGATAGGGTGATTGTGAGATGAAATGAAGGACCTACAGTTTAACGTGGAATCCGAACCACGGTGGCGGCCTGGCATTCCCCACATTCTACAGATAGTTAAGTTTAAATCTTATTTTGATAACATGTGGGGTATACTTATTACTATATTATAAATTCCGTGTTTGGATTAGCATTTAATTTACTAGTTTTATTCTGATAACATGTAGGGTTTACTTGTAACTATATTATAAACCCCGTGTTTGGGTTAACATATGATTTACAATTTTTATTCTTATAACATGTTGGATATACTTGTAACTATTCAATAAATCCCGTGTTCGGGTCAAAACACTTAAATTTCTAGTTTTAACATTGCTCTGGAATGTGGATGGGTCCACTTAATTGTGTGGGATAGAGTACAAGTTAGCACCGTTTTAGTTTATTTGGTGAGTTTAATTATACTTTGTTGTCATGTAGTTTCAATCTCATTCCACTAACTTGTATCCTTGTTAGGATTGGGAATGCTTGATTAATTTTACGTTAGCAAGGTAATGTATTAACTGTAAGGGTATTCCTGCCATTAAGAAGTGTGCTATCATTTCATGTGTTTAAAGTAAGTGACCAGACAGTGACGTTTACATCATTGAGTTTTGCTGTACTCTTGCAAGTTCCTGAGATCTATTTGACGCTAAGCATGACTTCCAATTTTACTTAACTCACTGAGTATGAACATAAAAATACGGTGATATCAGGAGCTTACGAGTGTCAGCTATGGTCATTTGATTATAGCTCATGTGGCTCGGCTCTGGTATGTTCTAGTTTGTGATAACGTAATTTCTTTATTATAGTTTGGTGACCTGGTGGTCTAGGGGTAAGGTGTCAGACTTCTGTGCTGGCGTCCGGGGTTCAATCCTCAGTCCCGGCACAGATTTATCTGATTTCCAAACCCTTCCTTCACCTCTGACAAGACATCTTGTGAATGTGGGGAATGCCAGGCTACCACCGTGGTTCGGATTCCACGTTAAACTGTAGGTCCTTCATTTCATCTCACAATCACCCTACCATTACACATTAGCGTAAGTGCGTATAACCCGAACGGGTAGTAAGACGTGGTGCTAATAATTATAATAATAATAATAATAATAATAATAATAATAATAATAATAATAATAATAATAATAATAATATATTTTGTTGTGGGGCCTTTATTCCCCTTTAGACGTGCACAACGCTCTGTGAAAATTTTATAGAGTGGCCGACATCCTTAATTTTGCTTTCCTTGGCTTTCCCATCGCACTGGAACGGTTTCTATTGTCTCTTTTGCTGGAGTCATTAGCTGTGTGTAGCTTATTTTAATGTTGGGTGTTCCTAATTAGGATTTGGCATTCCGGCTGACTTATTGTTGCATTTAATAAGTCTGTGTAAGCCTTTTTGTTTATGTTTAGTAAGATGTATAATTTTAGGGTGATCAACTATTTGCTTCTATAGAATTTTGTAATTATTAATTGCTCATGACTCTATGATGATGCATCCTAGCACCAGAAGTATGTATACTTTGCTAGCAAACGTACTATAGTCCATGTCTAAAAGGTCACTGTGATACAGTATTGTCAAGGGAAAAGTACAGATCTAAGACGAAAATAAATGTACTGATTTTTATTTATATCTAGTTGCAATATCTCTGAATCTTGTTCATTAAATCATATCCTCTCTTGATCTTATTTCTATGACTTGTTATCGTCCCCCTTGTCCCACCCGCTGCTGTTAAATCTAGTAGCGTAGCTGTAAGGGGGCGATTATGCACAATAATATATGATAAAGTATAGTGTATGATTATGTCACAAATTATTTTCGTTCCGGAGCATCTGCCTCTGTAACTTTCAACGGAGAATAAGGTCTCAAATTTCTTCTCTTCGTTGGTATCTGCTTTGTTCTCTTTTTGAGTACAGATATCTGAATTTTCTCCTTTTCCTTCAGAGCTCAAGAATTTTATTATTGACTAATATTATGTTTACTAATATAAAATATGGAGTAAACTTAAATAAAAATAACGACGGAATAAAATTAAGAAGATAAAGTAGATAAATATTATTAAAAGTTTTCAATTGGGAAATTTAGGGTTTAACAAACTAATTAATTAATTTAGAGATAATAAAATTTAATACAAGAGACCCTTAGAAATATTCCTCTCTCGTATGAAATAAGCGGCAAATAAAATATGGCTATGCATTTATTTGTGAATTTAGATAGTTTCAGAGAGATTGTTTCCTTTCCCAATGATGAAGATACATAATTATGAGTTACATATCCTGTTTTCAACACGAGACCAGGGTGACCAGACGTCCTTTTTTGACTGGAAATGCCTTACATTTAAACCCTCTGTCCGGTGTCAGTGATGAATTATTAAAAATTGCAAAATGTCCTACATTTTGACAAAATAAATAAATTTTACATTCTTTGGTATTAATTGCTCTCAAAGTGATTGAGCATTTGAAAATCCTGCCATAAAATGGCATTTTAGTTATTACTAGCAGTCTTTGAGCGTTTTGTCAGCAAACTCACCACGTCTTCATGGTGTTTACGTGCTCATGTTCTAATGGCTGCACGAATGGTGTCAGGCAACCAATCACAGCAAGCGTCTTAATTATTCACAGTTATTTCTGTAGATTGCGTTTTTGTCGATGTTCCTAATGGTGTGTGGTCTATGGATATGTCTATATTGTGTTTAAAAATGCCTAAACATAAATACCAATATAGTTATAATTCATATAGCAAAATATACAAATCATTTAAACGAGGTAGAAATGAATATGAAGCAGAGTGCCTCATTTGTCCGGGATAAACGTACATTTCCGTGGATAGTAAAGATAAGCCAGTTAATAGTATTTTTTAACAGGTTGGCTGTATTTTTTGTTGTACATATTTTGCTATGAGCAGTATGTTTTATTCATTTTGACCATATATATTTTAAAATGCCATATAGATTTCATTTAGTATTTTTATTATTAACTATTGAATTTGTTGTCATTATTAATACTCTATTAATTATACTAAAATTGAATTGACCCTTTGTAGGGGCATAAGATTCGGAAGTTTATCTCCAGTCTCAAAAACACACACAAAAAAAAATTCAGAGTTGCAGTAACATTGGAGATATATAAAGTTTTTTGAATCAATCAAACAAATCTATGCAATTAGTAAATGCAGTAGAGGCAGCTCTGGCCTTTCACACCTTTAGGAATTTTTCATCATTTAGATGTATGGATTGTATGCTTAACCTAAATGCTGAACTGAAATGTGACTCTGATATTGCCAAGAATGTGTCATGTGCTAAGACAAAGACTGACGCTATAATAAACAAAGTTCTTGAGCCACATTCTGTGTATGTAACGATAGAGTGTTTACAAGGAATGTCTTGTTTCGGTGTCTTTATAGATGGTAGAAAATCATGGATCTCTGAAAATACTTCCACTTTTAATACAGTATTTTGATTATAATGTAGGAGGTATCCAAACTAAAGTTGTAGAGCTAAAAGCAACTCCCAATGAAACTTTGGATACAACTATAATCTTACATAAACGATACACTAAATAGGATGGAAATTGTTTATAAATGTGTAGCGTTTGCTGGTGATAATACAAACACAAATTTTGGAGGGCCTAAAAGGACTGAGGGTAAACATATGTTTACTCAATTATTAAAGAAATGTATGAGCACGAATTTAATTGGTGTAGGCTGCCCAGCGTATTCTTCTTTACGCAATTCAACATGGCTCTGGCACTTTGAAGGTTGATTTTGAGTGCATTGTCATGACATTGTATAATTATTTGTCTATATATACAGTAAGAAGAGAACAACTTAAAGAGTATTGTGATCATAAGTGAGAAGTGTTTCAAAAAGAACAAACATGATGAATGTCAATCACAGCTACTGAAAATGTCAGCATTTTTTTAATTACCAGGACACAAATGGAATGTTGAGAGGGTGTTTGCTTTAATCTCTGCACATTGGGCAAATGAGATAAATAAGTTGTATGTGGATTCACTAAAGGGTTTATGTTGGTGAAGTATAATTTTAAACATAGGACGTGTTCTGAATGTTATAAGTATATTTTAAACCAACAAGGTATTTAAAAAAATATTAGTTTACCGGAAAAATATCTTTGAATGATCAATAAAAGACATGAAGTGATTTTGTACAAGTATATTTTGACCTTTTATTTTGTAACGTACTATTTTTTTTTTCTGGAATGTCCTACATTTTGAGTCTCATTATCCTCCTTTTCATCAAAGTCATCTGGTCAACCTGCATAAGACATTGTTAGGGTAATCAAATTTCTAAGGTTACAATCGCCAGGACATGAAGCGCGAATGAAAGAAACTAGAACCTCGTTCAAGGTATTGACTGGCAAACATAATTGGAAAATACTATTGGGAAGAGCTTTATGCAACCAAGAAGATAACATTAGAATGGACTAGAAATAAATAGAATGTAGTGAGGTGGATTGGTTATAACTAACTCAAGCTAGAGATAGAGTGTAATGAGATGGACTGGATAGATATAGCTAAAGATGTGGCAAGGGGACGTACTTTTGTAAGTTTAGCAATGAACTTTTGAGTTCCCAGAGGGTCATAGAGTAAGTAAATAATCTAAAGGGAGTTTATGAAGCTAAACTTCAGAACAAGATAAAATATCTCTGACGTGGGTTGGTATAGGCGTGCCACTGGCCATAACTGAAGATCAGTAAAGCCATAGGATTTTTTATTTTTTTACTTTAGTTAGATCACAACTTATGAAGAATATGGTGGTAGTTCAAAATTTTAAAATTGTACAACATCGTGACATTCAAAAGAAAGACATTTAAGATTACTAATACATATTATATTAATATCTTGTACTCAAACATCATTAATGCAGTATATTTTTTTAACGTCCATAAATATAACCAACGCAACAGACACTTTGGTGAATATAGCTGAAACAGGAATGCTAAGGAATATTTTAATTGAATATAGCAGGAAATGTATTACAGTTACAACGCTCAACTGCAATGTTTATACGACAAAGTTAAAAAAAACTTTTTTTCTAACCACACAGCCAATTCAATAACCAAACAATATGTAGCATTTCTCTAAGATAACTACAAAACAAGTTTTACTTACCAAGCTGCTGCCCTATTTGCGGGCCGATTGCCATGCATGAAGAGAGGGTGTTGACGGCATACAAAATAAGAACAGACTGTTTGGCTAAGAAGGGCTGGTCCACCCAACGATCCCTGGGAATGGTTGCACAAACCCCATCTCCTCCCTTTACCTTGGCATGTTTCCTCAACATATTAGAAGATATTTTCCAACCTCGGCTTCTCATTTGTCCTTTATTTTACACCTGAGTGCACGTAGTCTTATTTACGTTTTATTATCCTATAATATAGTTTAAAGAGTGATTATTTATTTTTTATGCCCGGGTACACTCGGTTCTGGAAGGTTAGGGACTGAACTGTGCTCTGGTATAATTATTGTTACTATTTTCAAAATTACATTTCCTGACAATAATCCAGAGTATAGCATCAAGTATAAATCAATCATGCTATATACATACATATATATATATATATATATATATATATAAATACAACGCAGTAGAAGCTATTTATATATATAAATACAACGCAGTAGAAGCTATTTATATTAGCTTTGTTAATCTGGAGCCCTTTAATTTTCCAGCATCCCATTTTTAAATTTAAAATGCTCAAGCCTTTTTGGCTATCCTAGTCTAATCATTCCTAACAACTGTCTGACGAATTTAAATTTCGTACTACATGGAGTAGTATTTTATATTAGTTCTGTAAATTTTTAGCCATTCATTATTTGGGCTACCATTATGAAATTTCAAAAGACTGTTTTGACTATTTAAGTGGTCCCTCTGTTTTTCAGTAAATTACGTCATTAATTTTCACTCAAATGATTGTTATTTATATAAACGGACAAAATATTCTTATTTACCATGTAAAACACTCCCCAGATGATATTTTGAATAATTTTGTAATAGTCAATTTCGAAATAATTCAAGAGTTCAAAAACTAGTCTTAAGTAAACTAACTACCCTTCATCTTAGGACTAGAATCAAAATCACAATCTGGCCTAGAGGTATGGGATGACAATTAAATATCAAATTTGAATCAAATTCATTGAATTGTTTTAGTTGCTTTCCTGGGTAAAAATAAACAAAGGAAAGTCAGATAGACCAACATTGGGGCAAAATAAATTGTAAAACACATTTTTTTAGTTCGGGGATATAATAATCTCCAAGGGTGGTATGAAATAACGAGCCTGAGTTGATGTTAAGCGAATTCTTAGTAGAAGTGGCGTTGATTTGTTTGCCAGACAAGTGCACAAATGTTTTTCGTTCTTGCATACGGTCCCATTAAACTCACTTGGTCTCTAGCGTTTATGAATTTGTGTTTGAGGTGCCGTATTATAAAATATAAATATGAGGGTGACTCTCAGAAAATTCATTTAGGTTCAGAAGCTTAAATGAAAACACGCATTTTGTTGCAACCATATTTATTTTTATACTTGAAAACAATGATTCATTTTTAGGGTATATTTAACATTCCAAATATGTTATACACTATCATTTATTTTCATACACCTGCTTTGATCGAGTAATTGATTCAAACCATTTCGACGTAACTCGTGATTTTGACTGCTTCAGTAAAATATACTAAATATATATTATATACACGTTTTAACCATGACTTTAGACTTATCTAAGTATAGGAAATTTTAAAATAAAGAACAGTCAGACTTTTTTTCACTTTTAGTAGCTATCTGGAACGTTTGATACGGAATAAATGAGCCAAACTCTATTCTTATTTCAAAAGGTTTGATGTGATATTTACCGTAATATTGTATGTAACTGTCTAAAACTTACTCTATTATCATTTTTGAAATAAAAGGTTAACATGTTTCCACTCGTTCACGCAGAAATTTTGCAAGCTTAACTTTAACGGTTCCACTATTGTGCAGTTTATAAGATAGGTTCTATTGTTGCTCGTCAAGGTAAGACTTTCAGGGTAACGGGCACATAAGAATATCTAGTATTTTCACTGTTCTCCTCTACTTACTTTAAATAAGTGGTTTCAGGCATCATACGCATGGGGAATAGTCCCCCAAGAAACGCTTCATGGCCAAAGGTATCGGAATATTTATTAAGAACGTCATCGCCTTGCTGTTCTCGTAGCAGACCTAATATTCCGTGCTTTAATGCAATAGTTTCGTTTTCTTTTGAAACGTTTCTATTTTTATTAGCAAAATGTATTTTGGAGTAATCAGAAAGTAATTTGTCTTTTAGAAAATCATGTTCAAAATCTTCAATTTGGTAAGGTAACTTACCCATATAACCCATTTTAATTTCTGGGGGTGAACCTAGAAATCTATTTATTAACGCGGATTCAAGATACTGAGAACTTGATAAATTGGTCATACGCTTTGGCATGAAACCATTTACATTTGAACCTGGATTTGCAAAATATTTCTTAGCACTGTCTCCTAATGTAGTTGTATTATCAAGAGAAACCGTTTCTATTGGTGTCGATACCGGTACATCCCTTCTAGATTTCTCATTTTCGCTGAAGAAGTCTTGTCTTGTAATATTTTGTGTGAGGCGGTCATCCAGAGAGGCTTCACTGAATCTAAACATTTCACTTGTTTTACTGTTTGCATCTTCTGTTATAACATCTTCAAAGGTATCATTGATGGTTGATGTAAACATGTCAAGATTTGTCTGCCCAGTTTCGTTCAAAGATATTGGCTCTGGGTTGTATTTTGTAGGGTAGTCATCGAAGGACTCTTCCCTTAATCCAAATCTTTCCTTAGTCAGACTTCTGGAAACTTCTGTTGTAATCTTAGCTTTTAGGTAGTCCTTTGGAGCAGATATATGTTTAGTTTCGATGAAGGAGTCTATCACTTTTATATATTTTTTTCTCTCTTGCGCATCTGAAGTATCTATAAAACATAAAATTATATATATGAGATAGTACGGAACAAAACAAATTTTATGGGCACAAGCATTCTTTCTATGTATTATTTTAAATTATATCATTAATATTATTTTCTGAGTATATACATTCAATTCGATTCCAGTGGTTGATAGAACATTATATCCTTAAAATTAAGGACATTTTAATTTTTCTTTGTTAGGTATTAAAAACTATATGATAAATATAAAATTTATCTAAAAATGTTGTGTTCAGTTAATGTAATCGTTATGTGCTTATATCAAGTTTTAAAGACAAGATGAGAATTATTATAAACTACGAAGTTTTGATTAATAGGAAAAGAAGTAAAGAAAACTAATTTGGTTATTTAAACTCATACAGCTTCTAAAAGGGAAATTTTAGAATTATAGTTCGTGTATTTGTATATTTTAAAATAGTAATTTGAAAAAAAGCGCTATCTCTATTTCTCTATTGTATGACATGAAATATGAATAAGAATTAGTATATTAAACAGCCTGGTAAGTTAATTCAACTTATTTTAATAGCCTGAGTAGTTATTATTATCACATATATAAATGGCTAGCTATGGTTATCTAGATGATATAAGATGAGGTATTGTAAGGGTTGTTGCCTCCATGAAGGAGAAAGAGGACCAATTAACAAGAAGAAAAACATTTTGTGACATGCCACTTGTAGTTTAACGAAGCTATCTTAACCAAAAGGGTCAAATTGCGTATCTCATGATTGGATGACTTATGTAGGCTGTGGATTTGGCATTCATGCATAATCCTTTCCTTTGTTTAAATCGATATGCCAGCCTTACAGATGTGTTTTATTTTATGTACAATCTAAAAATTTACCCACTTTTATTGTACATACTGTATTACTGCATATTTGAGATATAAATTCATATTTTCACGAATATGCATAAAAATACACAAATGCAATTGTTTAAATATTTAGAACCCTTAGCAGAACTCCATTTTTATAGGCTATTTACAACTGTACCGGGTTGCTGTATATTTTGGATTTGCTGAATCCTGAAGATTCAGTTAGCATAAAAAATGCAATCAACGCTTGTGAGAGGAATGAGTAGCAAAGTGATCTTGTATTCATACAAGCAAATTCTGAAACTTTTTCTGACACACTCACCAAGCATAAAATGTGAAGTTTATAACTATCGGAATCTTTTGAGCTGTACCACAAATAATAAAATAATTCCTTGTCGCACCCGTGCCGGGTGCAACTGGGAGAACCAGTGCAGGGAAATTTCAAAACATATTGAAATTAAATGCAGGCCTCACTATTTTAGAAAGAGTCGGCCAACTTCTATATGGGGAACACAGAGGAGGTGACAGTATAGCTCTACAGTATGGCCAGCTTCAAGTAATATCCCATCAGCAAATGTGATGTAGAGAGGAGCTTTAAATGTATAAGAACCTTTTAAGCTATGACCAAAAGCGATTAACTCCTGTCTTGAGAAACATCTAGTTGTTTATTATAAACAGGAAACATAATCAGTAAGATTCTGTAGCTTATAATTTTATATCATTTTAATTGTATTTTTATTTGTGCATAGTTTTAATTTTCTATTGCATATCTCTTCAGTTTTAAGTGCATAATTGTATACATTATTTGTCAGTTATTTGTGCATATAAATCATCAGCCTACTTATAAGTAGTAAAATTTTAATTTATTACGAACACGTAACGCTTTCAGAAAAATAAATGGTACTGAACTCCGCATGAAATTTCTCGCTATACTGTTTAAAAATTTAGATATTTACTCAAAACTCGTAATAGATGTGAAACGAAATAATATACCCTAGTAAACCCAAGAATAAATTGCATTATACTTATGTAAAACATTTTTTGAGTCCTGATTTTAAATTTTATAATTTCATTTTTAAAGAATTAATGTCTTCGTTTTTATATTTGGACCAATAAAAAAGATTGATATTGGATCTACAAGGTTCAACACATTTTATTAAAATTTCAACTTCCGGTAGTAATTTTCGACATTTTATTAGGTGTTGCACATCTTCAGGTCATCGCATTACTATTAAATTCCTCATTTATAAATTTTGACCAATACAAAATGTAAATATTGACTATTGAGTCTAAAATAGAGATAGATCATTGTTGTACAAACATTTCTCCTAAGAGGTTTAAGGAAAAATAACATAAACTTTTTGAGAGACTTGTAGTTTAATTACTCTATGGCATTGGAGAATTATTCCGTTAAAACTTAAGTAATCTCTTTACAATTAAAGCTCAAAAGATTGTATTAATATATTTTCGAATATCTCAGAAACTGTTAGGTTTATAAAAATAAATTTCAAATAAAACTTTTTTATTTTTAATGCTACTACAATTTTGCAATGACAAGCTATTTAGTATCTCAAATAGTTGCGCAGATATGGAAATTTCCGCGACTGTAAAGTACCCTAAAAGTAATTTTCACGGGGAAATGAAAATATCCAGATTATTTATAATCTTAATCAACGCCTAGATACGAATTTTAATCAAAATCGCTAAAGCCGATTTTGAGAACATAGATTTTTTCTCTTTTCGCATTTTACTAAACTACTCTTAATTTTGGGGTTAAAAAGGCACATTGAGACGGAATTGCAAAGACCACTTTTTAGGGTTCGGGGGTCATGAGACGTCGACATCCATCGACACTTCGGGTTAGATTTTTTTTTACGGTCGCAATACTTTACCTTTAGTGATCGAAAAGTTATACATATATATATTTGCGAATAGCTTGAAAATTATTGGTTTTATAAAAAATATGTTTCGAATAAATTATTTGTATTATAACAAGATCTATATATTTACAATGATAAGAAATTTCATATCTCAAATAGTTTCGGAGATATGATAAAAAAAATATAATTTACGCATCTGACCAGAGCTCTTAAAGTCATTTTGCCGAAATATTGAGAGTAGCCATTTTCTTTGGAAAATTTAGAAATATTCAGAAATTAAATTTAAACAAAATTGTTAGAGCAGATTTTGGGAAAATTGCCTTTTTCTCTTTGTGCCCTTCAGTAAACTAACTTTAGGCTTAGGGTTAGATATCCAATTCCAAAAACCCCTTGGGGTAACCCTATGAAAAACCTTGATAACAAGCTTTAGGCCGATCGGTAAAACAGTTTAGGTCTAGTCGGAGGTACAGACAGACAGAAGGAAATTCAAAACCCATTATTTCAGATTCGGGGGGGGCATGAAACTTCGAGAGTTATCAAAATCTCGAGTTCAATTTCTTTTGACGAATACAATACTTTCTAAACCTGTAAGATAGCGAGAATTTAAAAAATACAGTGATGCATTCTTTTTTCTTTTTATATTTATTGGTACAAAACAAATTACTCGTGCCGATGTCCGAGTGATTTAAGGTGCTAGGCTCACATTGCACTTTTTCATTGTTGACGAGAATTTTGGGGTTCGAGTCCCAATTGAGTGCTCTGGGAGTTGTTGAAAAACAATACAGTTGATTGCGGTGGAAGTCTTTTTAAATTATTGACATTAATATAGTTACATATAATATAGTTGATTGGGGACAGTCATTGATACAAACTCTTACTATGCAATTACAGTAAATAAAATAGCTATCAAAATGAGATGGTTCTCTAATATATTCAGTAGGGGTATCGATATTCAAATTTAAGGAGCACATTGACAACAAGAAAAGGTGAGTGTTGAAGTAAGCTATAGGAATAATATTAGCTATTAAACGGGGTATAGGCCTATAAAATACTTTCTTTCAATTTAATGGTTGATTGGGATATTAAAACGTATAAATTTTAATCCTACGCTTTTACATACAAGCCATGATAGGTTTGCCAATCGAAGCGGGTATTGTGAAGATTCGGATCACATAACTAACATACATACATAGGCCTAAATACATACATACATAGGCCTAAATGCATACATACATACATACATATATATACATACATACATACATACATACATACATACATACATACATACATACATACATACATACATACATACATACATACATACATACATACATACATACATACATACATACATACATACATACATACATACATATATACATACATACATACATACATACATACATACATACATACATACATACATACATACATACATACATACATACATACATACATACATACATACATACATACATACATACATACATACATAAATACCTACATACATATATACATACATACATACGTACATACATACATACATACATACATACATACATACATACATACATACATACATCATACATACATACATACATACATACATACATACATACATACATACATACATACGTACATACGTACATAAGTACATACATGCATACATACTCTTTTATTCTTAAATCTTTCTTAAATCTCTTGGTGTATCTCTTTTTCACAAATTTATCTACAACATTTAGCCAGGCCTCACATCTTTCTCTTTCCGCTTGGTTTCACATACATACATAATATAAATTTTCCTTCCAATAATTTTCTTTAACATTTCATTCTCGTACCCACACACTCCTCTCACATTAAACGTTCCAATAGTCCATATTCTAGCCAGTTTGTCAACCAATAGCAATGGGCCCTCAGTTTTTACCTCAGCTGCCTATCATAGCTTTCTTGTAGTAATTTTAAATAGAGTAGACCAGGCTACTAGCCTTGATCGTATCCGCACCCATGATAGTATTCGTTGCTCACAGTAAGGATGCTGTACCGATCAGTGTTGTCATATTTTAGCCAGTATACTGTATACCACAAGTACAACCGTTGCACAGTCTTGTCCTGAGCGCGCTTGTACTATTTCTACAAAACAGTATTCCTACTGTAGAGACTGCGTTGCCAGCCAGTATACCGTAGCTTGTGTCACTACTACTAGGAGGTAAGGCGGCGTACCGATACACCAGGACACGTATACGTTTATAAAAATAATAATAATTATATTGTATATTAATACATCAATTAGTGGATTTTTTACTATTATTAGGCATTGATTTAGTGAACAGAGGTCTACAATAGAATTGATCCTCGCTATATGACAACAGATGGAAAGAAGGTACGAATTTTGGAAGGACCTGATAATGGTATTTATGGATGTGAAGAGGGCCTGTTACAGTGAGTATAGAAATAAAGTCTGGAAGGTGACGTAGGAGTCTGGGGTGGAAAGAGGTGTTGCAATGATAATAGAGAGTAATTATAAGGATAGTATGAGTTGTGCCATGATCGAGAAGGGGTGGACGTAGTGGTTTCGAATAAAAAATGGAGTGTATCAGGAGAGTGCTCCCTCACCACTACACTTTGTAATGAAAATTGTCATAAATAAAGTGGCGAGGACTATCGGGAAGGAAATAATGAAAGCCATTATGTTTATTGATAGCTTGATGGTATGGGGCAGAAGGAATGTGAAGTACAGGAACATATACAGGAATAGAATGAAAACGTGAAAGAGTGTGGAATGAAATTTTACACTGCGAAGTGAGAAGTGACGGTAATGAAAAGGAAGAGGATAAGCCCTAGTAAAAATACAAAGTTGGATGGAATAGATCTGAGATCGGTATAGAATTAAAATATCTTGAAGCGTGATACAGGTGAAGGGTGCAAGTAAGTAGAGATGGTCTATTAAGAAGAGGGCAACAGGAGAATTTGTTCCATAACGGTGTAAGATACCTGCTATGGATAGGAAAAATGCCCTTTGTCACATATGCAGCATAAACATGGGCATTGAATAAAAGAGCGACTAAGAAAGTGGAGGCCATGGGAATGAAGTTATTGACGAGCATGTTAGTTGTCACGAGGATAAACAGAATTAGGAGTTGATTTATACAAGAAAGAGTGAGGGTACAGGGAGTACATGAGATAGTAGAGGAAGCAAGTCTGAGGTGACATGGGTATGTAATGAGGATGAAAAATGAGAGAGTACCAAAGAGAATGATGAAGATTAATCATTTATGAAAACTTCGAGGGAGACCCTGAATGTGATGGAAGGAGCAAATAACAGAAAGTTTGCAAGTGAGAGGAGAGTAATGGAAGTGGTTAAATGTGGAAGAAGGGTGGAGTGAGAAAGAAAGATGGAGACATTTTGCTAAACTGACCCGGTCACATAGGCTGGAAACAGTTGATGATGATGATGATGATGATGATGATGTTGATGATGATTGCAACTCTTAATCCTGAAATATTTGTTTTGAAAACGTCAACATGTTAAACTAAATCAACTATATATATTACTTAACTAAAAAATATTAATTTTGTAATGAATGTATGATGAAAATTGTTTGGTGACATCAAGAATCACCTTCAAAATATTTCCAAATTAGCTGTAACACTGAGAAAATGCCTTTAAATACATTATTTTTCTAAATTTAAATCAGGAATATAGAATAAAATAAAATATAGTTGCTACATTTCTTCATGCGCTCATTAGCATATTTGTTAAGCATTAATTATTTTAAATTGTGGTTCACAAAATCAAAGCTCTCTTTTCTAATAACATCTGAAAATATTTTATTTGAGATAGTAAATGAGTACCAAGCTACAATAGCTCATATTTTGATATTTATAATTTTTGGGGAACAAATTTATTTGGCCTCTATATTTTATATATATGCTACTGGTAAAGTCCGAACCCGGATATAGTCAATATTATCCAGATAATGTTGATGTTATCCAAAATACATAGATAATGTTGAGTGAGCTGAGTGAATAATGCTTTTTCAAAGTTTATCCAGATAATATTGACATTACCCAATCCCACTTGGATGGTGACAATTTCTATGGTTGAGTTTAGGTTAGTTATTTTAGTTAGGTTAAGTAAATTTAGGCTATGTTAGATTAGTTAAGTTAGGCCAGGTTAAGCAAGGTTGTGTTAGTTTAGCGAAAAATAAATCATAAAATGAGATATTTCGAATGTTAGTACATTGCTACGAACCAATTTACTGTCCAATTTCGAAATATTGTTTCAACATAAAATTCGTTTTAAAACGTGCTTAGTCTTACAAATATTATTCCACATTACCCAATTCTTGCTGGCTAGTTTCAATATTATCCAGATGGTGTCGTAAATGAGATAATTTATTTTATATTTCTGCCTTTATCCACTGTACTTTGATAATGCTGGAATCTCCCGGCTAATCTCGACATTATTCAGATTTCGCACAATACCCGTAGCATCTCATGTATATACAGAATATAAAACAACCTTTCTTTCTTTATTTTTTCGCAAAATTGCTCAAAAGCCTTATTTTTTCATTAATTAAAAACTTTTAACAGTCCGTTAAAAAAATTCCTCATTCAATAAGTAAATCATTTTTTGTAACGACTATGCCTGTATTTGTCTCCTCCATAACTTTTGAATTAATTACGTAATTAATATTGTTCAAACTAAGAATATGTTTTGATTTTTGATCCAATTTAATCCATCATCCCTCCTCTCCTTTTAAGGTCAGGGGGTCCAACGTTCAAAATAAATTACAATTTTAATCATATTTAGTGACATAAGGTTTCCAGACAGTTATCTAAGTCCATATTAAGACAAGACTATTAAATCGATCAATTTTAATGAAATAAGCCTAAACTAGTTAGAAAAATATAAAAGATAAACAAATTTGTAAATGATGGCATTCATACTAATATTATTATTATTATTGTTATTATTACCGCGTCTTACTACCCATTCGGGTTATACGCACTTACGCTAATGTGTAATGGTAGGATGATTGTGATATGAAATGGAGGACCTACAGTTTAACGTGGAATCCGAACCACGGGGGAGGCCTGGCATTCTCCACATTCACAAGATGTCTTGTCAGAGGTGAAGGAAGGGTTTGGTAATCAGATAAATCTGTGCCATGACCGAGGATTGAACCCCGGACCCCAGTACAGAAGTCCGACAACTTACCCCTAGACCACCAGGTCACCTACACCTCTGACAAGAAGTATATTAATCACAACTTGTGAATGTGGGGAATGCCAAGCATCCACCGTGGTTCGGATTCCACGTTAAACTGTAGGTTCTCCATATCATCTCACAATCACCCTACCATTACACATTAGCGTAAGTGCGTATAACCTTAATGGGTAGTAAGACGCGGTGCTAATAATAATGATAAAGGTTTATTTTCAAAATGACCATAAACAGAATAAAACTCGTGATAGCCGAGTGGAGCCAGCATTTTCTTGAGACGGGAGGGTTGGGAAAGGGATGTATAAAAAAAAACAAGAACATCAAATGGTTATATTTAGCACCACGTCTTACTGCACACTCGGGCTATACGCTTATATACTATTCACGTAAATGGGTTAGGGATAAGGTAAGTTGAATTTAGAGGAAGTGTAGCTACAGTTGCATGGAGAAAGAGGGAGTTTGAAACCATTTAAGGGAAAACCAACCACAGTACACCCAACCGAGATCGAACCAAGATCTCCCCATCATCGGCAGTCTAATATATTGTGAGAGTAGCGACTAAGACCATGTGGCCACCACATCGACTAATAGTGATTCTTAAGAGGGAAAAAAGTATATAGCCTATATGTGTGTGTATATATAATAAATAATTAGTACTAACACTACGGATATATGCAAGCTTATTTGTATTTTAAACAAATAATTTAAATAATTACTCAATCATTATTAAGTCAAAAAAATATCCGAGGTCTTGGGGTAAAGTGTTCGCCTCAGGATTCAAACTTAGCTGGAATCAATGGATTTTTATTGAACGATAAAATTCCATAGCACAACCACCTTCGGAGGGGAAGTAAGACCGTCTCTCCCATTTCAATTTTGACATATAAAAGAACCCTGAAAGGTATGTGAGAATACCTATCCCGGCAAAATCGGTAAGCCCTTTAACTCTCGCAGAAATTCTCATGTACTGGCAGTGGTGGCTTATCACTTTAGAAGCTGAAGGGCGTGGCAGATTCAATTATCTCTAAATAATACACTTAAAAGAAGATGACACTAAGCTCACTTTTCAGTGGCACTTAATACTAAACCATAACTATTGGGTTTAAGCCAAGCATGACAATATTAGTTAGAAATTCATTGATTTAAAAAATAATATCACAATCAACATGCAAAAAAAAAAACTTGCAAATTTACACCAAATTAATGCAAAAACTAAAAGTGAAAATTCTAAAAAAAATATTAATAAAACCATTGTTTAAGATTAAATAGATAATTTCATTAATTTTTATTATTCGACGATTTCCTTCTGTGATTTTTTTTTCCAACTTACTTTTGTTTTTTGTACGCATTTTGGATTATTATTAAAAATTTTTGACACTTTTTAACCTTTCTTACTTTTCTTAAATATTTCTTATTTCAACTAATTGAAGTGTGATGTCAGTGGCAGCTTTTTTCGTAGCCTTAGACTTTTTTTCCTCAAACAATTATTTCTTTTTAGACAAAAGGAAAAGTTTGAAACACGTTTTAACAAATGTCAAGCCATTACCATCAACTTTCAAATATTGACTATATTCTTAGAATATTGAAAAATAGTAGTAACAAATAATTTACAGCATACCTTTTATAATTATCAGAAGATGAATAAAAATGTAAAATACTATTCCAGATCCCATCATTTAGCTGTTGGTTCGTAGTAGGTGAGATGTATTAAAATAAACTTATCTCTACTAGCTGCTGTTATATAATAGCTATACAGTATACCTGAGAGGAGTTGACATTTAAACTAGTGTATTTAATTACCTATTATTGAGTTACTAGTTTATCACTCGATGTTTAGTAGGTGTAATGTGACATACTAATGATATTTTATGGTTCACAATGTGTTTTGTAACTGTACAGTCAGTTGTATTAATAATATACCCCGGGCTACGTTTGAGGCCTTGTTCGTGGGCTATGATATTGTGTGCCACTGTGTCTTCAAAAACCTTTAGTGTCTATTTCCCTGTGGTATAGTTTAAATAGGCCTATGGTGAGCTTAGTCCATAATAGTGGTTAGCAGTGGTGTAGCTAACATTATGAAGAAGGGGAGACTAGATAAAACCATCTTACATTATTGTTGTTGTTATTATTATTATTATTATTATTATTATTATTATTATTATTATTATTATTATTATTATTATTATTATTATTATTATTATTATTATTATTAGGTGTTCTGTCTTACTACAGGCCCAAACTTAGACTGCCAAAGTTTCATGTCCTCTGCCTATTCCTTCAACTCCCAAAATTATCTTCTTTCCTTCAACTCATGCCATATTTTAATTCTACTTCTTCCTAAGGTCCTCTTTACAACAACCTTTCCCTCCATGACGCCAAATGGCTTAGAAGATATTATACTATCAACTATTTTCGTGCATACAACATGACAGATTTTCCTTCCATTTTAAAACAGGGTTGAATCTAAATAAGTTTTAAATTTTTTGAATGTACACAGTAGCCTACAAAAATCGATACTTTCTGAATAAAATCTAGAAGTAAAAATCAATAAGGTTTAGAAAGGCAATGGTATAGTGTCCAAACGGGAAAACCTATACCAGATTATTTATATAAATATTAACATTTAAGAAACTATTGTAATGTTTAAATCACTTGTAATGATATATTATGTGTTTTTTGGACATCAATTTATTCTTCCTGTAGACCTATGTAAGTAAAAAAAGTTATTTATATTTTATTTGAATATATAATTAACTTGAATATTTTGCTTAGTATAGATAGAGTATTTTCTCAAGAATTTGTAATGAAACTAGGTGAATGTTTTTAGTTCAAGTAGAAGGTAAGAGTGTTTAATGCGTGAAACGCATTCATGGTAATCTTATCAAGAGGGGGCGGATTTATAGGCAATAAAATTTTTAAAAAGGCAGGCAAATAGGCACTAAAATCACAAAAAAAAGGACATAAATAGGCATTCTAAGAAAAAAAAGTAATAAATAGGCACTAAAAAGAAAAAAATAGACACATAAATAGGCATAGTAATGCAAAAAAGGCCCAAATCACTCAACATTTTTATTATTCACTCTTAAAATCCAGCATACACTTTCCATAAACATATATTAATTACTATTAGAGTTAATTATCAAATACTTCTCAAGACATTCAGGTGTACATTTTGTTCTGTTGTCTGACAACATGTTTTTATACTGTGAGAAACTTCTCTCGACTTCACATGAAGTCATTGGGCAAAACTTCAGACAAGCTATTTCAGCTGGGCTAAGCTTGACTTCTGGGAGTGATGTAGTTTGTCCTTCTAAGATGTCCGCAATACTTGCCATCACTTTCCACCCAGGGTTTCGCTGCAATACTCTGTTAAATTTGTCGACGATGGCTGTGCCAACTGAGCCAGAAGCCTGATTCAGGTTTTCTTCTATTCCCCGCATTATCTTCACAGCTTTCACAAGAGGCAAATCCCTCGCCTCTAAAGCTGTGATTGCTCCAGGAAGATTTCCAAAATTGATTTTTACGTATGCCAGATCCGCACTGATACTTGAGCAGGAGATGGCAGCATTCTCTTCTGTAATGGCGACAGCTTGTTCTTCGTCAAATGTTTGGACTACCTACAAGCAAAAGGGTTGGTATAGCAAAACTCACCATTCTGTCAATATATTGTGTTCTACAAGTATAACCATTTTTTTTTTCCAATAATGTGGATGGACAGGTGGAATCAATAAAACTAGTGGTAAACGCTCACTGAAATTTTAATTTGGAAACGCACCTAAAGATAGTGTATTATATAATACGTTTTGAATGTCACCCAGGTAGTCTGCATAGTACAACGCAGCATGAAGCCATGTACCCCAACGCGTTAACACTGGTTGTGGTGGCAAAGGTGTGTTGGGCAGGGCGGCCTTAAATGAGAAGATTCGTGATGGAGCCTTCAAAAACACTTTCTTGACTGTGGAAATAATAGCGTTGACATTTGGAAAACATGATCTAATATCTTATACAACCCCATGAACAGCATGCGCCAGACAAGTCACGTGAATTAACTTGATGGATAATACTTCTAAGCTCGCAGCCGCTTTCAACATGTAGGCCGCATTGTCTATCAGCAACACCAAAAACCTTTCGTCGTTGTTTTCTGATGGCCAAAGGACACCTAATATAAACAAATTAACTTATTTATAATTATAATTTTTACAGGACTAACATTGCGA
Organism: Timema cristinae; assembly: GCA_039000515.1. Lineage (NCBI taxonomy): Eukaryota > Metazoa > Arthropoda > Insecta > Phasmatodea > Timematidae > Timema > Timema cristinae. Next base: position 69,452,733 of record JBCFYV010009882.1, on the reverse strand, counting down.
ATCATTAAATTAGCACAGTATATCTTGTGCAATTACATTATATACTTACGCAAAGCATCACGAACAACTATGGCAATTGCCGAGCTGTTGGTTGTCTCAAGCGTCTTTGAAACAACCAAGTGAGGTTTCCCAGGACCCGTAGAGTCTAGTTTTCCAACAACATTTGCAACATATATGCCACAGCGGTCAGTGGTTTCATCAACAGTAGCCCAGATGTATGATTCTCCAATATCTTCTCGGGTTTTCTCAACTGTCTTAAACGAAATAAAAAAGAATGTTTACTGTAAATAGTTTAAATCAATACAATTCAGTTAATATTTTTTAATGTCAGAAAGAAAAAACTGCTATTGTAAACACTTACAGGTAAATAGGTTGAATGCAAGTAGTGTTTCCTCAGAGTTGATTCGTCTGGTATCTTCATGTTGGTATATTTGTTGAGAAAAGCATTGAAATCTGGATTCTCCAGCTTCTTCCAAGGAATTTTTGCAGTTACCATCGCAGAGCATAAGTCAGCAGAAAATTGCTCTTGGGTTTTATCGGTATCGTTAACTTTAGGAAAAAATTGTTGAGAGCCTGTTTTCTTTCCGGAATTCTTCATATGTATTGCAGTATTTTTGTGTTGTTCTAGGTGATACTTCTTCTCGCATTTTACCTAAATATTAAAAATGGAAATTTTCACCCAGTAATATATATGGATTCTACAAATTAACAAAGAAACACCTAACAAGAGAACTATTAATGTTTTTTTTCGATCGTAATGTTACGCTTTGGTAAATATTTCCACTTTGTCGTTGAAATCCTTCAATAAGAAATGAAACCTAGTTTGAACAATAGCAAATAATCGTGATTTACTTTTAAACAGTAGACAATATATTTAATAAAAACCTTGACTTTCAAAATTAATAATTTCATTTCCCATTTTGAAAAGATAACTTACCTCCATGCAACATGGCTGACAATAAATTATTTTGCCATCCGTTGTGAAATTCCTATCAGCACCAATCCACTGTTTGAATAACACACTTTTACACGATTTCTCTTTAGGTATTTTCTACAAGTTCAATAATTTACACTGAGTCCAATACAAAGAAATATTAATGAACATATATGCACATCTAACAACAGCGTAATATACACTACCACTGAATGAACTGACACTGTTGTGCGCTAGAAGAAAATCTTTGTTGCCGGACTGACCAGTCTGAACCTATCAGACCACTGGACACATGGGTTTCTCCTACCTATCACGAGTATCCACGTGGATTAACCTAAGAAGTGAAGGGCGAGGGGGTGCGGGGCAGCCGCAAGTATTTAGAAAGAAAAAAAGAAGGTGGGAGGAAGAGAGAAAAAAAAAGGCACCTTAAGGTTCCCACTTGTAAAATAGGCACTAAACAGCGAGATAGGCATTTATAGGCACTATAAAAGTTATCACATTATCCTCGCAATCATCGAAAATAAACTTATACCTCAAAAGCCTACTTTTCAAAGCATAGGAATAAAAAAGACATTTAGGGCAAAATCCGCCCCCTACTTATCAAGTAAGCACCACCCCTCATCCTCCCTGTTCCTCTAGTACTGCCCAATCAACCTTAATGGTAATTTAACACTTTAAAATGTATTGCATTTTTTATAAAATGTAGAATTATAAACTATGAATAGTGATACATCGCTTTCAAATAGTAATAGTCCAAGAGTTACAAGGAGTCAAACCTTATATTTTATGCCTTTTGTGTAACATTGTTATGATAAAGGGATTAATGTATGAGGATGAAATTCAGTATAACTGGACATTCATTTGAGGTATACACAGACATATTTATAATATTATTATAATTATTAATATTAATATTATAAATAATATTAAATAAAAATATTATTTATATAGATAATAATATAAGTAATATATCATATAATTGTGCAATAAAATGTTTATTGTCAAATGACCTTAGTCCTGTCAAAATCACTTGACAGCAGTATTTGTAATTTCATGTAGACTCGCTTCTTCTCGAGGTTAATAACGATACATCTGGAGTAGGGGAACAAATGTGGGAATCTTAGCGTAGTGATGATGACAAAAAGAAATAATTAAATCAGCTACAAAGTATGGTTAGGCTCAATAGGGGAAGTGAAAGAAAAAATTAGCTTGTGTTCTCCTTGCAAGAAACACTATTGTAGGTTTTATCGCTTTGGGAGTTGTTTTAAAACTTATTATAACATATAAACCTTTGCTATTTATTTGTTTAACTGTTCAGTAGAAGGTTTGGGAACATTTCAAATGCTAGAAAAGAATTAAACTTAGTGAGAACAGTGTTTTTCTTCCTTTTGACTCGTCAAATACGATGAGTGTTACAGATTTAAAATGTTCTGGATCAAACATTGGTATAGAAGCACTCTTTCCATAGTACGGAATCTGAAAATTTGTAAAGTCTTCATACAAATGAGAAAAGTAATCTTGGTTAAAGTCCAAGTTCATATCTTTGAAGGGGTACATGACTGAATTCAAGTAGGGTTCAACCGAGCGTATATTACAATTCTTGCGATACGTAGATATGTTATTGCTACGTCCGGTCTGAAGAGCAAAATTGACATAACGAGGTTTTTCTAACATAGTCGAAGTTTTCACAGTCCAGTCGTTTTCGCGGAGGTAAGTAGGTTTGGATATTCGTACAATCCCCACGTACGAAATAGAAGATCTATAGCTTGCCCACTCTTGATGAAGTTGAGTAGATTTGAGTTAGTTCAAATACTACATCGTGAGCTATGATATTTTAATTATTTTAATCTTGAAGGCCTCTCAGAGTGGGCTCGTAATAGCGCATTACATTCAGTCGTTGATCAGACAAATACTAGCTCTTTGTAACATTATCGTGGACTACTAATAAGAAAATGTTACTACCCACCCCTAAACATGCTAATATTCATGAACATCTTGCAATATAAATACCAATGGAACCTGCCAGTTTAAATATTAACCCAAATAATCTTATAATCATAGACATCTAGCATTATTAAACATCACGACCTTACTAATTGTACATAGGTTTCTACTCACGTGTATATCGGCCTGGTGTAGACCGACGTACAAGTCCAGCCTGCTCACCACAAATGCTAGAATGAAGAGAAGTTAAAATCACGCTACGAATTGTGCAGCCCCCTGATGTTCCTACGAAGCAAGCCAGCAATTATATGATTTCCCAGTACGGTACTACATAGAAAACCACTCATATGTTGGACACCTGGGTTTGCGTACGTTACCTAAACAAGCATAGCTCTACACCTACTCGCATCGTGAGTCAAAAGCAGCTGCAGATGTTCAAGATAACAATCCGGCCTACGTGATCAATACAGAAGAAGCCTTTCAACCAGATGTTTGCAGATGACGTAATTGTTAAGGAAAGATCCCACCTCTCCCCCCTCCCCCCGGCAACTAGACCTATATAGCGTGGGAACACAGACAATCAAAACGACTATTACTTTGGCCAGCCACTTCCACGAGAAGTCCTGTTGAGGACTAGGACGTTATCCAGCCATGATGGCTTATAATATCTTTATTTAAATCTTTAAAATATAAATTGCTGCGATGGGTTTGATTTTCTTAAATACTTTGGTTTATTTTGTTATGGAAATCTATTAGTGTAGGCATCGTTAATGTTTTGCTAAAAACTTTAATTTCAACGTAAATTCTGTTATGGAGCACTTAATGCTTCCTGTTGCCACTTGGGAGCTAGTATCGTATTTTCTTGATTTAAAGATATATCCACATTTTATGGTTCTTTTTATGTTTTGCAATATTTAGGTTATATATTAAATTTTTGCTTGTGTGGTTATCAGTAATTTAAATTCTTTAAATTGATAACGTTTCCTTTGTTAGTTATTTTGAAGACTTATTTGCTTAGAAGTTAATGTTAAAGTAACTTGTTTTTGTTGTTTTGACTTTAATAGCAGAGAAGCAAGCGTGCCAGGTCAAGTTAAGTCAAGATCTCTATCACAGATGATGTAACTCTTGATTGTGGTTGGATCACCGATGATGGAGAATCTCACATCGCTCCTACCCACGCTTCGTAAATATCGATCAAATGCTTCCAATTCGTAAGTGCCTGGAGTACTAATAATAAACTAATTCCCATCGTAAGAGAACTAATTATTACGTTCGTCTATATTCGGGATAGAATTAAATGTTTCCAGATTGATAAGTCAGATAAACCATTCCTCTTGGCGTTACTTTTCACCTAGTAAAATATGCGGTACATAATTCTCCCTCAGATTTGAACTCTGACCCATCAATGTGAGTGACATAGATATTTTTACTGCTAACACTAGTATTTAAGGAATGCCAGACATAAATGACCGCATAATACGGTCCCATACTCTTGATAACGCGTATGATTTTATGCAATGGGTATTACACTGAGATATCTTGCAAGCTTGTGCGGTGGTCTTAGAGCACTGAAACTATCAAAGTACCCCCATGTTTTTATACGCAACACAATGAGTACCCTTAACACTATCTATATCGAGATTAATTACACCATTCTTGTTCCGTTGATACATAAAGCATTTCTTGCGGTTACACCTCTAAAGAAAGTAATCTTTAACATTTTAGCGTATTTAAGTAAAACAGTTTTAGTAAAATCACCTCTAGGTAGTCAGTTTTTCGAGTACAGACGTGGATACATCCCTTTACCTAAAACAATAGACTCGAGCATACAATTATGACCCTGAGCCTCACTCAATTGTTTGTGATCGGCCTTGGCATTTTTGGCAGCTTTCGTAATTCATGCCGCACCTCCAACGAGAGTAAGTAATGCCGCAATCGGAGGGAGTATAGGTAAGAATCCTCCCTTCTTTTTACAACGAGTAGTAGTTGTATGTCGTTTAATCATCTTGCGCTGATGACGTCGTTTAGTGAGGTTGGGTCCCATATTAACGTTTTTTTCGTCGTATTCACTACAGCCTGAGTAGCGATTTTATCACTCAACTTTGAATCGGGAGCGAGAAATGTTTTTGAATTTTCTTGATAAGCTAACAATCTTCTGTATGGCAGCCTGACAGGCCTTTCACCTGATAAAAGGTAGTATAGTGCTCTTTACAAGCTCGATTTAGCTCGTTGACACCAGATTACCTTCGTTTCAAACGTTTTGCTAATTTGGTATCTGGTCCATAACATTGGTAGCCGGATATATATGCTTCAAACCGTAGTTTATTGATAATCTCATTCAACAAACAACCTACCTTTCTTCGTTTCATGACACGTAATGATTCGTATTTTAAAACTCATGTATATTATATATACTTGTTAGTTGGTATACGAATCGTGAAACAAACTCGTTAACAGTCCATATAAACCATCATGAAGAGGGCAAGCACTACCCAATAGCCATAGTACGTTATTACCGAGTACTGCTCTTTGTATCATCAGCGGACCTTCAAATCGTGATCAAACAAACGCCCCAAACGGTCTCCTCGAGGAACCCAATGTATTACGATTCAAGAACATGTACGTTTTGACTAAATCATTGTATTAGCCCAAATATTAACGACTATCTCAAGTTATTTCCCTCATATAAGGTGGGGGTTATTTACCTTACTCAGATAATGAAGTGAGCCTTCCACCGTCCAAGTGGAACCCCGACTTTGTATTCATTTCCCCTATATCACTTGTGATAAACAGATTAACGTACTGGCTTATTTCAGAATGGGTAGGCATAAGGCTATAAACTGTTTTTATTTATGTCAAACATAGTCTAGGATTCCTAAACAAATGCTGAGAGATAACGCTAAATTTCTCATTCTTTTCAGGATGGACGATATCAACTTGAAAGATGTATATACCGATCACGTGAACACCAAAACGCTGTTTCAAAAGTTTAAGGATATTTGTTCATTATGCTTGAAAAAGTAGTACGATTTCCTAGTCTTAAGCAATGATCGCAATCTTGTAAAGGGTCAATACCGATGAGGGATTAATACATTTATCATGAACAATTAATATACACATAGTCTCAGTTTATGAATATACATCATGTCGTCCATATCAAAATTCAGTCATAGTCTCTACCAAATGGAAGCAAAACATAATAATGAGCAGATACTCGCTCTCAACACTGCCAAGGATATTATCAAACGACAGATCTAGTCTTTAACTAATAGTTCAGAGAAGGATTGAGCTGTGTACATTAATTTTGCAAGATGTAGCAGACAAATGATTCAGAAAGTAGTGAAACTGGCTTGTCACTAGGAAGATTGTATTAACAAGGAGAAGGAACCGATAGATTCTTTGAGTCCAAAGATTCTCAACCTAGAAGATTCTTTCTTAATACAACAAACTGTTTACGCTGAAATATACGATATTACGACAAGAAGTATCATGTCTGCGAGGGGTATGGGAGACGATCTGTTCTACGATAGGTAAATTTTAGTCTTGCACAACATTGCTTTACTTATGGTACATTCGGATGGCACATTTAAAGCCTATGTAGAACAGATTTCTCGCCATGGTTTCATCTACATTTACTTGGATTCAAATCCTATCAGGAAGAATACCAGATATTTAGACCTGTCTTTAACTAATGAACCCGGTTATAAGTTCAATAAAGCAGGTATCGTTTCCATTATGGATTTGAACTTGACTTATTTATCGAAACTTAAACTTATAAGAGGGTACCTTTAGATAAGTCTGAAGGAGATTCCATATCTCCCGGATTGGAAAAATTTCCATCTTCATAGCTAACGTTACATGTAGATCTAGGTCCTACGTATGTTTATTTATAATACAGAGTTTGTTCATCAGACAGAGCATTCATAGCCTGCACCGTGTAGAAAAAGGTCATTGTGGGTATCATCAAAGCGATTAAGATTATTAAACCAAACTTTAAACAGTTACGTGATGCAAGCCATGAGTTCAATTTCATTGCCAGGGGAACCATTAAGCCAACCACAAAACAGTTAAACGAGATGGTGAGGCTGGCAAGATTGGAACAGGAGGAGAAAGAAATCATACCCGAAAAAACGCTTAACAATAAACTAGTCTATCCCTATCACTATACACCTCAATCTCATGCTGGTAAAACCTACGCGGCTCGTTATTATGATGATCCATGCCTGGCGATACGCCTATCATGTTCGAGGGAAGTGAGGTAACAGTACTCATCAATAACATCGCTGTACCATATACCCCAGGACTTCTAAAATTACTTTTTAGAAGGGTAAATTCTAATTACACCCAAAAGGATCCATGTTTGAGGAGACAAATGCACATCGAGCTAAAACTAACCTTGTCGTCGTTTCAAGTCACGCACCGGACCCAAGTACTACTTATAATTATTAAAGACAGGCAGAGGAAGAGGGCTCGATAACATTTATTGGGACGATCCTAAGAATTGGTAGATCGATTACGACTCTTGCACGCATCGAGTGGAGCCGGTCATACCGCTCACAATAACTAGATAGTTTCAATTGTTGAAGAATTACTTGAAGTGGAAACCATCGGATAAAATATTTGCCTCGTTTGTATTTACGTCATAATCATGTCTGCACGTAAGAGGAAGATTACACTCGAACTTCTTCATCCCGCAAGGTGACGTTTTGCTAGAAGACATGTCAGTGTGTGGGGGTTGATCAGGTACCTACAGGCTGATCCGGAGAAGATGATACCCTACAACAGATCGAATAAGGAGTACAAGTACCTTCTTTCAGCTATCGACGTGTATTCCAAATGTGATTGGATCATACTTGTCAAAACAAAGACGGAGAAGAAAGTTACGTTTTCTAACAAGTCACCACCAATGGTTTACCTCCTGTATGTCATATGCAGACTGAAAATGGTACAGAGTTTTATAATGATGATTTCAAAGTTCTCGTGGAAGGAAAAAAGGATCAACCATTATTCTACGTACAGTAACGTTAAGGCTCGAATGGTTGACCGATTCAATCAAACGATCAAGAATATGATAATAGGGACAAAATCTACGATTAAAGGATCTTATCAGTGGATCGATATGATCGACTATTTACTAGATAATTACAGTAAAACAGTACACTCTACTCTCAGTATAAGACCTATCGACGTTAGAGATAAAGTTCTAAAAATGTTGATCATACACTGAACAAGTTTAAAGTCACCAGAAAAAAATATATATTTTGGTGCACTCATACAATTTTCTTACAGTATTATAATTAAATCCATTAATACAGATGAGCGTATAACCCGAACGGGTAGAAAGACGCGGTGCTATGTTTTATTATTTGTAAAGACAGTTGAATTTTACAAGCATACAAGTACTATACAAAACAAACAAAGCACTTCACATGTTCTGACTACATCTTTAGCAAAAATGGCTTCTATTCAGATTCGAAGAAATTGACAATCCTAATTATAAACAAATAATGAAATAAAGAGCCTGAGGTGAATATGGTGGAGTCAGGGGCTTCGGAAGCTATTTGAAATTGGGGAGGGGGGTGGAGGGGCTCAACCGAGAGGGAGTCCGGAGGTCCTGACCAGGTAAAATTTTAGACCCTTGATGACTTTTGAAGCTATTTGAAGGAGGTTTATTTTTCACGGATAGTTCTATTTAGCATGTCTTTCTTTGAAATTGTACATAGAAACAATATTGAAGGAACTTGTGTAGAGAAGAACGTGGTAATTCTTTTTTCACTAAACAATTAAAAATTATGATTAGGTCTATTATATATGTTATAGGTAATGATACTATCCAGTGGTATTTGTGTTGTTTTTAACGTCCTGGCTCCCAAACCAAAAAGAGAATTAGAAGCCCTCCTCCAAAAATATTCCGAAACTTGGATGCCCTTAGAAGTTAGTGGTCCACACTTGGAAAGATTAACAAAAATTATACGCTTCTATAAGTTATTTGGAGTGATTCTCACTTAATTTTTTTTTTTAATTTTGAATTTTCTAAAAGCTACTTAAAGTGTTCCTCAACTGAAAATATTCTGAAGATGTATTAACTGTGGATGCTATTTAAAGCGATCTTCCTCTAACAAATTTTCAAAAATTAGATACCCATATAAACTTTTTAAAGTGGTTATTTAATGCCAATTGTTTAAAAATATTATGCCTCTAGAAGATATTTTGGGGTTTATTAAATTGTAGTTAGAGTTTAGTGCACACAATCAAATAAATATGTCTTACATTTATATAGGTGCTACGGGTTTTAATGAATGCCAGGGTTATCCACAACCTACAAGTAAGTGAAGGATTAAAACACCTTAGAAGAAAACCTTTACATATCAAAATGTCTTCCTATAGTATTTAATCGAAGAAAAACCCCTCAAATACGGAAAGAACGTTTGTTTTGAAAGTTATAGGTAAAAAATACAATTCTTGATAGTTCGCATTGCAAGTCAGTGATTCGTGATACGCAAAAAAACCCATTACAAGGTTTGTGCTGTAATCATATTTTGAATTTATTCTGATCATCATGACAGATACCCTACACACTATGATGTAATTTAAGGCTAATGAATGAACATTAGCCTTACATTCTGGTGTCCTTTCAGTTTGAAATATATCATCCAGGGTAGCGGCTGGTTAAAATTTTAAACCCAGCTGATTTCTACTGATAAATTTTATTTATTTTACACACTTTCAAACAGTGCTCATAAGGCCTACAATTTAAAATTATTTTACTTCCTCAGGTTTTCCAGACCAAATAATAATTACTTTCCCAGTATTTTATAATAAAAGTTATAGGCCAGCATACATAATCTCATAGTTTTCACTGCCTTATATTAAATTCTTGGCTTAAATGTCATCGATAAATCCCATTAGTTGAAGATAAAACTAATAGTTCGGACTTGGTAATACTCTCTACTTCGTATTTCACAAATTATTGCAAAAAAACCTTAAAAACATCAATGACATTTTATTGTGTATCTGACTTCTCCTTGACTTTTCATGTAACACCAAATTTATTCTCGTTTACGGGTTGTCTCTGTTTTCCATGTATACTTCCCTTACCCTGAAAGGTATGTCTTAGTTCATGGGCGTAGGGAGAGTTTAATTTTGGAAAGATTCCAAATTGTAAGTCTATGACATAATATTAAAAATTCTGAGAAATAAGAAAATTATTTAAAAAGGGAGGGTGGAACCTTATTAAATGTGTGGTGGATGAAGGGAAATATCAATATTTATTTATTTATTTTGGTAATTTTTCTTTTTCCCAGTTAATGTTTAGAAATTGGATGACGTAGAATATTTTGTTTATGATTTTTTTTTTGTTTCTAGTTAATGTTTGAAAATTGGATGGCCTGTAACGTATTTAGAGGGATAATCAAAAGTGTAGTTCTTGAAAATAATAGAAATCAAGATAAATTTAGAGTAGACCTCCTACCCCCCCCCCCCAATTTTTTTAAATTTGTATAATCCTAAATGCTATTTGGAGTAGTCCTCCTCCAACAAATTTTTGAAAATTGGATACCTCTAAAAGCTATTTTAAGTAATGCTAGACCAGATTTTATTATAGATTAGATTATCTAGAAATAATTATATAGTGGTCCTACTCCTTGAATTTTGATGCCCATAAAAAGCTATTTATAGGGCTACTCACCTTATTTTTTTTTACTATCAAAGTTGGTTAGATGCCTCTAGAAGCTATTTGAAGTAGTTTCCCCCCAATACATCTTTGAAAAATGAAAGCTTTTTAGATTATAAGCTACTATCTCTGAAGATCGGATTGCAGAATCAAATTAAGATAAACAGTTTCACAAACGTTCTTTTGCGATCAACAATAAAAACTTCATGAATTTTCGGGGAGATTTAGGGGTTTGAACCCCATCATTACCCCCTCACTACGCTCATGCTAAATTCATTTTGTATAAGCTACGCCATAGTTGAACCATGCAAGGTAAGCCTGATACCTTTTAGTGTAAATTTAAGTGTACGTATCAACCCTGCAAAGGCTCATATTGTGAAAGGCAACATATTGGACCTTTAAACTAGGTTTGATTAAATGTTTAATATTTTTCTTACAAATACAATCAAAATATATACTATCACAACATTATTTAGCGTAGGCTTAAAAATAATAAACTAAAGGGGAAAGAAAGGGTTTAATGTATTGGGGTGGGACATTGGGTAATCATCAGGAAGGGAAGTTGTGATGTAATGGCAATGAACAGTTCGTGGATCAGGACCTAACACGATCGCTTCAAGTTAAAATGACCAATTTTTACCAAATTTTGATGTGCGGTAGCGACCTTTAAAATCAAATTAAATTAAATTTTAACTATACCCATTGTTCAACAAGGAGCACAAAAGAGCAGGGTGCCCCAATGATATTTAAAAGGTTGAATTTTAAGCAACACCCTAATATATAAAACATTCCTCCCCCATATCACCATCCCTCAACATACTCCAGGCCCCCCACATCGATCTGTGGGACTCGTTGCCAGCTGTTATAACGCCCCACCCGCATAGTCAAAAATAATCTTTGCGGGAACCCTTTTCCACAATAACATAATTATTGTAGATAACTGTTTTAATTCGAACAGAGAAATTTGGAATTTTGACTTATTTTCCACAATTTAATCCTAAAATATACTCCATATATGTCTATAAGAGTGACATATACTATATACCATATAATAAGCAAGACATTTAGGTCAAAAAGCGTTAAATAAACAAACATAAACATTTGGTTTATAAACATAGAGTTTTAATTCCAAAAAATCAAAATGTTATTTGTATATGAACAATTGAAATTAAAAATCAAAGCAACTGATTAAAATAAAATTCAAACTTTAATAATACTTAATAGAAAATGTATAAGTGTACCTCTTAAAAAACAAACATGAATCAATTATTTTTCATTTTTATTGCTTTCATCATGGAAAGTATCAATTCCATTTCTGAAGTCAATGCTTGAAGCAAGACGGTGTTAAATGGTCAATACAGCCAGTGAGTTAAGTCGTTCTTGGCTCATTGATTAGCGTTGCCATGTCTTTAATACGTTTCCAAACTTACTAAATGTTCTTTCTGCTGATGCAATTGTTACTGGAATCATACAAAATATTCTGAGGGCAATACAAACATTCATAAAAATTGGTTCCAATTGTTTATCATAGATTAAGTAATTGTAACGGGTTATTTTGAGAATTTGGCTGAATCACTGTATTTGAAATAAGTTTCAGGTGCAAAATATCATCATATAAGTTCACTGATAAATCATTTTTGTAAGTGCTGACTAGTTATGTAGCCTTACATTTCAAATCACTTTCTTCCAGCAAGTTGAATTAAAGAATTGGACTGAAAAGTTCAGTTAGTGAATTGGTTGCTTCAAATTTTGTTTTGAAGTAATATAAAATAAAATCCAAAGCTCTGTAATTTATGTCAGTTTTAAAATTTTCTTCTTCGGTATTAGCTAGGGTTTCTGATGAAGGAGAAGGACGGCTTCTTGTTTTCGGAAACGAAGATAGTATTTTCATTTTTGCGCTACTAAGTGTGACTCGTTGATTAATTCTGCCCATGGGTCTCTGAGTCACTGCATGCCCTCTTTCAAGCCATTTATCAGTTTGACCTCAATGTCCAGAGAAATCTCTTGAGACTGAATTATTACACTTCTTTCATTAATGCAGCCCAATACTTTAAACCAAAAGACTGTCATACAGAGGCCTTGAAAAGAAGAAAAACATTTCTTTACACCTATAACCTTGTAATACGCTTTTGGTTCGAGGCTTGACTTCAACTCCCTTATTACTCGCTCCAACGCTTTTAATACTGCTGGATAGTACTTTGTGACTGGAACCACGGCCTCAAATCGTTCATATAATCTAGTTTGTGATTGCATTTTTAGGGAAAGTGGCACTTCAGTTGTCAAAATGTTCCATCTTGCTGGGCTATGTGAAAAAAAGGAGTACATTGTTTCCAAATTTCCAAAGAAACTCATAACCTCTGGGTATATTTTAGCTGCATTAACTCCTATTCTGTTTAAGGAGTGAGATCCACACGGATAATAAAATGCTACATTATTTTTTCTAATAGTCTTGGTTTTACTCTTTTGACCTCGCCACACATATTTGACCCTTCATCGTACCCTTGAGCCCTAGAGTCCTCAAGATGGATATTATTTTCTGCTAAAACAGTTACAATTCCATTTGTAATATCTTCTCCAGTTTTTTCGTTAAAGTTTAGAAATTTAACAAAGCTTTCTTTTTATTTCGTATTGCTTTGTGTCTTTATTATGAGTGACATATTTCAAAATCAATACGTTCTGTTCTTGATGCGACACATCAGGAGGTGCATCAACGATCAACCCAGAGTAAATCTTTCGTGACTTTCTTCAAGAATAACTTTTAACACTTTTTCACCGCAAAGTGAAATGAACTCATTCTGACTCATCCAAGATAAGTAGTGAGATTGACCTTGAAAGATCCCTTCTAGCTTATTTCTATTATTTGCAATAAAGTTGTCAATTACAATAAATGTTTGTTAATGAAAGAACCCTCCTAAAGTGGTGGGCATGGATGCACCTCGACTATTAGCTCACTTTATCGGCAGAGACACGGATTGCCCTCTTTGTTCAGGACCTCTAAGCTAGGCTCGAGAGGCTAAACACTTGAAAGGGTGAGGAACGACTACCTTACATTAATGTATCAATAAATCAATCGCATGTAGTTTAGTTTCAAAATTTACAAAAGGGAAAATTAACATTTATTTTAACCTACAACCTGGTATTCAAGACATGTTTAGATAAAGATGATTGCGATGATGATTATGGTGATGACACATACATTATGGTACAACATTAACACATGGTAAACTACCAGCTATAAAAAAACCAAATATTATCAAACAAGAAATTAAGTTTTTCAAATTGTACTGGAAGGTCGAACACACTACCGATAACTCCTTGTGACAGATACAATAATAGTAAAACACTCTTCAATAAAACTTTATAATACCAAAATCAATTTGCTCGGTCCAAATGGTTTAACCTTTTGTTATACCCCTGACATGATTAATTTCCAGAGTTTTCATCCATTCATGTAAAAAGTTGGCACTGCTGTTTAATTGACAATGTAACCCGTTACCATTTACTGGATACTAATGTGAGATATTGCCCACCGGGATAATTATTTCCATAGTCCAAAATGGTATAGAAGGCTTAGCACCTGACGGACTCTTAGTATTGGCCAAATTCGCCCAGATCAGCGACGGTAAAGCCAGCGCTTCAGTCTGGGAACAAATTCAGCCGAGGTATCCGCGTGAATCTAAGTCCTTGAGGATTGGCTACCCTACGGTACTACCATGGGAGGAAATATAAAATAGTCTTGCTCTATTCGTATCTTGTAGGCTGTACTCAACCTGATACGAAACCCACAAGTTCCCACGTGGCAGAAACTTCCAGTAATTCCTTCAACTGTATCGGAAAGCGGATAGTTAGGCGATCTCGGGAAACACCCCACAAACCTTCTTTATCCAAGCAATAATATTACTTAATAACTGAGCACTTTGCCAAACCCCAAACTCGGGCTTTTCCGCGGGGCTTGTCCCTTTTTGTTCAACAGAACACCGCTGGCAGCCAGTCTTTTTCCCATAAAAAAAACTGTTCCTTCCTCTTTGACCTCCATGTGTACCAACCTTTTAAACACGAATGTCCATCTTAGGCCTTAATCATAATTACATTTAAATAAATACATGAAACATAGACTTAGTTAATTATAAACTAGGAAGGCTATTTTTCTACCAGAAGCTTGGCACTAAAGAGTTTTCCGACTCAAATAAGACAATTTTGTGGTATGCAAAGCAAAAGATATGCTACCAAAACAAAATATACACAAATAAAACACAAAGTTATACTTCATATAATTTTGAAATTGCCCCCTTAGGTCTTAATATTAAACTAAAATACTAATTAAAGTTTATTACTTTACAAAATATGAACATACTCCTAAATAAAAATCCTTCTAGTCAAAAGGTAGTTTCTGGCTGGGGCTGAAGACAAAATATTCGGGGCTAAGATTTAATTATTTAATTACCTTTCCTTCCACCAAGAAGTTCCCTTTTCTTCCAACAGATAGCAGTCTCCTTAAATGCCTAGTCCATGATTCGTTGTGTCTAAATAGATGGCGCAGTTGGACAGTCACTTATAACCTTTCATGTTTTTGCGTTGTAATTGAAGAGTTTTTACCCTAGCCAAGTGCTCCCTTGTAATTTCATCGTATTTTATTATTAAATCCAAGGTTAGGAGAAAGGTTCCATTATTTACATCACCAATCGGTGTATTATCCCCTTAGAAAGGAAACCCCGTTGATGCTAGAAACAGTGTTACATCCAAAAGTATTTGTAAAATTGCATTACATTTTTCTGCTCCATTTAAAACTCGTTTATGAAGACCATTATCAATACATTTGGAATTAATTGATTGTTGGAAGGATTTCCATTGACAATAGCACTTTCGATGTTCAGCGCTGTTTTCATGTTCGGGAAGTTTGTTATATAATATTTTCCACGCGAATTGAACCAAATAAAACCCTCTGTTTGCCAATTTGCTTAATTTTGGGGTAGTAGCAAACAGAGTATATGCAAGACAAAGAATCGTCTGTTTTGAAGAGCTCAAGCATTATCAATCACTAGGGTACTGCTCTCGATTGTTTCCAAATTTAGAATTGAGAAGATATTCAGAGAACAGTTTTCCTGTTTTGTCCCTCAAGAATGTCTTAAACTGCTTAAATAATTCTTCAGCTTTGATATTATTCTGAAATACAATATCCTGCCGGTTAATGTCATTAATTATTTCTGGTCATGTACTAAGATCGGTAAAATCTACGACTTTGTTATCGATGTTACAAATCTCACCAGTCCTGTCTCATTGTCCCTTCGACAGTTATTATTCTTATTTACAGAGTCTAAAATTTTCCTACCTGGAGCAGAGAGGAATTCTTGCCTGTATCGTCATTAGCTTCAGTCGGTTCACTTGACACCATCAACGTATCAGAATCATTTGTTTTACTCGGAGGTAAACATTCACTTTCAATATTTCCATCTTCACTCTTATTAAAAAAAAAACCTTTGTTATACTCTGCCATTCTACAATACCTGGTTCTTCTTTAATTGCTTTCAACTTTCATTTTTGAGCTCCAGATTTATACTTGAAATTACTCGTAGTCGTAGACATAACTAAACTCACTATAAAACATAATAATAATAATAAACTTTCACACTTAGGACTTCAAAATAATGCCATTAATAACTGAAATTGAAAAAAAACAACTAGTAGTCCAATGCTTAACGCAAAAACAATCTCGCACAACCTGACAAAAAAAGCACGCCTCACCTGTCACTGTACACTGAGTGATTCATCATAACTTATATATGTAGCACGAGTATCTGAGCAGAGTAGGAGGAATGGAGGGAGGAGAGAGGGAGACTAAAATTAGCAACATTGGCCTTGAGCCATGACCGGGGGCGAGAGCCCGTCGTGTGTCAGACATACTACTCTATATAGTACTGTACTATCGTTGGTAGTCTACAACTACCTACTTATTTGTTTTAGTTAAGGGATTTTTACATTTTAATTTGACATGTGAAAACGTTCTTCAACATCGTCGCCAGTATTATAGATTCTGTTTTTTTATCACATTTTTTTTATCCTTTGTGGGCCCCTGATCCACGGGCCCCGTTGCCATGACAACGGCAGCACCGCCCATGTGGGGGCCCTGACATACACACACATTTGCAAAATTATACATGGGAGAATATAAACGAGAAATTATGTTTTCAAATAAACAAAATCCACTCTCATAGACTTAAAATTAATAGAATTAGCTTAAGGAGCTCAGAGAAATGAAGTCTTGATTAGATATTTCAATTGAAATATATGAGCATATTGTGGTGTTTTATAAGCAGGTTCATAATAATATATTAAGCAATATTTAAATAACTATGATTACTATCACAAAAGTAAATATTGTTACTTATTTATTGGTTTGAGACACTAGTGTTGCTAATATTTTGAGTTTGCAAATGTTAATTGAAACATGCTGAAATTACAGTTATTTACCTCTTTTGTCCAAAAACTTTGGTGTCACAATATATTACATTGGTTTATTTATTTATCACAGCATAATCAATACTACCGTAAGTAATATCATGTATTAAGAAATCTGTTCCATTAGTCTATTCTAAAACTAGTGGACTAGTTAGTTGTAGCACATAATTATTAATTTAACCGGGTTTTGAGTAAAATTAATGCAGCACAGAGTATTGAAATGAGTTTTCTTTACGTAAAATAGGTATAAATAACTGCTTGTTATATGGGTGTGATTAGAACCAATCATATTTCTCACTTTGAGAGCCCCGTCTATGTTAAAAAAATACATTGAAAATTATTTAATTATAGGCCTAATTAACAAGTAATGAGGATTTAATTATTTGAAATTCCAAATAGAAGTTAACACATGTACTCACCTATTCACAAAGGCCTTTTCCTTGGGTACCATACTTATTTATAAATCATATATATATCTCCCTTTTTAAAAACTACGTATGTGTTTAAAAATTAAAAAGCGTGAAAAATTACGGTATGTATATAAACACATGCTGATGATTTAATCTTTTATAATTCCGAATCTGGACTGTAACACTCATAACACTCATTGCAACCTATGTCATAAAAAGCAGTTTTCAAGGAAGTTAATAGACTATAAAGTCATATTCCCTCTTTGTGAGCCCCATTTAAGTAAAATAATATATAGGGGTAAGTGGGGGCAAAAACCCGCACGGGGAAAAAACCCCCATGTTATTTTTTTTTACTCATAACGTGTAATTTAATCATCGGCCTCCAGGGTGCAGATAGGTTGCAATCCCACCAGTTATGTAGAAGAAACTTATGGCGGTTGGATGTCAGCACAACGAAATAAATGAGGTAAGTGTATTTTAACCAGTTTTTATGTAATATTTCCCTTGTTTTACTTGAATGTTGTCAGCAGATTAATGAAGGTATTACTAAATGTAACTTTCTGTTTGGAGGCAAGAGGTGAGGTCTGTTATTATCTAAGAACTATTTCCTATTCTTGATCCATCCATCTTGGTACACATGGGGGTTAATGATAACAACACGGTTTGGGGTAAAAACCCGCATCAGGTCAAAGTGTGGGCTTTTGCCACAATGCCTCTGAATATTAAATTGTTCTTACAAATTGAATTATTTGTCTTGAACATCAATATTTTGATAAGATTTTTAAATTAAAATGTATTATAATAATAATCTAATAATAAAATCTAGTAATAATCTAATAATGATCTAATAATAATAGTAAAACTATATAATAATAAATTACTAATATAATAATCTAATACCTAATAATATTGGCTAAATAATAAAATCTAATAAGTAATCTAAAATGGTTTCTTTTGTGTTTCAGAAAGTACAAAAGAAAAACGGAACACTTCAAATTGGTGATTTTGCTGTTGCCAAGGTGCACGGAAAAACAAAAAACTGCTTCAGGCTCTACATCATTAAAGTCATCTCGCTTTACAGGTATGGCTACCATGGGCTGTTTTACAAGCGAGGACCTAAAAGCCAACGGTTTTATGAGGAGGCCTACATCGAGAAGAATGATATTCAAATGAAGCTCTCCAAGCCAATTCGAAATTCTTCTTCAAGATTCCAAAACACAATAAGTTTCCCGGAAGACTTGACTAATTTAACAATTTATTGAATAAAATTACTCACGAAACAATCTTTAATAATTTGAGGTTCAAGGGTTTTTTGTTTCTTTTTTTTTTCAACGCGATAGTTAAACACAAAATACCTATTCTTTAAAAAATTGACGATCAATGCTTTTCTTTTCAAAATAGGCCTATGTTTACCAAAATTATTTAAGACTCACTTTTTTATGTATACATATTTAGTCAGTGATTTCCATTGATCTCACGATGACTTATTACGTCTATTTGGTTTATTCTGAGAAGTAAATTTTTTATTACATTACATTCTTTTATTGAAACCCTTCCCCTTTTCCAAAAAGGTGTGAAATGGGGTAAAAACCCGCACTGCGGATTTTTGCCCCAGCCGTACGGGTTTTTACCCCATTATGTGGGGCAAAAGCCTGCAAAACGAGGTTTTTGAATAATTCAAATTGCTCACTTGATATTTATCCAACAGCACCGTTACTGTAAGTAAATCTTACCGACATCCTAATCTATCAGTTACATCCGATTTTGATAGAATATTGACCCACTAGCGCTCACAATACAAAACAAACTGAAACTGTGGGTTTTAGCTTCCCACCTACCCTACCGTTAAAAAGTGTTTATTATAATCGACATATATTATGGATTTGATAATAATATTTTTATTGTTTTCTTATTACATTTAAAATCCTTATTTCAAAAAATAATTTAATATATTTGTAACTTATTTATAGGTATTTCACTCTTTGAATTATTAGAATAAAATCATTTTAGATTCTGGTTACTTTTAATTTAGGTTTGTTGGTAGCCAATATTGGCAACGCAATTTATTACTATTATTATTATTATTATATTCGAATCGAACCTATTCTATGTACATTAATGTTTGAGAAATTAACTAATAGATTAATAGTTGAAAACTCTTAAGTATAATTGTTTCTAAGAGAATGGATTACATTTCGCAATTTACTTCAGATGAAGAAGAACTTCTCAGGGAAGCTGATTGGTACACTCAAGGTAAGTTTATTTGCATATTATAGATCTTAATAAGTAGGAGGTGACCTGGCGGTCTAAGGGTAAGGTGTCGGGTTTCTGTGCTGGGGTCCGGGGTTCAATCCTCGGTCCCGGCACAAATTTATCTGATTACCAAACCCTTCCTTCACCTCTGACAAGACATCTTGTAAATGTGGGGAATGCCAGGCCTCCACCGTGGTTCGGATTCCACGTTAAACTGTAGGTTCTCCATTTCATCTCACAATCACCCTACCATTACACATTAACGTTAGTGCGTATAACACGAACGGGTAGTAAGACGCGGTGCTAATAATAATAAGTGGGATTTTTGTGTCAAACAATAGTAACTTACATAAAATGAATATGCAAATTATGTTCATTTGGTTATAATATACCACTAGTATCGTATTATTGGCTGTATCCGAATAGTCCATGACTACTTGGTCTTAGTCTTGATGCATTCTTGATGAATTTACACTTCTCTCGCTGTTCATAGCAAATACTGCATCAAACAATTCGAACGGCACCAACCGTATTTAAAATGGCGGAAAACAAGTCAGAGTTCTAACAGACAAAACTATAATACTAAAACAATTGCCAGTAAAACACCGGAACTGGCACCGCGAGAACAGAGCTTGGCTGGTAGCATTCCGTATCTATGGTTACCAAGACCTCGAGAAGACTACAACTTTACGAACAGATCTACGGTAACGATATTGCCAATGCAGCGATCAAGAGCCAAGGCAACGCCGCATAAGTAGACTATTCGGGTACAGCTCAAATTTCATAAGACAGCAAATCAATCATTTCGGGTATGGTAATTATAAGTTAGGCCTATGCCTAATACATATCATTTTCATATAGTTTATTTGTAACATTAGTAACTTCATCAATAACAGCATTCATTGCTTTGCTATTGTAAATGTTGATCCACTCTTCATACTTGATATTTGTAACCACCTCGGTTATCTTATTCATCATATGATGTATAATGATTTGGTATATATGAAAGCAAGGGTAAGATGCTGCTAAAGCTTCAGCAACAGAATCATGATATGCAGCACACATGAAAAAGTCAGTAAAGGCAGAACAAGCCTTTGATTTCTTGTGACTATCAGATAGATCACAATCTTCAAAATATTTTTTATACTATTCTTGACATACACAAATAGATATCTACATACTTGATTATGCTGTTACCTTACAGGGTAGGTAAAGCATTGTGCATATAAGCTAAAAAAAAACCAAAAAAACTCCCTACCTATAGTTATACAATTTAAACAAAATTCACACAAGAACGAACACATAACTCGAAGGTTAGTAAGATGTGTTGCTAAAAAATCAAAGATTTATTAACTTGTTATTGTAATTTGTGGCTCATAATTTACTTCTCATGTTAATATATATGATGTCATCAAATTATTATCATATGAAATTTACCCTACATTTTTGATTTTATAAATATTAATTGAAGTTTTAATCTATGTGCATGGAAAGTTAGGTCAAGTTTGACGTGTAGAACCATAATATTAAACACTGAATAATGCTGCTCACACTACAAATTTCTTGCCAAAATGGCTACATATTTGTAATTGACAATGTGAAAACAGCTGCTATGAGATGGTTGACATTGCATGGCACAGAATTCTACAAGGTAAACATTATCAAACTAGTTTCATGACTGGACAAATGCCTCTTATTATTCACTATGGAACTATATACATACAGGTCATTTCATGTCAAATCAACAAGTCACTCAACCTGACCATTCTGCATTTAAATTAAATTTTTACCAATTATTCTTCCCTTAAAACTAGGTGACCTGGTGGTCTAGGGGTAAGGTGTCAGACTTCTGTGCTGGCGGCCGGGGTTCAATCCTCGGTCCCGGCACAGATTTATCTGATTTCCAAACCCTTCCTACACCTCTGACAAGACATCTTGTGAATGTGTGGAATGCCAGGTCGCCACCGTGGTTCGGATTCCACGTTAAACTGTAGGTCCTTCATTTCATCTCACAATCACCCTACCATTACACATTAGCATAAGTGCGTATAACCTGAACGGGTAGTAAGACGCGGTGCTAATAATAATAATAATAATTTAATGTTGTCTTAAGACGGCTCTCAAAATATATAATACTTTAAAATTTTCTCGGACAGTTTTAGTTAAAATCATCCCTTTAATAATTTGAAATTAATTTTGCTATAATTAAGTTTAATTAAAATCATTCGGCAGTTCACCGTGAAATGGTAGAGTAGCTATTTCTCTCCTTCTCTAAATGTTTCATTGCAAGCACTTTCACTTATAGAATGAGCACATTGAATCATGTGGCTCCCAACTGTTTGTCTCTCCACCAGCCTAATAATACCCTCTCCCCCTTCTTCCATCCCTTAGGCAGGCCACATTCCACAACCTCTTGCTCTCTGCTAACATTGGTATTCCCTCCCCTTGTATTGAACAAAGGACAGAGTATTCTTAGCTCTGAGTCACCAGATTATCTGACTACCTGCTTGTCTCATGTCAGTTTCTGTTCAGAATCAGTGGTGTCAACAAGTGGTTCTTAGTGTGTTTGCAAGTGTTCATTTAAATGAGATTTGATTTGATGAAAACATTATTTTTTTAATTTAACTGTACTGTAAGGTGCATTATTTTATTTCCATCTAAACACTTTTAATTTTTAGTTAACTTAAAACTAATTATTTTTTTCATCTCACATGACTGGTGTGGTTTAATGTGTGATTTTGTTACATTTTGAATGACATCTAAACTAAATAGGACTGAGGGGAAATGGAAGAAGTAGGCATATATAAAAAATACTTGAGTGTTTACTGCTGTAATCCATTTAGTAAATCTGGGCATAATTTTTTCAAAAAAAAACTTAAGAACAGTTAATGACAGTGGGTGACCTGGCGGTCTAGGGGTAAGGTGTCGGACTTCTGTGCTGGGGTCTGGGGTTCAATCCTCGGTCCCGGCACAAATTTATCAGATTTACCAAACCCTTCCTTCACCTCTGATAAGACATCTTGTGAATGTGGGGAATGCCAGGCCTCCACCGTGGTTCGGATCCCACGTTAAACTGTAGGTCCTCCATTTCATCTCACAATCACCCTACCATTACACATTAGCATAAGTGCGTAAAACCCGAACGGGTAGTAAGACGCGGTGCTAATAATAATAATAATAATAATAGTTAATGACAGTATTGTAAGTTGCTCCAAATTAATTAGCTCTGGGGATAAGATTTGTGATACTTGTCGAAAGGCCATTTTTAAATTACCTAAAATTGATGAAGAGGAAGTAACCTCACAATTCTCAGAGAATGAGGATGACAACAATGGTACAGAAATAATTGAAATGTCAACTCCACAAAAAAAAGAGGTCTTAGGTGCGGTGAACAGAAGTTTGACTGTTTTCAGTGAAACTCCCATTAAAAAAAAGTTTATCAGAGAAGAAATATCCTGAGGAAAAGTTAAAAAAAAGTTAGTAAAGCTTTTAGAACAAAAATTTTGGATATAAGCTCAGGAATTTCAACAGTAGAAACTTGCAGTGCCAATACAGAAATTATAACTCAGCTAAAGGAACAATTTAATTCCACCACAGACAAAAGCGGGAAGACGCAACTTTTAACGACTTTGCCTTAAAGTTGGACATTAAAACAAATGGAAAATGAATTTTCTGTTTCAAATTTTATGACGAGAAAAGCAAAAAGACTTGTCAAGGAAAAAGGTATAATGTCATCACTTGATCTGCAGCCAGGGAAAATGTTAGATCCAGAAACTTTTGCATTAGTAAAAGAATTTTATGAAAATGATGAATTAAGCCGTCAAATGCCTGGAAAAAGAATATTATGTTTCAGTTAAAATAGATGGGAAATGAACTCATGTTCAAATTTTTTTTATTCTGAACCCTTTAAGAGAGGTTTATTTATTGTTCAAAGAACAACATCCAGAGTGTAAAATCGGATTTACAAAGTTCTGTGAGCTTCATCCAAAGCTTTCTGTCCTTTTTGGATCAAGTGGCACACATTTTGTATGTGTTTGTATGACGCATCAAAATGCAAAATTAATTATGGCTCAATGCAAAATGCCTTAGATGTATGATGGAGGAATGCCAATAAAAACATATTAAGATTTGATATTTAATAATATCTTTAGTGAACCAACAACAAAATGCTATTTTAGTGAATGTGATGATTGCCCAGGCAGTGACGAACTCAGATCACATTTTGATGATTGCTTTGAGCAAAATTGTATTAAGAATGTTACATTTAAACAATGGTTGCAGATAGAGAACAGGACATCACTAGAAACTATTGACAAAATCAACTCAGGAATTTTTGGACTCCTTATTTGAAAGTATGCCAAAATTACTGTGTCATTCATATATTGCGAAACAGCAATCAACATATCTGAAGAACCTTAAGGAAAACCTCCCCCCAAATGAGTATTTAGTTATGTGACTTTGCGGAAAATTATTATTTTATATTACAAGACTCTGTACAAGCCTTTCACTGGAACAATGCACAAGCCACAATCCATCCTTTTGTTATCTATGACAAAACTGAAAATACTGAGAAGCTAGAGCATATAAGTCTGGTGATTATCTCTGACTGTATGTCACATGATACAGTAGCTGTACATCTCTTTCAATGATTGATTTCTTGAATCAAACTTTCCCCATACCACCTGAAAAAATACATTATTTCTCAGATGGAGCAGCATCACAATATAAAAATAAGTCCAACTTTCTCAACCTTGGCTTTCATGAAGAAGACTTTAGCATGAAAGCAGAGTGGAATTTTGTTTTCTCCTCACCTGGCAAAAATGCTTGTGATGGTGTGGGAGGGACCGTAAGACGGCTAGCTGCCCTGGCAAGTCTTTGCATGTTATACAATGAACAAATTATAACACCTCGTCATCTTTATGATTGGGCCAAAGATAATATACCAAAAATTAATTTTTTGTATTCAACCAAAGAAGATTATGAAACAGAAAACACATTCTTACAACCAAGACTAAATAATGCCAAAACTGTCAAAGGGACACAAAAGTTGTACAACTACATTCTAATTGAGAGTAAAACAAGCCTGGAAGTTAAGTATTACAGTCTGTCAACTGAATCAAAGAATCAAGAGAAGAAATAGTACCTGTTGAAGAGGAAGACAACCTATTGGAGATAAGTGACATTGTTGGATTTGTAACTTGCCAGTACTCAAACCATTGGTGGTTGGGGTGTGATCTTGGTGTAGAAGAGGAAGACATCAAGATAAGTATTTTAGAGCCATGTGGACCCAGCCCATCTTTTAAATACCCCCAATTTCCAGACATAATGAGTTAATAGATCTGGCATTATCACTAAAGTTGATCCAACAACACCAACAGGAAGAGTGTATAGACTGACAGCATAAGAATTAAACAAAGCAAACATTATTTTACTACAAAGGTGTACGAAGAAGTAATTTTTCAAAATTAGCAATTGACTAGATGCATTTTGCTGAAAACATTTATGTGTACATATACATGTAAGTTCTATCTTATAAGTAGGGGGTGGATTTATAGGCACTAAATATTTTTAAAAAAGGCAGGCAAATAGGCACTAAAAATCTCGAAAATAGACACATAAATAGGCATTATAAAGTAAAAGAGGCAATAAATAGGTACTAAAAAGAAAAAAATAAGCAAATAAATAGTCATAGTAATGAAAAAAATTCAACAAAACACTCAACATTCTTATTATTAATTCTTAAAATCCAGCAAACACGTTCCTTAAACACAAATTACCTACCATTAGAGCTAATTTTCAAATACTTCTCAAGATTTTCAGGTGTACATTTTGTTCTGTTGTCTGACAAAATGTTTTTATAGTGTGATAAACTTCTCTCGACTTCACATAAAGTCATCAGGCAAAACTTCAGACAAGCTATCTCTGCTGAGCTAAATTTGACTTCTGGGAGTGATGTAGTTTGTCCTTCTAAGATGTCTGCAATACTTGCCATAACTTTCCACCCAGGGTTTCGCTGCAATACTCTGTTAAATTTGTCGACGATGGCTGTACCAACTGAGCCAGAAGCCTGATTGAGGTTTTTTTCTATTCCCCGCATTATCTTCACAGCTTTCACAAGAGGCAAATCCCTCTCCTCTAAAACTGTGATTGCTCCAGGAAGATTTCCAAAATTGCTTTTACGTATGCCAGATCCGCAATGATACTTGAGCAGGAGATGGCAGCATTTGCTTTTGTAATGGCTATAGCTTGTTCCTAGTCAAAAGTTTGGACTACCTACAGACAAAACGGTTGATACAGCAAAACTCACCATTCTTTCAATATATTGTGTTCTACAAGTAAAACCATTAAATTAAAAATATGTTTCAATAATGTGGACGGACAGGTGGAATCAATAAAACTAGTGGTAAGCGCTCACTTCAATTTTAATTTGTGACTGCACCTAAAGATAGTGTATTGAATAATAACTTTTAAATGTCACCCAGGTGATCTGCATAGTACAACACAAGCATTAAGCCATGCACCCCAACGGGTTAACACTGGCTGTGGTGGCAAGGGTGTGTTGGGCAGGGCGCCTTAAATGAGAAGATTCGTGATGGAGCCTTTAAAAACACATTCTTGACTGTAGACATAATAGCGTTAACATTTGTAAAATGTGATCTAATATTTTCTACAACCCTATGAAAAGCATGCGCCAGACAAGTCATGTGAATTAGCTTGGTGTAGAATACTTTTAAGTTTGCAGCTGCTTTCAGCATGTAGGCCGCACTGTCTGTCAGCAGCACCGAAAATCTTTCATCGTTGTTTTCTGATGGACACAGGACACCTAATATAAACAAATTAACTGATTTATAATTCTCATTTTTATGGGACTAACAGTGCAAATCATTAAATTAACACAGTATATCCTGTGCAATTAAGTTATATATTTACGCAAAACATCACAGACAACTATGGCAATTGTCGAGCTGTTGGTTGCCTCAAGCATCTTTGAAACAACCAAGTGAGGTTTCCCAGGACCCATAGAGTCTAGTTTTCCAACCACAACATTTGCAACATATCTGCCACAGCGGTCAGTGTAACAGTATAATATACATAGTCACTGAATAAACTGACACTGCTCTGCGCTAGAAGAAAATCTTCATCGACAGTCTGATTAGTCTGAACCTATCAGACAGCTGGACACATGTGTTTTTTCTACGTATCACGAGTATCCACGTGGGGTGACCTAAGGAGTGAAGGAGTGAGGGGAGGGGGAGGTTCTGCAAGTATTTAGAAAGAAAAAAAGAGGGCGGAAGGAAGAGAAAGATATAAAAAAGGCACTTTAAGCCTCCCATTTGTAAAATAGGCACTAAACAGCCAAATAGGCATTTATAGGCACTATAAAAATTATCACATTATCTTCACAATCCTCGAAAATAAACTTATTCCTCAAAAGCCTACTTTTCAAAGCATAGGAATAAAAAAGGCATTTAGGGCAAAATTCGCCCCCTACTTATAAGTTTTCATATAATATTGCTAGTACAGTGCAGTACAATACTGCACAATATGTTGGCTTCACCAACCACCGAAACTCTACGTAAACGCATGAATGGATACTGCCATGACACCAAAATTAAGAATCCAGAAAAACCAGTTTCAGCACACGCCTCCACTCATAACATCAACTTTGAGGACTGCTACACTGTCAAGGTGTTAAAATCACTTCACAAGACACAATGTAATATGTCTCAGTTAAGAAGATGGGAAATGGCACATCAATGGATCACAAAGTCTAGAAAACCACCCAACCTAAATATTCGCTAATTTCAACCCAGAGCCTACACCAGCACCACCTACCATCCATACAGTAAATGACAAACTTTCAGGGAATTTAATCTTCATCAGAGAAGTTTTCATCCTTACCAATCAAGTTGGCATCATTGAAGACAACATCCTTTTCAGTCTAGTTACTACTACTTCCTGAGGAAGGTGCTTTAATAGCATCGAAATATTGAAGTGTGTGTAAATATGTGTTAGTGTCTTTTCTTTTATTTGTGTTCTACCATTTTCCTAATACTTTATCATTTTATTCATTAACATTTTACTTAAAATTATTAATGTTATTTTATAGGAATGGATATTAATAAAGAGATAAAGATGTAAATCTCATTACTTGAGGTATGAACATATGAAATTAGTTTTACTAATGTTTGAAACTCATTTATTGTTCATCCTACCAAAATCTTAATATA
This sequence comes from Timema cristinae, assembly GCA_039000515.1. Taxonomy (NCBI): domain Eukaryota; kingdom Metazoa; phylum Arthropoda; class Insecta; order Phasmatodea; family Timematidae; genus Timema; species Timema cristinae. The sequence goes on along the minus strand of JBCFYV010009882.1, from coordinate 69,424,833 downwards.
GTAAAGAGGGTCACTTGATATGAGACAAACTAGAATGGCTTGGTGGTTAAGCATTGGAGCACAAAGCCAAAATTTCACGTCCAGGTTGTCATTTTTAACTTTTTTTTTTACATATTATTATTATTATTAGCACCGCGTCTTACTACCCGTTTGGGTTATATGCAATTTTACATCTTACTCGGTGTTATAAGCACTCACATAACTCACTATAGACCTAATTCCGTTCTCAGGATTGGTACTAGTTATAATATCCATGTATCAGTTAATGATATTGTTGAATTAGAAAAAAAAATATACTTTATAGATATTAAAGAAATGATGTATGCTTGTGGTGACGCGATGCTACCTCATGTGGACTCAGCCCTTCTCGTGGAGAGTGTGGTCCACAGCCAGCTTCAGCTTATCATACTAAAAGCTAGTGAGGGAGCAAGAAGACGAAATTCAGACATTATCACACAAGAAGATATTTTGTTCCTAATGAGAAAAAATAAGCTTAAGGTGCATCGATTGCTCAGGTATTTAGGTGAGTACAACATTTTGTCAAACCACATTGGTAGTCATGATGGCTACAGACAGGGGAAAACTAGGAAAAGTCAGGAAATTTTTTGATGATTGGGAAGACAGGGAATTTAATAAAGGAATAATGGAAAGTTGGGGAATTTTGTTTCTCTGTGTGAACAAAATGCATTTCCTTGCTAAGCTATGAGATGGTTGTTCAGAAAGGTTTTATGCCTACTACACATTTACACAGGGACACAAATAATACCAACCACATTAAATACTGGAAAAATAACTCATAAGAATGTTGATGTTTAATAGCTATTATGAATTTTTTTTAAAATCTGTTATCAGTGTAATAAACAGAAGAATTTCCGTTCACAAAATTTGGAATTTTGGTTAATATTGGCTGGAAAACCTAGAAAAGTTGGTGAATTTTATAGTAAAAGTTTTGTAGCCACCTTGGTTTATCCACCAATGTACCTTACTGAAGAAATAAATCCTGATATACCCAAGCCTTTATAATATATTTTAAACATTTTTGATACACACTACTTTACTTTTAAAAAGAAAATTACAACTAATTTATATCCCATACTATTTTAAAATGAACCAATCTCTTAGTCCCTAATTATATATTTAAATTATTTATCTTTCAGGTGTAACTCAATTAGACCTGAACAATATTAATTTTCATTCAATGTATCCAAAGTTCACAACAGAAGATTGTGCTCGTCATGAAGACCATATCCCCATCAAAAGACGCAAAAAGCTGGCTCTTGAATTCTTCGAGTCAATAGACATATGTGGTGAATTACTGTACCTGGATAAGCAACCTTTTGATTTTGTCAAGCATGAACGAAGAGCTCGCGCCGAATTGATGTCAAGAGTTTTGTCAGAAGAAGAGTAATTATCATGTGTATTTCTTTTACTTTACTGATATCTAAGGCAGTTTCCATATTTGGGCTATTATTATCTTGAACCTATTAACTAATACTGATGTGGAACTATTATCTTACCTATATCAGTTGCAAAACAAGCTCACATTGCACTTTATCACCATTGAAGGAAATGTTATTTTTTAAATCTTGAGGTGGTTTTTCAGATATTCACTGTGGTTTTCCAATCTCCTTTTTTTATTAACATGGGTTTATTTTTTCTAAGCTATCCACATCATCCCTAACCTTTGGATTATGTCATAAGTAGTTCTTATATTTAGCATAGAATGTATTATTTTAACTATTACTACCTTGAAACCAAATAAAATTTTAATTTTAAACCCTATAAAGGTGAAAAATAAGCACTTAACACACTGTCTTAAATAGTTAATGTTAAATAACTTGAAAAGCAATTTATTTTACTTTATATGATAGCAATGGACCATAATTAAAGGGTTGTATGTTATGCATTTGGAATATCAGGCTACTTGCATCCACCAATGTAATTTTTCCATAAATTGAAAAAACTAAAATGTGATTGGTAGTTTAAAATTTAAAATGACAACTCATTCACATACTTAAAATTGTATTTTATGTACAACACACACATTTAAAATGATAATTTTACAGACATAATTGACCTTTGAGTAGTGAAAGCAGACTGAAGGATTGTAAAATATTTAGGTATATCTTGTTAATGTCAAGAACATAGCCAGGTTGAAAACTTAGGGGCAGAGGAGGACACTAATAAGCGTCTCTAGGATCTATTGGTAGTTATTTCTTTGGCAACTAAGTGCAGGGGTCTAAATATTGTAAGTGGTAAATTTTATTTAGATAGTATGTCAAAGCGGTTCAAGGGGTTTTGGGTCAATAGGTAACCCTAATTTAAATAAAAATATAATTCAAATTTATTAAATTTATTCTATACTCTTTGGTTCATTATTAACGGCTTAAGTAAATGTATTAAAATGTTAAAAAGACAGTTTTATTTTTAAAATTGAATATATTTTTATAAAATTTCTTATTTACAAATTAGCTCTAGAGTTTTCAAATGTTGAAATGGGTCAAAATATATTTTATTCCGTCATTGGCCCCATACCGTAGACAACCAGTGGTGGTAGCTTTGCCAATTCAAACCCTGATTAGGTCAAAAAGCTACCTTGTCCTAACGTGATGTGAAATCGGATGTAGTTTTATAGATTCTCAATTACTTATGAGTGTGGACCCAGGTGGTTTATCAGAGTATGGTTTACTGGTTGAAGATATTTTCTTGTAGTTTGATTTGATATTTTTTAATTAGTAAATAATGCAGCATTATTGATTTTTCTTGGCAAGTATTGTGGGTATGGACCCTACGTTAATGACAATGACTTTGTTTAGTGGGTTTAATATTTTTCTGTTCGCTCTTAGATAATTAACTTTTATTTGGTTTTTAGTGTTTTTACAATATTGAAATACACACTTATTAAAATAGCTGTGTATTTTTTTAAAGTTGCATCTGATGTTCATTTAAAGTGTTTTACAAATGGGAGCTCCTAAAAGACTGCTTTCTCGTCATAAATTAAGGTGGCAAACCAGACAAAACACGCACGGTTGATGACATAATACTCGTGTTTGGCTGTGTACATGCGCATGTGTTCAAATAAAATATATATTATTTTGAAACTAAGATGTTTTATGGCTCTCTTGCCAAGATATAAAAAATATATTTTGGTGGAGATTTATAATAAGATAAAAGTAGAATATAACCCTTTTAATCTATTATTTCATGTTATATAATATCTCTTGTTGCCACAGCCATGAAACATAATTATAACGGTTTTATAAATATTTTTAGTTCTTTCAAAAAGTTACGAAAAACCAATTATACAGTAAGGCTTAGGAAAGTATTATTAAATGTGTTTATTAACATGCTTGATTGGTAATTCAGTATTACTAGGAAAATAATAATTATTTTCATATTAGTGACTCAACCAATATTTGCGATCAAAATATTCTTCTGTCAGTTACCACCATTCCTAAGGTGAATGGATTGTACATAAGGATTCCTAATTTTAGAGGAAACAACCATGTAAATAGTTCCTGATAATCTACAATACAAAGTTTTTGAATGGTATTCAATCACCAATTCATTCCCCTAAAGGTGGTAAACCAAAAGACAAAACTCAAATACCTTAGCACTCTAAAATTGTTATAAAACAGCTTGGATTTATTTCAAACCATCATATAATATAAAAAGGAGTTCAATACTTTAAGATTAAGTTATTTTTATTTTATAGGTATAGCATATTTTCATCAGCTCAGAGAAGTTCATTTGGGTTGGCCAAAAATACAGGTTATGCTCCCAAAAGATTTAATGACTGGTTGAGGTTGAAGTGGGAGGACAAAGAATCTCCTAAATTGGCAGTGGGAGTTACTGACTTATTGGGTACGTACAGACTATTTATGATGTATTAATTTTAAAGTTGTTGCTGTTTTTTGTATTTTACTAGTGGCTTGGAGGAGTTAGTATTCAGTATATCGCCACCAACATATTACTGTAGTGCTTATTTATTTCTCTGTATAATGTATTATATCACATATGAAAGAGTGTTAGTAGGTAAATATTTGCTTTTAGACAATGAACAAGCAACAAATATATGATAGTGCCTGAACGCTTATGAATTTAATTAACTATGACTACACATCCCATCTTGAAGTCCTCACTTAGAATTTAAAAATCACTAGATCTAAAAAGCTATAGATCTTCAGAAGTGTTAGGTCACTTTTCAAGATTAGTGCCTTGTTCTCATCAATGGCACACAATTTATTTGTAAATTATATATGGTATATATAAATTATATATATATAAAATTATATATGGTAAAGAATGATAGTTTTAATCACAATACATCTTGCACAATGAAAACACATTGTAAAAAAAAAAAATGTTTTGACCTTAAAGAAAACTCAACATTACTGTCTTATCTCTCGACCTATGCTTTGTTTTATAATAAATCTTTAATTGGAGTGAAAAATGTGCATTAGAATTTTCTTAACTAAAATATTAGAAGGTAAAAAGTAGGAGTGCTCATTGTTAAAGAATTAGAGGATGCACAGACGCCAATTGTGTCTCAAAAGGGGAAGATTCTGCTTCTTAAAAGATTGTCTTTATTAAAAGATTTAAGTTGACCACACAATCCACTTTTATATATTCTGTTATACTATCTACTAATCTACTGGAAATTGGGTTTCACCTAAATTCCATTTATAATTTGGTTATAATTTAATTGGTTACCTTATTCTTATTATTAGTTTTGGATAGTTAAAATTCCTCATTTATTTTAAACAAATGTATTGTGCCTAGGTTACTTGGCTCACGAGACAGTGTGTGAAATTGTAGACTTGGCGTTGCTGGTTCGTCAAGACAGAACTGGGGAACCTTGGAAACCTTGTAGTCAAAATATGGCTGAGAACTTGGTAGGGTCTACATCCATACCTTTCAAAACCATTTGTTAAATTAATAAAATAATTTTTTATAGCAATATGTTTATCTAGCTATTACTTACTATTAGCTTACTAGCTATAGAGTATACATATAATATGTGTTAATTATTATGATAATGAGTTGTGTAAAATTTAGAGGAAGTGTACTCGCATTTGCATGGAGGGGGAATGGGAAACCATTTAAGGAAAACCACCCTAGTACTTGATCAAGATTCGAACCTCGAGCTCCCTTTTATCAGCGATCTTTTTGAGAGAGCGACGCCATAGACCATGTGGCCACCAAAATGCTCCCCCGCCCCATGAAAAAGTTATTTGTTTTGCAAGTATTCAACAAGACAAGTGGTTATATGCAAATTAACAACATAAATGTACAACTATACACAAAATATAAGTATACCCTAATTCAATGTTTAGCAGTGTGCTGTAGCGTCAACTATACACAAAATATAAGTATACCCTAATTCAATGTTTAGCAGTGTGCTGTAGCGTCAAGTTAGGTTTGTTGAGTGGCCACAGCCATAGCGCCGCACGTTGCTGTTCAATAAGAACACCAATGAATTTGGCACGAGCAACAACCATGTGTCATCTGCATTCCTTACTCATACAATAATATTTTTAATACATGTGACAAAATCAAAATAGGTTTAAGGTAATTCAATCTCTATTAATTAGCTAAATAAGTTGCTGAGCGATTTATTCGTACAAAGTTAGAGCTGTAATTTACCCAAATTATTAATGGTTTGAACAAAATGTGTACAAATGTTAAAGAACCAGGCAATGAAAACTAACTTCAACCTTTAATCTTGGAACATTTGATTTTACTTTAGGAAAAAATTAGTTAATACTTTACTCATTCTGATTTGTACAGCGTGCATAATCCATTTTCTGCTGCTGTGGCTTGTACCCAAAAAACAAAGTGCTGCAAAAATGGTTGGCTTGTCAAGTGTACATTGCATTGGATGAGAAATGATGAAACAGGGTAGGCTTGTAGTGAGAGAAGGCTAAAGGCGGAGGTAGTAGGAATGAATGATAGAAAAATAAAGATGACAATTAATGACAGGAAAATGGTGGAGGTGATACAAGTGTATGTCCCACAAGTGGGATGCCCAGCAGAAGAAACATCAAGTGTGTCCTTAGATAGTGATCGCAGGTTATTGGTGGCAGACTTAAAGGGATGGGAATGTAGGAGAAAGGTAGTAAGACAATAAAGAAGAATAACGATGTGGAGGCTAAAAAATGAAGAGGCAAGAAGCTTAATACCCAGATAAGATGCAAAGTGTAAAGGTTGAATGAAAAAGGTTTAAGAACAGTCTGATGGGAGCGGCAGAGGAGGGATATGGGAGGACAAGTATAAAAATAAATGGAAGGCGACACCTTGTTGGAACAACAGGGTAAAGGAAGCAGTGGAGGAGAAGAATAAAGAATTCAGAAGGAGTTTTAAGAATAGGAATAAGGAAACAGAAGAAGAATATAGGGAATAATAAAAGAGCAAGGCAAGCTGTACAGGAACCCTGGAAGGGAGTAAGAAGGTGTTATGTAGCTATTAAGAAACAGGAGAAAGAAAAGACAAGAAATTAGAATGATAAATGAAAGAAGAATGTTGAAGTCAGGAGAGTGATAAAAGGAACTATGGAGGAGATACTTTGAAAAAAAAATCTGGAAGGGGAAAGGGATGAGAGTGAAACAGAGGAGCACCTCCACCGGTGTTGACGAACTGATTGTGGAAATGAAAATAGCAGTAGGTGAAGTGGGTATACAATAGTTATACATGATGCTGAGAGGGGTTTGGAAATAGAACGAGGTACCAGAAGACTGGAAAAGGGAGTTATAAAACCTATTTTCAAGAAAGGAGATAGAAAGAGGTGTACAAATTACTGGGGGATAATGCTGATATACCACTGTAAAAAATATATGAGAAGATAGTGGAAAAGAGAATAAATAAAATGAAAGGAAGATGGAGAGAGGAACAGCACGGAATTTGGGAACACAGGTCTACAATAGACTTAATCTTTGCCATATGACAGCTGTTGTAAATAAGGTATGATTATGGGGGAGACTTAGTAGTGGTATTTATGGATTTGGGGAAGGTATTTGATAGCATGGATAGAAATAAAGTTTGAAAAGCAATGGAGGAGACTTAAGTGAAAAGAGGAGTTGTAATGAGAGTGAAAAGCATTTCTAAGGATAACAAGAGTTGTATTAAGACAGTGTGTGGAAGGGCGGAGTGGTTTCAAATTAAACATATAGTGAAGCAGGGAAGTACCCTTTCACCATTACTATTTATAATGGTAATGGAAATGGTCATGAAGAAAGTGGCAGGAAAACTTTGGGAGGAAAGAATGAAAGCCATGCTGTTTGCTGATGACTTGATGTTATGGGGGGAGAAGGAAGAGAAAGTACAGGAACTACAAGAATGGAATGAGGAGGTGGAAGAGCGTGGAATGAAATTTATTATGGCAAAGTGTGAAGGGATGGTAATGACAAGGAAGAGGGTAAGATCTAATATAACTATAAGGTTGGATGGAGTAGAGCTAAGAAAAGTACAGAACGTAAAATATCTTGGAAGCGTTATTGAGGATAAAGGTGGAAATATAGGGGATTTAATGAGAAGAGGACAGCAGAGAGAGTTGTTCTATAGGTGTGTAAGAGACCTGCTCTGGTGAAGAGACATGCCCTTGAAGTGTAAGGAAGTGTTGTACAAGTATACTTTGTACCCATTGTCACACATGCAGCAAAAACATGGATATTGAATGTAAGAGATACTCTGAAAGCGGAGGCCACGGAAATGAATTTTGTAAGGCGCGTGCTAGCTGTTGCGAGGATAAACAAGATTAGGAATGAAGTTATCCAGGAAAGAGTGGGGGTACAGGGAGTACATGAGATAGAGGAAGCAAGACTGAGATGGTATGGAGCATATAATGAGAATAGAAAAAGAGAGGATACCAAAGAAAAGGTTGGAAATGTTTTCAAGTGAGAGAAGAAGAATGATAGAAGGATAGAGGAAGATGGAGGTATTTTAATAAACTGACTTGGCCACAGGCTGGAAATAATTGATTATGATGATGAAGTATACAGGAAACTTAAAAAGTTTGTGAAAACTGCCCTAATTGACATTGTACCGAAATTAATCATAAGTCTTGTAAAGAGATTATGCTTTGTAATAAGGATGGGACTCTCAATTCCCTCAAATCTTTAAGGGTATTCGAGATTTGAGGATTTGAGAAAATTTCTTATTCAAGATTTGAAACCTTAAAAAAAACCTTTTTTTTAAGTAAAATTGGTTTTAGAGCTCATACTGCTTATTGGTAGTGCAGAACTTAACAACCAAATCTCAGACCAGTAATTTAACCCTTATCTGATGTATGAATGGGCTATAAGAAATAATGTTAACATTTAGTTACTAGTTTCTATCATATTTATATTTTCTCTTATGCTAATAATTTTTCCAAGAGTGGGATTCGAATTCTAAATTCAAAGATAAGGTGAATATTTGGATTCATTATTTGGATTTATAAAATAGCGGATTCGACCTAGCTCTACTTATTAGTACACACTAAGTTGCCTATTTGTAAATTATTATGCTTTATGTCAAACTTTGCCATTTGTTCATTGCAACACCAACTATATGAACCAATTTTAAAATTTTAAAACAAATAGGAAAATGTAATTGATCATGTATCTTTGGGTTAGATAATGTCACACTATCCCCTATCTTGCATTTGTATGAAGTTCTGTGGATAGATTTAATTTCTTAACAATATTTTAACTTTAAAATCTTATGTGAAATAGTAAAACTATGACTACTACCTAATATTCAATATAATGTCAAATAAGATATAACATTGTGTAGTTGGTACTCTTCTCTAACAGTGACTGAGTCACGAATCCTTACTCATACCAGCAGACGATTAAAGGTGCGGTAAGTCTGGAAGGACAGATGCAAGTGAAAGAGGAGAACTGAGGCTCTTATTCACTTCCTTCCACTCATTATTCCAAATTACACAAGTATACAAAATATTAGAGATAATAAGCCCAAATTAAACACATCAAAGCAGGTGGTATAGGTTGAAAGGATCACTGTACTTGGGATGACTTTCAACTATATCAGCTGTTATCAACCCATTAAGGTTGTAATTTTTTCACATAATTGTAAATAGTGGTAGGAATTTAATGCGCTTAAAAATAGACTATTTTTGCAGCATTTCAAAATAGATGTTTTCTGGAATTTACTTTTATTTGGATCTATTATTTTGCTCAAAATTTAATTAAACACTTTAAAATGTCACATACTGACACAAAACTATTTTAATAGTTCACTAGTATATGATAAGCTTGTAATACAATCACCTTGGCCTAACACTATATGTATCACTTTCCTCACTTATTTCAATTTCTGAATCCCATTATTACTAATAAATCTTAAATTTATTTTGTTAGCAAGACACTTTGCCTCCAATTATAGTCTATGTTTGTTTAGATTGAATCCAAGGATAACTAAACTATAAACAAGCTCATTATAAACATGACAATTTCACGACCTATTTGATGTCAAACCATGATATAAAATAAAATGATATGAAATAATATATTTTAGAGCTTGTGGTAAAAAAAAGAAACCTGTAGTCTTTGAAGTGAACGGAACAGTTCATTAAGTCGGATGTTGGGCCATTTTCGTATCATACAGAACAGTTCCTTCCGTATGTTGATTCCAATGTGTTAATATTGTTTGGACCATATTTTTTTATAACAAGATTAAATATATTGTAGGTTTTTATTAAATAAAACATTTCTAAATTAAATTGGATCAGGGCATATGGTATTTATTATTAATGCCATAGCCAGATATTTTTGTTTATATTTTATGGGCATCAAGATTAATATGTAAATTTTTAGTAAACTTCCATGGATAGTAAGTATACATGTTGTCTAGATCATTTTGTATACACATCTTTATAAAAAAAACTTTAAAATTTGTTGAATTTTTTTTTTTTTTGAAGGAGAGTTTCATAAAGCATAAATGTTGTCTTAATTAGGGTTTGCATTTTTAAGTTAACCTGGTTTTAGCAAATGTGAACTTTTTATTTATTGTTCACTGTCTTTAGACCTAGATAGATTGCACATATATTTACACTAATGGATAAGGATAAGATATATGTAAAATCTTTGTTTGAAATGTACCTTCATTTGCATGGAAAGATGGGAGTGTTTTTTAAAAATTATCCCTATTACATCTGGGAATCAACCTCAACCTGCCCGTCACCCAGTGGTGAAGCGTGTTGATAATTTTTGGGTAAGATGAGTCATTAACAGACTCATAAAGGGTCACACTAACAATATCAAAAATGGGATTTTTATGAAGTTATATAATACAAGACTGGCAGAGTAATAATAAAAAACTAATTATTTTTTGCTATACCTCCTGTGAAATATCCAATTTTGGTCTTGCTACTTTTCCTTTTAAACAATTTTTTGTTCAAAAAACAATTCCTCGGTAGAATTATTTAACAAAAATTCAACTGAAATGAAAGAGTCATTGTTGATGTTTACAGCATATACCATTTTTTTTCCACCGTACATACATTAAATCCTAAAACATTACTGATAAATATTATAATATGAAATTTAAAACAACTGAATATATTAATAAAATTCAAAACATTTACAAAACAAGCAAAACTACACTCAAATAAATCTTTAAAAAAACACTCTGAATGCCCAGAATGTAACACTCACAGGTTGGGTATAGCAAACTTAATGGTTGCCTTCAGTGGTTAAGATGAACAAACAGTTTCTCTCCATAGCTCTTCGCAGGTCTAATTCTCTGGGTGTACTAGGTAGAAAGGTATCATCAGCTTACCTTGGTAAAAGTAACTGACACATCTGCTTAACATGCTTGCATGTCACTACAATTTAAAAGATGACCATTAAAATTCAATTTTACATCTATTTAAAGAGATGTTTTCTCCCCTTTTTCAAAACCTTTCGGGATGGCCGACCTTATCCTTCCTACCCTTCCTTACACAAAGCTCCAGCCGTCACCAGCAGACCAGTCACTATTATTATTACCATTATTATTATTATTATTATTATTTATTATTATTACACATTCCCAAGTTGTGATTAATACATGTCTGGTCAGAGGTGAAGGAAGGGTTTGGCAATCAGACAGTCTTAGTTAATGCCTAAGCCTGTTTACTTACTAGTATGATTGAGCACATGGATGAAAAATATATTTATATTTTTAATCCTAGACCTATATTCTCAATGTTATTTCTCCATTATTTTAATAATACATTTATTTATACACATAATTGTATACTTAATAATCGAAAAATAATATACAGAATACAGAAAAATAAATACAGTTTTTTTTAATATTCTTAATAATAATTTTTAATATTTAACATTGGCTAGACTTTCTTTTTCACTCGCTGCTTTTGATGTCAACAAATTATTGTAATATATTAGTATAAACTTATCATTGGTACAGTGGTGTGCAAATGGGCATCCATTGGGTTTAGTGATACACTCGTCAGCTCTAAATAACACTGGTAAGATCCCTGGTTAATTTACAGCAAAATTATTTGGTTTATTTTTGCGTGTTTACCCTATTATTCAAAAACTACATTTTCTGGTTCTGATATTGAGAATTTAAAATTAATTATTTTATTTGATAAATTAAGTTTATTTTTTTATAATGGGCTAAAATAGTTCAATTCATTTATGTTTGTTGTATAGCTTATTTATTTAAGTTGGTAAATCCTATGAAAATATAAAATGCAAGTAACCTAAGAGATGAATTTTGTTTACCTATTTTAGGAAATCTTAAGGGTAGGAACGCTAAGTATTTTCTTAAATACATTTTTGTGACCGATGTCTTAAACCACCTAACCACTGGCTCGGCTATCTCTTAAACAAATAAAAATAGCATTGCACACTGAAACTTAACATAGACTTACTTAAATAAACCTAATGATTTGTTCATCTGTGACATATGTAGTGATCTAAACATCTCAAACCACATGATCACTGGTGAGGATAACTTCAAAACCAAGATATATAGAAAGCTTAAACTTTGCATTTGTACTTTTGAACCTCAGGATGTCCACCTTGGTTGTATTATTTTAAATCATGTACTACGAGTCTGATGCCTTACCCTATTTAACTGGTGTAGGTGCCTTTAAAAACGATAAGCCAAGGAAAAAACTAGAACTTTACATCCATATTTGTGACAATCTTTAAGGAGGGTACCTTAAAGGTATTATTTTTAAATTTACATCTGTTGAAAGTCTAACACATGTTACATAATGTCTACCAATTTGGGTAGCTGACTAACCAAAATATATAAACTGGAAACTTGATGTCTGCCTATATACTTAGACTAATCTTAGTTTAGACTTTTACACACAATGCTAGCCTGATCTCATAAACCATGTGTTCGCTTCTACAGGCACCTCTAAATCCAAGGATAATAAAATACCTACATCTATGGTATTCGGATCTTTAGCTCCATTTTTCTATACAGAGCCTAGAGAAATAAACCTCTCATTAATTTGTTATTTTATTTTGGGGAGGCATTGAGCATTAAGATTTTTGGTTTGTATATTGTAAACATTTTATTTGTTTTAACATTTGTTACAGGCAACCGAGGTTCTCCCCATCACTACCTCTGAGATCAGGGAAGGTCTGCGAAGATTCTTGTGCCCGGTGTTTGCATTAAATCCTTCCAAAATTAAAATTCTCGCGTGTGATTGAATACAGTTAATTACATTATTTGCCTGCATATACAGTATTAATCTACACAAATGTTCCATATCTGAAACAACTTTTACCAACCAATACTGCAGTTTATTTTCTGTACATCATTATTGAAAGTTAAGGGCTACTAAGCCATGTCTGAATAAACACAATATTATATAAAACTGGGGTCCAGGTTTCAATCCTCGGTCCCGGCACAGATTTATTTGATTTCCAAACCCTTCTTTCTCCTCTTACAAGACGTTTATTAATCACAACTTGTGAATGTGTGGAATGCCAGGCCTCCACTATGGTTCGGATCCCACATTAAACTGTATGTCCTCCATTTCATCTAACAATCACTCTACCATTACACATTAGCGTAAGTGCTTATAACCCGAACGGGTAGTAAGACACAATGCTAATGCTAATAATAATAATAATAATAATAATAATACACAGTATTTGTTTCCAAATTTCCAATCCAATACCATTATGGCTAGTTAAAATTGTTCCTAAATATTGAATTCACTTGCCCAGTAAAATTATTTGTTTTTCTATGTAATCTCTGAATTATTGTTCCCAATCTTTGTTCTCTGTGTTATTATATAAAGTCCAATTTTTAAAGGAAGAACAGTAGAATTCACCAACATTGATAGGAAGTTACTAAAATTCTATATTATAGAAATATGTTTTATTTAAATGATTTATTATATATTTATATTTCATCTCAAAAGTTGTAAAAAAAACTAAAAATAGTACTTCCTTACAAATTACTTAGTTATTTATCATTTGATCATTAATTAAATGTAATTCAATAGAAATATTATCATTTTCGCCATCGTGGTAACATGAGCTACAATAGTCCAAAGCACTATAAATTAAATGTTTTTATAATAATGGAAATTGATAAAACTAAAGCAAAGGGGAAAATAAATTAGTAAGAGTAAATTTGACAAAGAAAGCCCACCAAGGGAAAGAGGAAAAATGTTAGAAGAATTCAAAGCACAAAAGTGACGTCCTCTTTCGTTCTTCAGTCTTTTATAGAAGAAGTGGGCACGCACACATTTTAACACAAGTAGAGTAATGTTTCGGCATTGTTACCTTTATCAAACACAACACACTTTTTTTCGTTTATCTTCCCTTTTTCTTTAGTTTTGTGAATTTCCATTATTAAAAAAATTATTTAGCCATTGGGCCACCTCATTTTCAAACATAAATTAAATTTATTATATTTATACACATTTATCTTATTAGAACCGATCACTATCTGTTTTAAAACCAATTATTATTTTGTATACCTTATAAAATAAGTCAAACAAAACATTTGTTTCAAATAAAACTTATATATTTTTTATCCTCCAGGGAATGAACACTATTGGTGTTGGGTATTGGCTTGATAATCTGAACATTAACTCTGTCGGGTCACCATTTTAAAGGCCACCTGTGAAAAGGCTCCACATTGCTTCTTTAATGACGTATGCCCTATTATATAGACCTAGTTCCATAGTTTGCAATAAAATATGAACAAAGCCATAAGACTATGCAAGTCATATATTCAACAACTTGACATCCTATTTTTAATGAATTTGATTTCCTTAACTGCTGTATTCTTTCTGCGAATTAGAAAGCTTGTGCCTAAGCTATGTGTGTCTGTACCTTCTTAAAAATATGTATTTCCTGATTCTACTTTATCATCTCCTGACCATCTAACCTCTTATATCCACAAGATATAATCCAAACCTACTTATTTCATCAATAATTTACTGAAGTGTCTCTGGCATATATAAGCTGCTAACATTACACGTCCCAATCCTAATTTCTCTCCTAGCTTTACTATCACATGACTCCTCTGGAGTAGTCCCCACCCGGAGATTCGAAGGACTATTTTATCTCCGGAATATTTTACCCCAGAACAGCCAAGGCAAACTTTTGGGTGTTTCTTAATGGATTTTTTCTTAAGATGAGAGCTCATTTCACCCACACCCAACCTCCAATCTAGAGGACCAGCTTTATTGGTTGTTCGCGACTGTTTACTTAACATATTCGCAGCTACCCTCATATCTGAAGGCTGTGTCCTCTATCCGCAACCTGAGGATGCACTGTGTTGTGGATAATAGGAACTCACGAAACAGAATACATTACAACAGAGAAATAATAAATACATAGAAATTTCACATACTGACACAATGAGTCTTTATATGAGGTGGTGATTTCCAACATCCTTTCCACCCTGGTCAACTTCCAGCGGGATGGCGAGTTGGACCAGATGGCTGATTGATTCTATGGATATCAGGAGCGCAGACACATATGATCCTAATCTTATTGTCTCTCCCAAGTATGACTCCTCCTCTCTTGCTTTTTTCCACAAATGTATTGGGTGATGGTCTTTATGAAGAAGATGTCTCCAGGTCAGAATTCTATGGTTCTTTCACGTGGATGTCAGACAGCATGGAAACTTCTTAGATTCAGTCAATATTCCTTTGTCCATAACTTCAAGAAGTAATCAGATAGTTTTTGTCTCAGCCTTAATTCTTTGATCAGAGCTTTCCTAATAGTAGGCTCCTTTCTACTCGATATTAATGTTAGTGTTTCCCTAATTAGAAATGTGCTGGTGTGTGTCAAAGTCTCAAGGTCTTCTCTGGCTTGTGAAATATGTCTAGGGCTAATGGCAGCTTCTACTTTCACTAAGACTATGTTGAGTCCTTCCATTCATTGTGGCTCTTCTCAATACCTTCCGCAGACAACGTTTGGTAGTGCCAACCATCCTTACCCACCAACCTCGCCATCAAACTACCCATGGTACAATAAACTTTAGAGCTAGTGTCGTATTCAACGATGTATTGATGTATCTTGGAAGAGGTGAAGATCTTGCATGGTTTGTTTGATTCCTTATATGCTGCATGAAAGGTTTGGGCGTTATCTGTGTAGATTGTTTGGAGCACACCCTGTCTCCCTTAAGTTCCGTTTGAAACCTGTCTTTGGACTTGCCCATACACAACTGCAAGCTTATACCTTGTGTATTAAAACATGTAAATAGTATTTGGATGACTTTCCTCATATTGAAATAAATAGGACCAGCAAATACTATCCCAATTACTCTGAAAGGCTTTGAGGGTTTTACCAGAATATCTCTGACGCGAATTCAGTCGAAAGTCTTTTATCGATCGGGGTCTTTGTGGATCCATCCCAATGTTAAATGTGTATAGTCCGAATGGGTAGTAAGACACAAAAAATATTAAACATAATTAAGTAAACGTGTTTATATACCCCATAGCTCACAACACACTTCGATTGTGTGGGCACTTCAGAGGAAATCGCCCCTCTGGGTGGCTTGCCCCCTCTTGTGGTCACCACCATAAAACCCACAAAGCACATCAGTATGGCTGGCCTCCGCCGTGTGGCCGAAATATAAAGAGTTTTTACACTTTATGAAACCTCCGATGAAATAGTAACTCTCCACCTAGGCTGCACACCTTTTCTAGAGTATACAGTCCAAAGTAGTTTCACTTGGCGTTGAAGAGACTCTAACGTTGGGCACCTTTATCCTCTCTCCAATCCCAGCCCATTGCCATTAAAAGAGCATCTGAGAGAGACACGATAGTACAATTCCTCTCCAGAAGCTCTTTATATTTGGTATCATCTTTGTTGTTTGTTACACTTTACTTCTTTACTTTTATTTATTTTTAAAACTAAATGATTCCAGAGTTCTCTTACTTTTTTTTTAATCAAATTCACAATTAGTACATTATATTTTGATCCTCCCCTTGTTTATATGGCCAACACTATGAGCCTTAGAATATAATATGTCAGGGTGTTTACCATTTGGGAAAATCAGGGAAAACTGGAATTAGCCGGGAATTTGAAGTGTTCGGGAAAATACGGGAATAAGTCGGGAATTTGGTAAATTACAACAAAAATCCGGGAAAATGTTGTTTTACTCAAAATATTAAATATAATAATCATTAAATCAGTAAATAATAATGTTATTCAAACTGTAGTTTTTTGTTTGTAGCTGTGTAATATATTTTATAATTCCTAGTAAACAATGTTAATACCAATTTCAAAAGAATGTTTATTTAAATTTTAAAACTTATTATTAATAGAAAAGATTAGTAGAAAAATGAGGTGGAAGGGGGGAGTTAGAAGGATGTGACATACTTTTTAGTCAGGAATTTCAGGAAATGATCAGGGAAAATGTCGGGAATTTCATTGGTCAAGTTGAGTAGACATAAACCCTTAAGAGGTGACCGAGTGAAGGAGCAGTAACCAGAGATGTCACCATGTCAGACAGAACAGGTTATTAATTTTATATTATTTATAAGTAAAGATTTGATAAACTGGTGTGTTTATATGACTAGATCTCAAATTTTAAGTAATTTTTCTATTCTGTATGAATGTAATTTCAATTTATTTAATGATTAAGTTTACATATATTTTGTTTCGTGAATTTAAATCAATTTTAAAATATGTTGTAACATTATTTAAAATTATTACATTTTTTGAAGTGTGAGAATTATTCATACCAAATATAAATTTAAAAAAAAATCCTATTGCTTGGGGTAAAGAAATCTGAATTGTTAATTAAAAAATAATTACTAATGATTATCAAATAGTTTAAATTAAATTAATTAATTTAATATAACTACCTGTATATTAATTAGTGATTTAACACAGGTGGGTGGGGGGCTAAGCGGCTAAAGCCTTCCCCTCAAGATTTTTTTTAAATTTAGCTTAATTTAATATTTTAGGCTATGTAGAGTTTAATGTCACTGAAAAACTCCTAGAAAACAAGGGCAATTTTCGAGCAATACGAAGAGCATGTATTGAAGCTGAGGACAATGTACCACAAAATCACTTTACTTGTTATCTGAGTGCTATATATATTAGTTGTAATAGTCAAAATTAATTATAGATGCTTGTGATTTAGTTAATAAAAGGAAAATAGCATCTTTGGTAAACAGTGCTAAATGTTTCTCATTCTTATTTGACGAAACAGATGTGTCAACTTTCAATTAATTCTTTGTATGTGCCATGTGAAAGATAATTATCAGAAGGTATGTTAAATAAATAAACAGTTTATCAGTTTATGCTTGTAGAAAAGCTCAGTGGTGAATGTTTAGTTGTAGCAATTTTGCGGGTTCTACAGGACTGCAATTTTTAAACTGAATATTTACATGGTCAAGGCTATAAAATGGCCGCTCTGAGTGGCAGCTTGAATAGAACACAAGCACACAAATCTAAAAGCCACTCTACTGCAATGTATATCCACTGTGTTTCTCTTTGCTTGAATTTAGCTATTTAGATGCAGCAGATGTACTCGCAATAAGACATTTCCTTGGAACTGTACAAAAAACTGTTTCAATTTTTCATACTTCAAAAGTCGACTTGTTCTGGAGAAACATGTAAATAATGTGACTCCTGAGATTCACAGAAAAAAGCTACTACGACAGTTGTGCCCAACCAGATGGGTTGAATCACAATCATGGGATGGTTTAGTTGATGTTCCCTGTTTCAAAGATTTAAAATAAATCAAAACATGTGGAGATGCAAACACGTCATCGACTGATACCCTACTAATAGTTGCCATTTAGCACACAGAATTCATAGTATCACTGGTATCATAAAAAAAACTTCTAAGCTACACTCTTCCCTTAGCAAGTAACTATAAACCAACGATATTAAACTGACATGATGTTGCTCATGCCGAAAGTGTAAAGAATATCTTAGTAAGTGAAAGGAGGAATGCTGAAGAAAACTTCAATAAATTCTCACAGTGCAAGAAAGATGACAGAAATGTAGTGACCACAATACACATGCCAAAGGTAGTAGGAAGGCAATCTCAAAGGTGCTATGTTTGAGCTGACAGTGAATAATAATATTACATTCAAAATGTTTTATTAACATGGATTGATACCCTCAAAAACACAATTTCAGACAAACTTTTGAAATATCAAGACATAGTGACAAAAAATTATTTTTTGTGTGTGTTTATTTCCATCAGAACTAACTGCTTTTGAAGAAGAGGCTGTGCAGTTTGTAAAATTGAGTGAATTTTACAACAATGATGTTTTAACTCTAATTGTTCCAGTGTTGACTGCAAAACTTTGCCTGTGGCTTCATGCCAACGAAAGGGCTCCTCTTACCAATGCAATTGATGCCCTCATTAAATGCCACAAAGACCTGGACCCAAATGTATTCAATTTATTGAAGATTCTTTGCACCATTCCAGTCGCAACAAGTACGCCTGAGAGGTTATTTTTTATGTTACGGTGCATCAAAACTTACCTCATAAATTCAATGGGAGACGTCAGATTGAACGGCGTGGTCAATTTAAATATACACAGAGAAGTTTCTGTAGACATAGAAGAAGTAATCTCAGTGCTTAATGCTAAAGGTTCAAGGAGACTGGGCTTTGTCTTACAATGACTCTGCACTGCAAAGTGAATGAGAAGCAGCCATGCTATGTTATCTGCTTCTTAATTTTACATTTAATTAAATTGGGTTGGGACAGTTTTCTTTTTAGCTATTTAAAATGTAAAAATAACACAGTTCTTTCTTCTCTATTATTTAAAATAGACTTAAGTTACAGATTGTGTCAAATTTTGGTCATAAGTATGTGCTTATAGAGATTAAATGGATGAAAATTCTTTTATAGAACAGCAATAACACTATTAGTTATTCCCACACTACAAAGCAGACATTGATTGGTTATTCAGCCACATGAATCTAACGAAAGCCAAGTTGAATACCATGAGAAGGGAAATGCTGCCACAACTGTGTGTCTTTTAACTTAAGGCCCCCCTCTCCCCATAGAACAAATCTTGGATGCACCACTACATTTGATTCTGGGGTGAATCTTGAATGTATATGAAATAATCTGGTATTTACTTAAATTTCATTTTCATAATATTAAAAAAAAATATTTAACTATTAACACTGAAAAATCATTTATAATAATTAACTGTTAGCCAAGTAAATTAATTACTCTTTATTCAAAAGAATACATATGAGGAAAGTAAAAATAAGAAATTAAAAATCAAGCAATGAAGTAAATATTTTTATCTAGTTACATTTGACTGAATTTCAAAGTAGTGGCATAAAGTCGTATATGAATAATTGAGCACATTAGATAATCTATAAATTTAAACTTATAAAGTAAACAGAATATTTCAAAGACAATAAATATAACTTTGTTTAAAAAATTGAATTTTCTACATGATTTCATACAAATATACACTACACAAGTATATACAAATTGTACAATTTTTGTAACATCTTAGGAACATACATAGTTATTTCAATTTGTCTAATGTGTTCATAACTTCAAACCCTCTATTTCAGTAGAATAATTACTAAGGTTTTTTCTTCATTTGGAAGTCCTTATCTACAAAAGTATTTGTCATCGTTGAAATAGACTAAAAATTTTAAGAGATGAATTGTTTTTTTTCTCTGTGGAAGATGAACCAGTATAACTTAAACTTTCAGGATCAATATGATTGGATTGTAACATTTGTTCTTGGTTTGTTAATTTATGTTTCAGTTGGTAATCCAAAAGGCATTGCATGTCTGTCTGAAAATTGATAAAAAGAGTTTATATTAAAAAAATTCCTAACACAGTCACATGAAATATTACAAGAATTATTGATAAAATATATCAAAATGGTAAACCAACCTTAAACTACAAAATAAATAAATGAAAATATATTTCATAACAAAAATAATTCAATGTTCCTAATGCCGTAAAGTAAGTAATATTTATAAACTAAGGCTGGGCCATTTAGCCCTTTTGCCGATGCTGATAATTTGGTTTATTTTTTAACAATATTACAAAGATAGTATACAAAATTACATACATTTTGAATATACAATTTTTTTTCATTAAATTTTTAGCAAAAATATGAATAAACATAAAAATAATCATAATAAAGAATTTAAATATGCTGTGGCAGCTATTTGAAAAAGCGGAAGGGGCAAGTACAAGGTAGGGTAAGTCATTAGACGTCATTTTCATAAATATAAAATGCTCAACGGCTACGATTCTCTTTATTTGTTTTGATCTTTACCATGAAGTGTAAATAAAAATTATTATTTATATTTTAAATAATATACCTACTTTAACCAAACAATATTGATAAATGACTAAAGAAAAGTAATCAGTTTATATAGGCAAATAAAAAGATAGGTACATGAGGTGAAAGATAATCTTAGCATTACAGTAGTCATAAACCAGGTTGAATCTTATTTAGGTACTGTCATCCTTAAATTTACCCTCTCATTCTTTCACACACTCTTTTTCTCCAGCCTATTGCACACAAAGTGTTGACCTTGAAATCTACCCTCTAGCAATATATATCTCTCTAACACTGTCTCACTTGAGAACCAAATTGAGTCACCATGAACTTCTTTTAAACATGTCCACTTAACAACCGCCACTCCCCGCCTGTCATCCCTCCTCTTCAACAAGACATCCGTTGCCCTGTTACCAAGTAGCCTTCTTCAAACTATTGAGTTATCACTAAGCTGACTTTCAGCCAACACAGATCAAAAGATTGATGTAAATAATTGGGTCTAAAAATGCCGATTATCAGCCTATCTGATTTTGTCATAATCGGCTGATGGTCAGATTAATAATATATATAAATTTAATAATATAAAGTGTGACATTAAGAAATTGAAGTAGAGCAGAATATATGATTCGAGATGATTACTGTGACTTTACCTTCAAATCGAAAATCTTTAGTGGATTTAGCAAATTTGAAATGTTGAAAACATAAAGTCAAAGTTTTTTTTCCTGTATAGTATAGAAAAAGTATTTCCCTTTGAGTGTTGATTGTCTAGTTGAGAAAGAAGATGAAATTGTCACCAATCACGTCATGTAATTATAATATGA
This sequence comes from Timema cristinae, assembly GCA_039000515.1. Lineage (NCBI taxonomy): Eukaryota > Metazoa > Arthropoda > Insecta > Phasmatodea > Timematidae > Timema > Timema cristinae. The sequence continues at coordinate 69,403,281 of JBCFYV010009882.1, read as the reverse complement.
GAAAAACCAACAAGATTATGCCACTAATATGAATGTGATAGAGTAGAAGACATTTGAAAAAACTAATATATGATTATTGAATTTTAGCAGTCAACTATTTAACTTAATACCATATATGTAGCAAGATGTAATCATAGTATTTTCTTGATCCTTGCTTTTTATTGGCTGGATGTATTTTTGATTATAACAGAACTTTTATAATTGTGTAACCAGCTTTACATTGCATGCAATGAGAAAATTAACCAAGAGTAAAATAAATAAGGGTTCAGTAAGGAACACATATATTCAACAAAGAAAGAGCATTATTATTGTTTACACAAAGGGCTAGTGGAATGGTCACAAAATATGGTAGCCAAAATTTGTGAATCCTTGAATTAAATAAATTTGGACTCTATCCATGATCATGGATTTCACTAGATGAGGCCATATATATGATTCAAAATACAAAAGATGAATACACTAGTCTTACAGCAAATGAACAAACTGAATGAACCTTCAAAACCAACAATTTCTAATGATGTTCTTAAATCACTCGATGGTAAAATAAAACAATTGGATGACTTTGATCTTTTCATTTACTCAAGGAGCAAGGGACCAACAAAAACTAAAAGTTTCAATCTAAATATTATAATAATTTATTATAAAGACAACTTTAGATTTAATACATAACTTGTAACAATTTTAAAATGTTCTATGTTTACAATTAACCTTATTTATTATCACTACATTAAATGTTTTTGATCCAATTTCTTAATAATCTATTTTCAAATTCAACTTTAAACCTTATATATTTTCTAAAATCAGTTTAAATTGTAACACACTTACATTTCATCAAATAATTTTGTAACTAAGATGTCACATGTTAAATATTATAACTTACCAAATTTCACTAGTTTAATAAGACTTTATTATTTTGTAAAGCCAGTTTAAAGTTTAACCAACTAATTTAATTAATTTCCTTCATTATTGTCAAATAAAAATCCAAAACATAGATCAGGGAAAACTAATAATATCTTTAATTTCATGGCCTAGAGCACAGCAATATATACTCAAGCAGCCATCACTAAGAACAACTGAACAATAAAGCATGATTTAATAAAATATAGGCTAAAATTTACTCAATATCAGAAGAAAAGAGAACATCCAACTCAAAAAAATACTAAGGATGGATCCAGAGGCTTTTACCTGGGGGAGATGTAGGGGAGCTAAGGCTCCTTCACTTATATAAATTTAATAACTTTTTAATCAACAATAATATTTCTAGTTTATAAACATAGTTTCGATAATTTTATAATATTAAAAAGAGGACTTTTATGAAAAAATATAATTTTTATTAACAGATTTGTAATTTTACTATAAAACAAACAGTAAATTTATGCTTATCGTGACATTTACTAAGTATTAATAGAAAATTACGTATTCTAATATAAATAGACTATTTGATTATCATGCTAAACTTAGTAATATAATTGCCAAAAAATTTAAACCACTTTGTCTACACATATTGAGTTAAGTTACTGACTGGTTAGGTCACATAGAAAATTGTGCAAGAGAGGTGGTAGCTGCATTTTGGAGTCGAGACACTCTTTAAAACATTAATGTATTGGTTTCAGTACTTTTGATTATTTTCTATGCAGGGGTGAGTTGGGCAATCTCTCTCCTCCTTTTGATTCTGCCACTGGGAACTACCAGGAATGAAAATGTGAACATGTGTAGAGGTTAGAGAGGTGACCTGGTGGTCTAGGGGTAAGGTGTCAGACTTCTGTGCTGGCGGCCAGGGTTCAATCCTCGGGCCCGGCACAAATTTATCTGATTACCAAATCCTTCCTTCACCTCTGACAAGACATCTTGTGAATGTGGGGAATGCCAGGCCTCCACCGTGGTTCGGATTCCACGTTAAACTGTAGGTCCTTCATTTCATCTCACAACCACCCTACCATTACACATTAGCGTGTGTATAACCCGAATGGGTAGTAATAATAATAATAATAATGTAGAGGTTAGCATATATCACCTTACCTGCCACTCTTCCAACTGTTGGCTGAGACCAACTTTTTGCTGAATAGCTTCCATGAGCTGACTGCTGGTTTGCATCATTTCCACTCTAGTTTTAGCTAACTGTATCTCAACCATATTTTTTCTTGACATAGCCTTATCTCTAGCTTCTCGTGCCTTCTGCACTACTTCATCTTGAGCTAGGTAAGTGTCCATCAAGTCAGCTCGAGCTTGATCACGTTCTTCAGTTACGCTTGCAAGCTCCGCTTCACGTATAGTTAACTAAAGAATGGGATAATTTATATAATAATAGTTTGTAAACAAAGGGAATGATTCATATACATTAACTAATATGTAACAATGGAATGACATATTTTTACTTTAGTAAATTGTATTTAGTTGTCTACAGAAATAATTGAGAAACATGTATACCAAGAATAACTGAGCATTTAAGGAATGTGTTGTAATATGGGTGTGATTACAAAAAATTATAAGAGGGATGATAATTTATCAAAAATAAAAACGGCATGGGCCAAGCACACATTTCATTTTGAAGCTTTCCAAATGTTTGTTAAAATGGCCAGGAGATTCATGGGTGACTTAACCTTTGATTAAATGTATATCAGTTTTAGGTGCTAATGTTCCAATTGACTCTAACTAGTTAATTGGGGAATCAGTGACCTAAGTACTATAGTAATAAAAAGCTATTAGATACTATTGTTATTGTTGGAATGAGCAGTATTTATATTATTTAACAACTGAAAGGGAAAAAAATTCAATTGTGTATACTGCCAAACAAAATTAGTAATTTAAAATGATCAGAATTATTTGAATTAAATGTAATGTGTCTTTGTGTGTTTTGTGTATTTGACACCAAAACCAATAAACCTAGAAAGCTAAACCCAGGAATATGTACAATGTTTAGGGGAACTTGAGGGGGATGTGCACCTCAGTAAAATAAAAAATTATTCATCTCGAGCCTGCATCTTAAACCACTCGAACAACAGTTATTCTCCAAGAATATTCATCTTAAAGAATCAACAACTTGAAACCCGCTTCTGTTGGTGCATGGTTTAAGGTGCTAATCTCGCAATTGACTAGGCTGCCAATGACTAGGAGATCAGGCTTATATCCCAATTAGGTGGACTGAGGCTGGTTTTTCCTAAATAGTTTCCAGGCAAATGTGGGTACACTTTTTCTATATTAAACTTTCTTCATTCTTAACCCATTAGCGTAATTGGTACACAAGTGACCCAAATATGTAGTAAGAGACAGCGCTAAAAAAACCTAAAGTTTTTTTTATATGATTTATATCCATGTATCTGTGCACCCACTCAGCCTTTCAACTGGTTAGTGCTTCCTGCACCATCTGGTATGTATTGGGGGATTCAGGAAGTGTGGTGGTTCCTCGTTGCCTTCCATACTAAATTTATATGAGGGAGCGTGAAAGAGCCAACCAATTTTTATGGAAAGGTATTTTTACATACCTCCCAGGTTTCTTTTACATGCCACAATTGACATAGGACCGGCGGCTTTACTTTTCGTCTGAAGGAAGTTGTGCTACGGATCGTCATCGTTCAAGGAAAATCCATTGACCTTAGCTCAGTTTGAACCCATGATCATCTGGTTCTGGGGTGAACACTTTACCCCAAGACCATCGAGGTCAACTAATAAATGTTATGAACTATTAAATTTAGTATTCATTTGTTTTCTGTTTAACTTGACCAACAAGGAAAATTTGAATTTAAAAACTAAGTAGAAATTACAGTAGTTATTTCAAATTGAATTCCAAAGATAAATTAACTATTGCAAGAGATTATATACAGTCACATGTTTCTATAGCTAGGCTGGTTGTTTTGTAATAACATTAGTATGTAAAAGATATTTATTTGGTAAATAAAAATGTCATACTGTAGGTAATGTTCATATATTTATTTAATTTGATCATTCATTTAGAGATAAAAAGATACCTACAAATGCTTATGCCCTAGACCGCCAATATGGGTAGCTTTAAAATAAAGGAACCCAGATAGCTGAAAGGTTGTAAATCTAAGTTGTGCACCTAAAGAATATTAATTTTATGAAGATTTAAGCCTATATATAAATAGTGTGTATGATGGTTAGACTTGACCATCAGTTTGGGTAGCTAAAAACTATGGAAAGCAGAAAGTTGGAATTTTCAGAGGATATGTATGGAAGAAAATCTTAGGGTGTGCACCTTGGGCTTATTTTACATATAGAGAGATAATTTTTTGGAGCTGAGTGGTGTTAAGAGTATCTGTAAAAATATTTTCCAAAAAGACCAGTTTTATGTCATGCCGTAAGGTGTCGGCAGGTTTTCCTTAGTTTGTGTATCCCTCTAAATTGTTTTGGTCTCTTTATTGTTGTATTGTGTGTAAACAATGAGGGGATCAGAGATAGGATTGTAGAAACCCAGAGTGTATATTGACTTGAAGATTTTTTAATGAAAGAAGGTTAGTATGTCACTCCCAGTTTGGCACTCTTCTCATATTGACATCCCATCCCATGTGAGCACATAGGTTGTACACCCTAAAGCCATCACTGAATAGCGCTACATAAAGACCAAGTTGTTAAGGACTCTTTAAGTTGTGAAAACTATTGTGTAATAAAATTGAAAACAAATATCAGGGAAGAATGGAAATTTATAAGCTTTAACCAATGTCATCGGTCTATAACATGGTAAATTTAGCTCAATAAGTCATGACACAAGGAGCGTTGTGATCAACGTGTTGCGCACAAATATTGTTGAGTGTATTGTAATATCTTCAACTGTATTTGTATGCACTTAGAAGAAACTTGTTTTTTCCTTCATGTGCACACTTAAAAAATTATGTTATTGAAAATTAATCAAGCATTGAACTTGGTAATCATTTCATATGAAAAGGGTCTTCCAAAACCCCAATGTATCAGGTCCACCGAATCCTTAGGGTGTTTTGGTACCTACCTACTTAATTCAATAAATATCAATCAATATTTGCGTGAGGTTGAAAAAATATGTGAGACTAAAAATATTACTTAAGTGATTGTGTATGACCTACCTTGCTTGTAAGATCAACAACAACTTCAGTTTGTTGTTTTAGCTCTTCAATTTTCTTATCCAGGTCACTTTGCAACGTGTTCATTGTATCATGTGTTCGGAGTAGTTCCCCATCAAGATCAACACTTCTGTCTGTAGAATTCTGGTCTCTTCCAGATCTTTGGTTCAACACCTGATTCACCAAGGTAGAAAGGTTTTGTGTGGTTTCGGATAATAGGCCCACCTATTAAGACCATATTTGAATTATAATCAATTGTAGGTTTACAAAAAAGTGTACATATTCCACTGGAACGGTTTTAAATTAAGGGTAAATGACCAATGCTTTCAGTGTTAACTTGTAGCCTGTAACAAACCTGTGACTCTTTAGTATGGAGTAAACAAAAGCTATACTTTTTAAAACTAGTACTTTTATGTTTCAACTAATTACATACAAAAGTCAATGCTTTTGCTACATAAAAAGCTAGCTTCATCTGGTTTTATATTTAAGCCTACTACATAACTAATAGTAATTAGTGTATTGCATATAGGCCCCTAGTGCAAATTTCAAAAGAAAAATACAATAGTATAGGCACCGTACATTGATGTATGTGGTGCTGGTAGTGGCAGAATCTTGAAATACTTGAATGAAGGTGATTGATTAAACACGTAGCTAATTATAGCTTATTGATGTTACAAAAAAATTTTAACCTTGTTTAGAAACTGGTACGTTAATTTTGATATAACGAATCAATTAAAACGCATTACAATGTGAAATAAGAGTTGTAGCGTGGGATGTTCAGATAGATATAAAAACACTAATAAAGACATAAAAAGGGACATTTTCCTCAATAGTAATGTCGTGAAGAAAACGAAACAAGTGCATTCAAATAGGCAACAGAAGTAATATAGATCTGTTATCTATAATATTCCTTACTTTCTCAATTACGAGTAAAGCCAAGAACTATGTCAAGAAACTAATCAATTTCAATAGTTTTAGGCTATACCGTAATTGTTAACTGAACTAAACTCGGCATACATTGAGCTTCTTAAATCCGAAAGGATGTGTCCTAGTCATTATGGTGTTTTGAAATGTCCTCTTTGTACCTTGTTTTTGTTTTTTGTCACACTAATGACTAGTTTATTTCAGGTTTTGTTAACGCAAATATTTGTCTAGTATGGGCCAAACGATGAATAATATAAGTAGGCAACATCTGTAATTTCACATCAGTAGGGCCTTGCTAGTTTGTACATTGTAGTATGCCTACTAAATATAATAATTATAGGTCTGTTATTCAATAGAGCACAGTAAAAAAAATATACAAGCCTAAAATATAACTATTTCTATCACAATCTAGATTTTGTTGGCATTTTGAAGATTAGTTATATAAGATTATAAATGAAAGATAATGGTTTAGTATAGGCTAACATAATTTCTTGTGTTTATTTTATGTTGGACAAAGATTAAACATTTTTAACATTGTAAGGTGTTAAACCCACACACGTCGTCTGCCTTCTAACTTTTGATTTTACATAAGTTGAATTTCCATATTGAGTTTCAGTTAATTCTATTGCATGACATGTTTTAAATAAGCCTAATCCCTTATCAAAGGGATGGTGTGAATAATACCCAGTATTAATCTTTTGAAAACCATATTTGATTGATTATAACTTTGTTTATATCTGTTGCGTTGCGATTCTGTATGTTTACTATCAACTGTTCATCCAAGAGATAAGGATAACATCATTGTTTTGTTTTCGATTTTCGAGGTTTTCACCATCGATGGTGAATGACCAATTGATGTTTTACTGTACTATCGATGTTTTCTTTTGTTGATTCAAAGTTCAAACTAGGGATGGTCATTGATAGAAAACCTCGATGCAAAAAAAACTAAACCAAAGAATTAAAAAAATAGTTTTTATTGGTTTTAAAGCACCCGTGTGGAAAAATCCAATCTGGGCAGATCTGCTCAGATCTGGCTGGTTCTTACCTAGATCTGGTTGGCTCTGGACCAGATATGAATATTATTGGAAGATAATTTACATGTATTTATATTAATTTATTTAGATTTTTGCTAATTATAGGCCCATATAGGCCTACACCTTTCATATTTGAGAATTAATGGATTAAATTAAGGCCATGCATGATTATTGGGCGTGGGAAAAAAGATTTATTCAACTATCAACTTGTTTTAAAATAATTTATGCTACCTAAAATTATCACACACAACTTTAGTCACTTCGTCAGATTAGGACATACTTGCCCCACAAAATATATCATATGACCCCATGGGCTATGGAATTAAATTAACTTAGAAATATACCCGCCTCGGTGGTGTAGTTAGCTATACCGTAACACGCTAGTTTTGTGTTGAGCTAAACTGCCGAGGACAGGGAGATCGAGGTTCGAATCTCGGTCGGGTGAACTGGGAGTGGTTTTATTTAAATGGGTTTTCACTCTCCCTCAACACAAATGTGGGTTCACTTACTCTAAATTCAACCTTCCAAATTCCTAATCCATTAGTGTATTAAATACTTAATCGTACAAACCAAACGGGTAGTAAGACGTGATCCCAAATAAAACCTAAAAATACATTTTTTTTTCATTGGTTAGACATCGTACAAAATAAACAGAATCACGTCAGGATGGTTTGGCCTCAAATTCTACCACATGAATCAAAATCACAAAATGAAATCTATTTACATTTATTTATAATTAATTTAACAGGTTAATTTTCAAGGTCCTAAATAAATGTAAATATGCATACAATATAATTTAATATCTACAGTTTAGTTTAAAATATAATAATGTACTAATTAGTACCAATATTTTTTAATAAATCATCAAGTTCATAAATTTTGATTCACATTTTTTAATGGGTTGTTTATTTATAATTTGTTTTAAAAATTTATTGCACACATGAACATTCAAGACTAGTTGGGGATAAGTTGGCAACCTTGTATTTTCTGAAAATTGAAAAATGACACCTGGACACAGGAATCGAACCCGGGACCTTTGGCTTAGTACGCCAATGCCAATAAGCCAAAGGTCCTGAGTTCCATTCCCGTGTTCAGATGTCATTTTTCAATTTTCAGAATATGATATATAGATGGAGTAATCCTCACTAAAAGCATAAATAATAGCGTTGGCTATTTGATTTTTAACCTTGTATTTGATTTGCTTGGGTTTGTAATAAGAGCATTTTTATTGATGGTTGACGTATTTTGCAAAAAGCATGGCAATTTAATTTTTAGTTGATTGTAAAGAAGATAATTTGGTGGCAATTTGCGAATAGAATGATATAATATTTGAGAATGAACAACCAGATCTTGATGATAAGGTTATATTCATATGACCAGCTGGAAAATGTTTGAAAGAATATTCAGGTAAAGTTCTGAAAAAATCATGTTTAAAATTCTTAAATACTAATCTTAGGCTTTTAATTTTATGATGCTATAAATATTATTTATTTTATATACGCTTGTTTATAATTATGATGGATTCTTTGACAATTAAGCTTATTAGGGGCTTATCCATAAATGAATATTTGTCACTAAGGTGATGTGGCGTTAGTAGCTATACAAATCCTTACTAAGAGATTCAAAATGTTGCCACATTAGCGCCTCATGCATTTTCACTCAAACCAGCAATGTCTAAACATGGTGCCTTTACATAAAAAAAAAAAGTGTTTCAAGAACAGCTATTGAAAATAATATGTTGACGCTGTGACGTCCGCTAAGTTCCATGGTAAAACATTATTACACTCACATGTAATGTTACAAATTGATATATTGCTTTACAATATTTTCATGGTTATTTTTCTCAGTCTCGGCACAGATTTATCTGATTGCCATTCCCTTCCCTCACCTCTGACAAGATGTGTATTAATCACAATTTGTGAATGTGTGGAATGCTAGGCCTCCACTGTGGTTCGGATCCCACGCTAAAACAGTAGGGCCTTCATTTCATTTCACAATCATCCTACCATTAAACATTAGTGTAAGTGCGTATAACCCGAACGGGTAGTAAGACACGGTGCTAATAATAATAATAATAATAATAATAATAATAATAACACCATAGTTAGTTGGGTGTCTAAAATAGTTAAATGGTAGCTAAAGAGATTTATAGCATTTTTTTAAACTATACCTATGTTTTTCTAGTGGGAAAATTTTGTATTGTTTTCATGATTTTGTAGTAATTTAAGTTGCAGTAAGGTAAACAGCAATTTAGTTTATTCAATAATGGGCTTACTGATATTTTCAAATAAGCTTTAAAAATTATTTGCTGATTTATTCATATGAGTTTAGTAGTAAAGTTCCAATAATGGGGATTTTACAAATGTAAAATTGTTTATGTTTAAGTATTTATTACTATTGAGTGTTAGTAGCTTATCTGACAAATCTATAAGTAACTAAGCCGATGTGCCTATGCATTAACTAATCCAGTAAAAAGAATTATTTATATTTCTTTGGTACACTCATATCTTATATATATGAGTAATATTTGGGGTTTTGCAACCAAATCGAGACTTAAAAGACTATCTGCACTCCAAAATATAATTATTAGATCACTATATCAATTACCTGTCAGAGAATATAGAACTACTGAATTTTATAAATATCTGGAATTAATGCCTCTTGATAAACTGATTATTTACCAAACAGACAGCCTTTCTTACAAAAATTATTAAAAATAAACTTAAAAGTATCCACAAATTAGAATTCCCTCATTCAGGTCATCATACTAGAGGCTCACTTAAAATTTATCATGAATCTTATAACACTGTAAACTATGGAACAAATTCAGCTTTAAATAAAATGACAATATATAATCAATTCCATCAGATATCACTGGCCTACTTGAACTGACAAATTTTAAAAAAACATAATTTTTTTCTTTGCCAGTGAACAACTTAAAACCCAATATACCAAAATTATGTAAAGATTTTGACCACCTCTATTTATGATTAAAATAAGTATTCTATACTGTAAAATACTTTACTTAAGTCTCAGCCTATCTACTTGCCTTCAAACACAATTATTCTAATAAATTCAACTTTCCTCAGTAAACATTTTAGAATCCGTTATTATTTCCCTGTATATACCTACATGTATTGTTTATTATTGTAATAGTAATTAATTTTCTGCAACTTTTGTTTTTATCTCAAGTACTTTCTTATTCATTATTTGCTAATGTTATTTTTTTAATTTCTTTTATATACTTTTTTTTATGTTTATCTCACATTTATTGATAAAATGTATTCATCAATATTATCACACATATTTCAAAATTATCTCATCTGTAACATTGTACTGGTACTGTTGTCTATTATATTTTGTGTATTTTGCAATTTTTTTTTTTTTTTTTTTTGATTTGTTTGATTTTATTTCATGATAAAATATTCATAATGTCTTTTAATCTTTTCAAATTTTAATTTATGTAAAATTTCAACTATTATAAATCCATAGTCCTATAAGTGAGCTCTAGCTCTTTGGATCATGTAATTAATTATCAAATAATAATAATAAAAAATGTATTAATCATTGATATAAATAAAACATTAATTACTTGGGTTTGTATTGGAGAAGCAGTAAAATTTAATAAAGTCTTATGCAAAGCCCCAAAGTTTACAAATTGTAGCTTTTAGTTATTATGAGTGTACAAATAAAATAAATTAAACATACCCCATCATACTGCAGCCGACGTCAACAAGGAACACTAACGCGAGTTACTATCAAACACACCTACTGAGCCGCGCGTTGGATATAATACTGACAAAGATCTTTTGTTGTGAAGATGTTCTACTCACCCCTATTTTAGGAGGAGCTTTGCACTGTAAAGAAATTTCTCGATGTATATTCTCATGCGCGTGTCTGGTTCCCGAATATTCCATGTGTGTCCCCCAACCCTTTTTCCGTCGTTCTTTTTCTGGGTTGCGTTGAGTATATAATGGCGTCTGAGCGATCAGACGTCACTCTTGGACTTGATCAGGTTGGGAGCAGGAGAAGCTCTAGCTTCGAATAATATAAAATGTAAGGTCAAAATTTCCTTTCGGCTTCATTAATATTTCTTATTTAAATCATTTAAATTTCTTATTCTAAATTCTTTTTGATAATTATATTATAAAATGTTACCATTGACAAAAGAGTCAATCTTGAATCTCATGAATATTGTATTATTTGGTCTTTCGGTTATAAATTTAAATATGTTCATGGATTCAGTAATGCTTCTAAAATTAAATGATAGTTCTTTTATCCATGACGTCTCAACATAAACTTTTGCAATTTATTGTTATTACGGTAAAATTGTATATTTGTTTGGAAAAAAAAGCAAAGGGAAAGTAAATATTTGGGTAGAATTCTAGATAAATATTTTGTGGCTTGTTAAATTGTTGTCTAGGTCTATATTCTAAATTTTTAGGAGTAATATTTTTTAATTATCCAGTTAAGGATAACTTATTTGAGGATCTGTTTTTCTCTTGTAACATATGAACTCGTAACTAATTTTCTTGATATTGTTTTTTAAGTGATCAATACCATTTTACAGTAATGAGTTAATTTATGATAATGGCGATCTAACTAAAAGATTAATATTTGTTGAATAATATAAATCCTGTATGTTTTCCCTATATATATAAGTTGATAATGTCCCAGATATTTCGTATATGTCATTTTGTCGTATTATATTAATTATATATTTTCTCAAAGGATTGATTGCCTGTCAAATAAATACCAACAAAAAACATTTCATACTCTTATTAATAACTTTTAATATGCCAGGTCGCCACCATGGTTCGGATTCCACGTTAAACTGTAGGTCCTTCATTTCATCTCACAATCACCCTACCATTACACATTAGCGTAAGTGCGTATAACCCGAACGGGTAGTAAGACGCGGTGCTAATAATAATAATAATAATAATAATAATAATAATAATAATAACTTTTAATCCACCATATCCTAGGTATTTTACTATATGTTGTGTTATAGATGGAGTCCTTATTTTGGTGTACCCCTTTTTTTTTGAGATTAACTTTCATTCTTTTATCTATCTCTGGAGATGGACCTTTTTCGTATTAAACTCCGCAACGGGTGGGAGTTTCGGGGTCTGAGTTTTGAATGTTTGGTTACAGACAATCAAAGCAAAGAACTCCAAGTATTCGCTCCTATTGCCCCTTTTTCCTCCATTATATTTTTGTTATATTTGGACCTCCAGTATTCCCCTTAATCTTGTTAAGGAGGTTTCAAAATGTTTTTCACAAATCTCTAAAACAAATACATTTTTCAAATATGCTCAATATTATTCGTAATAGCTACTGTTACAATAAATATTAGCACAAATAAATTACTATAAAATAATTTAAGTTTGTTTAACGATCCAACATAAATAAGTATAGCAATGAGCTGAGTTATTTCTTTATATAGGTTCAAGTGTTTAAACTACTAAATTTCAACTTGACAACTAACATAAGTCATGGAGCTAAGCAGGTTAATATATTTGCTAAGAGGCCATAGCCTTTACTTTTTTAAATCTTTTGACTTATGAATTCTAGCTAATTTATTTAAATTAAGTGGGGAACCTTTGAAAGCTTCTATGAACTACCTTTACCATGGTAAGTTCTTGGATTAAGCAGTTAATAACGGTCGTATTAAAATTACAAATAAAAAAACTGTAGCAAAATATTAAGCTTATTTACTTACTTTACACCAGTAACTGTTACTGTTCTGCTTCAATCCAAAGGGTTTTTTTTGTTTTTTTTCCCCTATTAGAGTTAGGTTAGTATGGTTAATGCTAAGTTTGATACACACTTACTTTGAACGTTTGGAGTGTCTCCTCTTTTAATGGCACAGTCTCGGAAGTCATTTCAGAAAAAGATGAGTTTATTCTCCGGTAATGTGTGAGATGGTCGTATATGAGTTGAAGTTGTTGGTACACAGACAATGCCTCTTCTTTTAACTAAAACAAGTGAAAGCCTATTTATTATTATTATTATTATCATCATCACCGCATCTTACTACCTGTTCGGGTTGTACGCACTTACGCTAATGTGTAATGGTAAGGTGATTGTGAGATGAAATGGAGGGCCTACAGTTTAACGTGGAATCTGAACCACGGTGGAGGCCTGGCATTCCACACATTCAAAAATGGTGATTAATATACGTCTTGTCAGGGGTGAAGGAAGGCTTTGGCAATCAGATAAATCTGTTCCGGGGCCGAGGATTGAACCCCGGACCACCAGCACAGAAGTCCAACACCTAAAGGCTGGTACACACAGAACTCGAGCCAGCTTATGTTGTGTATGCATATAACTTAGCTTGGGCTTTGTGTTGAACAAACGTAGTGCTGGTTTGGTGAAAATTTAACTAAAGAATTGTTGAAGTTTAGTTCACATGTATTTAAGTAAGATTCTATTTAGATTTTATATTTAGTAAATGTTTTTTATATTAAAATGGAAGCATTAATTGAACAAGTCAAACCTCCACCTCCTAAATTTTCTTCATCTTCCAAAATAACTGCTTACAGCAGCATCTTCTCTTCTTCAGTATTATAACCTGAACTTAATATATTTTGGAGAATGCTATCATAACTAAGCTTCACTGGAGCAGACCAGAAAGAAACAACATTGAATTCTGGGGGAAAAGTGGGACCATTGCTTAGCTTAGCTTAGCAATGAGTGTGAAACCAATCTGACAAACTCTTAGCACATAATAGCTTAGCTTAGCCTTTTGTGTATATCGGGCTTCACCCCTAGACCGCCAGCTCACCAAAAGCCTAATGTTTAAAGATGGATCTCTAAAATCCTTGAGCTCTTGAATTCCTCGTAGGCCTATCCTTTAGGATATTCGAGATCAGAATATTTGAAAAAATGTCCGATTCAAGATGTTTATTTAAATCAAAATTTTAATTGGAATTGGTTCATAGCTATCTATAATAGTGCTTATTGATGGTTCAGCCCCAACATATTTATGAGACAAATTTAAACAACCAGATCCCAGACAGTTAATTTAATACTTAAATAAATGTATACATATTATAGTAACGAATACATTATAGTAACAAGTTTTAGCTACTAATAATATTTTCTTCTATTATACTATCCATCTGTAAGAGTAATCCATAGTACTCATAAAAATAGGAAATTCTTGGATTTATTAGTTTGAAAATATACAGTTCATTACCAAATAAACAATCAAATCTGGTTCAGTCACTTCAACTGATTGATTAGAATGAATTACTTAGATATAATTACAATCAGAAGCCCTTGCTCACCAATTAGGCTATGTACCAAATAGAGAGGAACGCACATCACGGAATGGGTCTATACAATATCTATTAATGTTTTGTTCATAACTATTTTAAAATAATATAAGACTCTTTCGTTTCTTATTTTATTTAATATACAGGAGTAGGAGTAATAAAAGATGTATATCAGCATGTATATGTGTATTCCCCTTCCCCCATTTATATTTTAAAAAAAAGCACAAATAATAAATATAATACTGCAATAGATACCACGTGAATATCCATGAGGGTAGTAAGATGCAGTAAACAAAAAAGTTTAGCTCATCATTTAAACTGGTTTATTTTATAGTTGATAAATTCATGTGGTAAAGTATCACAGAACCATATTTGCGGCATCTCAAAAAACATACAATATTAATATGTAATCTATCTTCTCCGTCCCTAAAAAAAAAAAAAAAGAGCCATATTCTAAATTTAATAGAAAGAGGCTTTTATAAAATACAAACTTCTTTTTCCTGCCAAAGTTGATAGTAATGTATCAGTTTACTAGCTTTATTTTATAGGTATTGATAGTACTGGTGCTTAACAAAATTTACAACTGAAGATAACATGAACTGACTGTAAAATAGATAAATTAGTAGATTCTCTCTCGCAGATAAGGTCAGTAGAGAAGAAAGGAGTATTCTGGACCAGCAAGATGGTCACCATTTAACGTCTTGATAGGTTCAGACAGCTTCGGATAGGTCTCGACCAGTTTGTACACGTTGTAAATTCAAGATGGCTGCAAAAAATCTTTAAAGCATGATGTGGAAATTGAATATGGTTACCAAAAACTTTACAGCATGATGTGGAAATCCTATCGGGACATGTTGCGACAGGTCTGAATAGGTTGTGAATTCAATGTTTGCCAGCCACATTATTTCGTGATGTGGAAAATCGAGATAACCTCCAAAATTCAAGATGGTAACCCAACATCAAGATTCCATAAGAGTAGACCCCGCATTTCCTTGTAAACTTATGCAGTTTATTCCCTTTTTTCTTTGCCACACCAGTTTTTGTGGTAGTATCACAGTTTTGATACTACCTAATACTGTACTTTTTTTACTTGCTTGAACTGGTTTGATGTCCTAATTTTATTGTTGGGTTATCTAATTTATGCACCTTCTCTCTTTGAGACTCCCTTTACCGCTAGCATCACCATTTCCTAAACGGCCTTTTTTATTTATGCACCCCCAATGCCCCAGCATTCCCCTCTCCCAGGCACCAACCCCTATTTTCTTTTTCAATTTTATTTTTATTTCTACCCCGAATCCCTGAATCAATAACGATAATCTTCGTGCGAATGGTGATGCAACTCTCCTACGTTTAACCTCATTTTTCAAGACATCCCAAACTACCCTTCTTGACAGCCGAAACAATTACTTAGAGGTGTCACGACAATAAACAAACCCATAACGGTGAATTCACATCCAGCCTGATGCTTGACAGCTCCACCCCAAACTCCTTCGTACAAGACTTCCCCGACCGTCTAGGCCTCCATGACTGGCCCCCGTCACACCCTCGTCATCCTGCACTCCTACCAGCCACTCCCCATCACCTGTTGACGTCACAGATGTTTAGGATGTGTGATCGTTTCAGCTAGACTCCCCGTACATGAAAATTGATCAGAGTAATACATTGTACGACATTAAACGAGTTCATGATTCTTATCTAATTCAAGCATTATACTTCAATGGTGGTCTTCCCTTGTATAAACAGGTCTCATCTCATCTGGGCTAAGATGATTGGAGACAGGCAGGTAGAATGAAAAGATAAAATGAAATACATTTGTTATATTAAAGAATCTAACCTAGTTACAATAGTCTTTAACATCATACAAATATAAATTATCCATAGCAGCTATTTAAGGGATATGACTAATTAAAAGCAAAAGTCTTAGTACATCCTAATAATAGGAAGGATATAAACTTAAAAGCAAAAGTCTTGCTTACTCTATGGCATTAGGAACTTGAAAGTTCTTTGCCACACTTACAAAAGTACTCCACCTATCCTTATCCTGAACTAGTTTCATCCAGTTAACCTCATTACACCCTATCGCTTTCAGATCCATTCTAATGTTATCCTCCCATATTCATGTAGGTCTTCCCAATGGTCTCTCTACATTATATTTTCCAGTAAGTACCCTGAATATGGATCTTCCTAAGCACCTTGACTTAGAACACCCTAAATTTGTTTTAGTGATGTAAGGTAAGGGTTCATGTTTCACACCCATAGAGAACAGCCGGTAAATTTTTTTGTGTGTATATTTTGTGTTTAACGTCTTGAAAGAAAGTGAGATGCCAAAAACTTACTGACCTAGTAAAAGCATGCATTTCCAAACTGTAATTTTGTACTAATTTTCAATCGGCAATCCGGAAAGTAACTTCCAATATAGTGTATCGCGTGAAGTAGAGGAGATAATGCCCTCTCACTTGCACAGCAGTGTAGAGTGACACAGTAATGCATCCAGCAGTGGTAGAGAGAAGTTCGTGTCACTGTTATTTACACAACCACCACTATTCAAAATGTGTGCTACAGTTGAAAATCTCACCAATTGTGAGTTAAGCTCAGTGATAATTTTTCTCTTATTTAAAAACTGTTAAGTGATTGAAATCCATCGTCAACTTGAAAAAGTTTATGGAGAGAACATGATGAGAGCGGGTGGTGAGACAATGGTGCCATATATTCAAAAATAGGTAGATCAATGTCCACGGTGAGGAAAGGAGTGGCTGGCCGACTGTGGTGAAAAATGAACTGGTTCAGAAGATTAACGAAATGGTTCGAGAGAATAACAAATTTACAAGTTCAGAGCTTTCATAGGCGTTCCCGCAGATCTCTCGCATAGTAAGTGAAACGTTAGAATTTCGGAAGTTTTGTGTCCAGTGATTTCAGAACAACACAAGACACAACGGATGGGGTCGGCTTTCACCTTTCTTGAGTATTACAACATATAAGGCGATGTTTTTCTGGATCAGATAGTTAAACGTAATGAGACTTAGGTCTCATAGGTAAACGTAGAAACGAAAGCTCAATCAATGAAGTAGGGCTATACTCACTCGCCAAGTAAACCAAAGAATTGCCGGCAAATTTTCTGTGCCAGGAAACTAATGGAAACTGTCTTTTGGGACAGAAGAGGAGTATTGTCAGTAGATTTCATGAAATGGAGCACCACAATAAATACAGAGGTTTATTGTTAGACACTGATCAAGTTAAAAAGGTCCCTTCAGAACAAACGTTATGGAATGTTGAGCTCTGGGGTGGTTTTATTATACGATTAGATCCACCCAAATAATTCCGTGCGTAATCGAACCCTGCTTTAAGCATTTGATTGGACATTGTTTGATCACCCTCCATACAGCCCGGATTTGGCACCTAGTGATTACCACCTTTTTATGCACATGAATAAATGGCTTACATCGCAGAGCCTTGACAATGATGACGAATTGCAGTCCAGCGTTAAGGAATGGCTCAAATCGCAAGTGGTAGAATTCTATGACGATGGAATACAAAAGCTTGTCAAACGCTATGACAAGTGTCTCAATTTGGCTGATGATGCAAAAAGATGTTGTTATAAGTTGTATATAATACAAAATCTATAACAGCGTTAATTTTTTTTAATAACCTTACGGAAGTTACTTTACAGATTCCCCTCGTAATATCGCTATCGCTAGTTAAAATAATTGTTCCTAAATATTTAAACTAACCATATCAAATTATAAATTTTTAGAAGTAATCTTTAAATTACCGTCCCAAATCTATGTTCTTTGTGTAATCATATACTTAGTCCTTACAGCGTTAACTTTTATATATTTTTTTACTAGCCTATAATAGTATTTTTACATTTTTTGCAACAGTTTACTTACTATTGCCCAATAAAGCGTATCCTAAGAGATGCATTACACCGTTTAGTGTCAAACATACCCTACTCTCTTGCTTTACCCTAAAAGTATAATCTAAAGCTAGATTATAAATTAATGGGGAAAGTTCATCACCTTGTTTCAACCCGTTATGTCTTTCGAAAGTATCTGATATGTGAAATAATCTGCCACGCGCATCATTCAAATATACCTCACTACCTATCAGGGCGTATGAGTACAGCGCTGTGATTTACTGAAATTGGTCACGTGACCACGTCTCCTCGCTCTCTGATTGGCTGTTGGTTTCCCCTCCCACCCTCCTCCTGAAACCTACCCCTCCCCTCCCGCCCTCCTCCTGAAACCCACACTTCCTGACCCCCATCCCTCCGACTGACTCCCTCCCCTTCTCCTGACCTCTTTTCCGGACATAATGGTACTTGTATTTTCTTGTTTTATTGCTTATTTATGTATACTCATAGCTTTTTTATGTATGAATATTTCTTTTTTATTTGAAATTAAAGGGTTTTTATTCATTGATTAGGGCGTTGGAGTTTTATATTGGTATGCGACCCCAAAGTGCTGGGCGCCAGCGCTAGTGAGGATCCTCTTTGTACGGGAGCTGAGCATAGAGTGTGACGGCTGAACAGGCGGCTGGACGCGGAGCGCGTAAGGGGTGAGGCATAGCTTCCATCTTCTCTGGCCGCTCGCTTGGAAATAAGTGTGGCCGCCGAGTAGCTGGCAGTCTTGAGGACCCCCTTTCACTTCCCCGCATCTCTTCATACCCCTCTCCTACTTCCTTTATATTTTTCCTCCTCTACCC
Organism: Timema cristinae; assembly: GCA_039000515.1. Taxonomy (NCBI): domain Eukaryota; kingdom Metazoa; phylum Arthropoda; class Insecta; order Phasmatodea; family Timematidae; genus Timema; species Timema cristinae. The sequence goes on along the minus strand of JBCFYV010009882.1, from coordinate 69,384,288 downwards.
CCCCCCGTCGCTACCCGTGTGTCACGGCCGAGGTGTGGCAATGAGCGTGGAAAATCCCCGAGTGGCAACGACCCACTCCCCCCCTACCCATCCCACGGTGGAAGTCATGAACTTTAAGTCACGGGGGTCATAGTCCTCTGAATGCTCCACAAGCCAAATAACCTTGCTGTGTTTCAGCTCACGCCATGAAAAGTATACTTGAAATATTTATGATTACTCCATCATCGACACGGGACACGAACACGGTACTTTTGGCTCAACAAAAAAAAAATTATCATATGCAATATAGAGTTCTGTCTCTCTCTCTCTCTTGTTAATAATCACCTAAAAGCAATATTAAAATATCAAATTCCCCTCACTATAGTGTCAAATTGATGATTTCAAGATTTTCACGCTATCTGTTATCGAAAAAGTAACAGTGGGTGGGTTGAAATGAGCTGTCAATGCCACCTATTGCCGAAAATTCGGACTATGCTCTTCATGCAAGAGTGAAATAAGTGCTGATTTGCGTAAGAGACCATATTGTAGTTAAAGAGCGGCAAACTATCTATAGCGTCAAATAGTTTAACGTATCAGGAAATTGCTTGTTGCGCGCAAAAGTATAACTTTATATATTTTGTTCTCTCTACCATGTGTCCACAACCCCCAAGGCCGAGATGCCCACGCTATCAGAACCTGTATCTAGAAGCTACAGACATATTTTGGTATAAACTCGAACTACGGTCAATAGCTTACCACAGAAATAGCCAAAGCTCTTGATTGACATGGGATTCAAACCTGGGACCTTTGGCAAATATAAAGTTTTGTCTCTCACGGTTAAAAGCGAAAATATTTATTTTCACACAGTGAAAAGTTTACTTACACCCTGAAGTATACGTGTAGAGGAATAGTTACAGCAGTACTAATTTTAAAGAGTATTTACCAAATAGTTTCAAATTGACTAGATTTAAACAGGTAATAATCAAGTAGGTGTGAGTCAGTCCATTGCTCCCGAGTTTGTCTGGCCCGAGCTTAGATACACGGTCTCAAACGTCACTCCCCCGATATAGACCGTAGTGACGCCTTAGACCACGTGATCATCGACACGGGGCATACCAATGAATGCACACCACATTTGCGAGAGTGAGATAAAAAGCGTGGTTTTGCTGGTCGACATGATTTTCCTAGCATAGCTACGCTTTATAAGCATAGAATTGGGAAGTGAAACAGCATTTTCTTCAAACGTCGATCACTGTCACCGGCCATTTATTGACGCCTTAGATCATGCGACCATTGAGGAAAGTATACAAATTTAGATGACATGCACACCGGGATACGGACCTCGATGTCTGTTAGAACGGCCGTACTTCCGCCCCAACCATTTTCGAAGGGGGTTTTGCCGGTTGACCAGATTTTTCTAGACAAGGTAGAATGTGTACCCGCGTTTGCTTCAAACGTCAATCACTCTGTCATCGGTCGTCTAGTGACATCTTAGACCATGTGACCATCGATGCAAGTATACAATACATTGTGACGGTAGATTGCTACCCACGTATAAAGTGAAAACAACAATTTTATTCTTCAATCCATTTATAACAATAGAAAAAATAATTTAATGTACGCAACTATATTTTGTCTGAATAATATATAACTCTTACATTAATTCATAGGTAATATTGAATTGAGTAACTTGAATTTAATGTTCTCAACAATATTTTGACGAGATAATATGTAAATGCATAAATTCTTAAGTAATATCTGGGCCGAGGAAGATATAAAATGTACCTGCATTTGTGTGAAGGCAGAGCGACACGGCCCACTTGTATTCAATACTCCCTACCTCCCCCACCAATAGCCACGAAGTTAAGCTTATCGGTATTTAGAACTGCGTCTTACTACCCGTGTCCTAAATCCCAGTGCAAGATGTGTACCAGCATTTGAGCACTTTCGCTAGTAGTGTGTATGTGGCCAAGCAAAGGTATATGGTTGACCAGAATTAGCCGAGCCTTTAGTCGGCATGCCCACTTGCGCTGGAGCGAAAATCGGTAAGGTTTTCAAGAAATTCCACAACTGTGGGGGATTCCTGCGAGTTCACTCTGATTGAATTCGTTTGAGCAGGCACTTAAAGTAGTTGAGAAATATACTTACAAGTGGTACGAGATTAAATCTTAAAGGGGGGAAAACACTATTAGCCATCCGTGGGGGTAGTTATAAGTATGTATAGACTTTTAGCGTTCATTGACCATCCGTGAGGACTTTGACCTTGTCTAATATAAAGACAGTTCCGATACAATCAAATTTTCATAGGAAGGTACTTTTAAAATGACGGCAAACTAGTTCATCTCTGCCCAAGGACCCCAAACTAGCTTTCACGAAGTTGTTTTCTATGATCTTTGGCTGACAATGTCAAGATATTACAACCCCCTCCTCCAAAGGCCAGATTATTGCGTACAACAAAGGATGCTGTAGCATTATATTTGTTAGAAATAAAATGTACCTGCACTTGTGTGAAAGTCCCTGTTATTAGCCACAAAGTTCAACTTATCGGTATTTAGAACAGCGTATTACTACCTGTTCGGGTTATACGCTACCGGATTAGGAAAGGTGAAGAAAGGAAATGTTTCAGCGTCTACGCTGAGGGAGAGAACCTTCTATAAGAGTGCGCAAGCAAAAATTTAACATCCCAAGTTGTACCCGTCTGAGGCACAAACCGTGGATGATAAGGGAGGGAACCGGTCTCAGTACACTCTTACGAGAGGGATTCAAACGAAGCTCTTCAGGAAAGCGTGAGATAAGAGCTGATTTTGGCTAGGCGAAATGTTTAACTGCCTTTGCCAGGGATTGAAATGTGAAGTAATTAGCGTTTTTTGCCCTCTAAGGGACTTGAACCCTTACCTCCTTATGTCACAGAGCGAGTTGTGCACCCAAATTCGTGCGTCATTGACAACTGAACGCGAGGGGTGAATCTAACCATCCCCATACATCTTCCTGCTAATAGCCGCAAAGTTAAGCTTATCAGTATTTAGAACAGCGGCTTACTACCCGCCAGGGAGATCAGGAGTGAAACAGTAAAACCATAGAGACATATTTTGTAGAGTGGAATAAGAAGGAGGATAAATGTACCCGCATCAGTATGATGTTATAAAACAAAATGTGTCTTCTTACTACCCGTCCGGGGCATAAACCGTGGACGTAGTATCCTGTGATGTTCTTATTGCTTTATAAATTTATGTTTCATAATCAGATTGGCTGTATATTAAATAATTATCTTCTGGATTACCATCATTAACGATCACCTAATATAATAGTTTAATTTTGAATATAAATAAAAGACAATACACTATAATATGTATCGTTATTAACAGTTTTTTAATTTCAATTGTACCGAGCCAATTTAAAACAATAAGCGTGGCTGAAAATTAATATTACACCATTGATGATGAGACCATTAGTATTTGTCCAGATCAATGGTATCGATTGCAGCTATATGTTTAAAGTCTTAGGTTAGCGAGTTTGTAAAGCATTGCCGTTATTTACATGTGACTATTAGTCTTATTTAATCTCTCACTTGTTTATAATATATATATTATAAAAGAATTTAGCAAAACATTTGATGTATTCTCTAAATTAAATCTAGTCCAAAGCACCTGAATAAAAAAGTGTCTGGTAACGCGTCTTACTATGTGCATGATTGGTTTACACACCTAATGAATGTATAAATTAGAGAAAATCAACACACATACGAGCTGTCCAGTTGGCTGCACTTCAGTTTGGTGTCGTAATAAATTATAGACAAATAAACCTTCTCCCTAATACAGGGTTTTTGAAGCAAAACTAACTGAGCGAAAAACCACAGCTGATGTTTAGAAGTTGTAAGGGTTGTGAGAGAGTCCCGGTTTGATTCCCTGTTTGACAAATATTATTTAATATTCTTTAATATATTGGCTAATTTCATAATTACCCTTCAAATTTATATTCATAGGTGACTATAATTTTCTATAGCAGTGGTCTAGGGTTCTGCGGTGCACACTGTAGGTATTTCTCCTCCGGATCATTTTATTAATCATCCTTAACGCACGTTTTGCCAGAAAGGGTACGTGTTACTCATATAGTTATGGTGGGGGAGGTTTTGGGTTCGAATCTCACTCAGGCGAACTGGGGGTGGTTTTATACTCTCCCTCACTCCACGTAAACTCTGGAACATTACTACCTTACTCCTTCAGCCCGTGACGGATATCTACATCCACGCATGTTGACAGACGATACCAAACAACTAATTTTAATAGATTTTTGTGGTGGGGGATAGAGGCCCCTAACTTAGGATTTCGAGGCCCCTGATTGTGCATAATTAGAGCTCTGTCAATGCTCTCTAGTTGTGAACAAACCCATTACATCATAGGGGGTTGCGACATTGCGATGACTAGTTACAACATCACGGGGAAAAAACCATTGCTCACAGTTAAAAGGTCACGATCTATTATTGTCTTGTCGTCCCACCAAACTGGTGCCTGTCATCAGATAAAACCCATTACCACATAGGGGTTTGCAACATTGCGTTGACGACACCGGGAAAACCCATACCACATAAGGGGTTGCAACATATATCTCTAAGGAGGGGAAGTGAAAGGGGTCTCAAGGCAGGGGAACCATTTATCACACTCTACCCCTAACGGTCGTCAAGAGAAGTTCGTGCTATTTGTTCCGGGAAGTGAAAGGCCGTCCAACAGAGCGAGGGAGCAGTCAGTGTAACTTTGTTCGTTCTGTGCCGGGGCGATGTAAGGAGGGCATGGAGTGAAGGAAAAGTGAAAGGGATTTTACGGACGTGATACGCTGTCAGCTGCTTGGTGGTCACACTCTTTGTTAAGCGGACGAGCAGAGAAGATGGTCCCAACGTTCACTAGCGATGCCGAATAAGGAGCGCTCGGCACCGTGGACTGCACGCCAATAAATAAATAAATAAAAAACTCCAATGTCCCATCCCAATCCTACCCAGACATAAAAATACCAATGAACAAAAAACATATGATCATAAATAAAAAAGCAAAGAGTATACATAAATAACCCATGAACACAAATAAAAAAAGCAATGAGTATACATAACTAACCAATATAAAAAGAAAATACAAGTACCAACATGTCTGGGTTGGTAGGGGAGGGTACGGGGGGTGGGGAAGGGGGCCAGAGAGGAGGGGGAATCCAATAGCCAATCAGAGCTAAAACAACATTGCGTAACAACCAATGACAGTACGTAATCGTCACAACACACACTCTATCCACTTCGGGTCAAAGGTCAAAGGTCAAAGGTCAAAGGTCAAACTGGAATGATAGGGCGTCCCAGGTAGTGTTAGATATTAGATACCGCAGCCATCTTCGACTTGGGGGAGCTTTATAATACCAATAGAACAACATTTGTACAATTGAATATCACAAAATGAATTAAATTTCCAACTTATTATAGTTGCTAGCAACAGTTATAGTCGCATCTAAATATCATATTCATTAAATTGAAAAATGATACCTGTAAACGGGAATGGAGCCTGGGAACTTTCACTTAGTATGCCAATCCCTAACCACTGAGGTATCCAGGAACTCTTGTATAGCTCAGTTGCTAGTACATTGGCGTACTAATCTAAAGGTTCCGGGTTCAGTTCCCCTATTAAAGTTTCATTCTTCAATTCAATGAATATGATATTTAGATGCGGCTATAACCGTACTTAACGTGGATATTTAATCAATCAAGATATGCACATCCGTAAGGTTGTCGAAGGTGTCTGTGTTATGTCATAGCTCATGGTCTTAATTGATCGCTGATATGTAGTTGACGATTTTCGCACGTCCTTCACAGATTGTGCCTTAAAATATAAGTGAAGAATGACCCCTAGCACGGGAAAATTCATAGATAGCTCAGTGGTAAAGCATTGGCGTACTACATTTATTCTTCTTCCATTACTGAAATATCTTTCGCATATGCCAGATAGTTATTGTTTCCATTCAAGATTACCTCTTTACGGTTCTTCTTATCTATTTCTCTTTTAAATTTATCTAAAATTAGGTTTAACAGCATTGGTGAAATAGCAATCCTTGCCGTAATCCGATTTTCATCTAACGCTTTCTTGAAAATGCTCCTTTAAATTTTATTTTTGTATTTGTCTTCTCCGTATGCTATTATCATCCTTCTTAGTTTATGTGGAATTTTCATCTATTTCATCACGTTATACAGACTTTCTTTATGAATGTTGGTGTACGTTATGGAAAAGTCTAAGATCTTAGTTAGCACTTCCCCAAAGTTGTTTCATTACAAAAAATACTATTCGTAGTGCTCCTCCTAGCTCTAAAACAAGACTGATATTTTCCAATCTTTATGTCAACATAAGGTTTTAGCTTTTATAAGATAATTTCATTACTGATATATTTTTGTATGACACATTTAGCAGGGATATACCTTTATAACTTTTACATTCCGTTTTACTACTTTTCTTGTGTACGGGCACGACTACCCATTCTTCTGGAAACTGCTTTTATTTCCATAATATGTTGATTAATTGGTACACCTCTATGTGTAACCTATAGTCAACCTCTTAAATCATCTCTTATGTAATTTTCTTCTCCCACTGCGTCGCAGTTCGTGAGCTTTATTATTGCCTTCTTCACTTTCTCTTTTGTTATTTCTATATCAAATTCTACCACTTCTGTTTGATCTTTTCCTTATATCACTTCCGGGTTAGAACATTTCGGCAGCTCCCAAAAATTTTATCTCCACCATTCTAGGATTTTTTCATTCTGCCACATTGTCTCTTTCTTAATCTTTTAATTGACTGGAACATATTTCTACTGTTGATATTTTGACTTTCCTCTTCTATTTTGTCTATCCACACAGTCAAGTGCTTTCTCATTTCCATTCTCAGAATCTTTGATGCTTCTCTTCTCATTAACTGGTAGGTTTCTTTCCTTCCTTCGTTCTACACACCTTTTAGCCATTCTTCCCGGCTTCCTCACAAGTTTCATTGAACTAATTTTGCTTTTTTACAGATTTATTCTTTTTTCAGGACTTTATCTACAATCTCTTTCACCAAGTTTTTAATTAGATTCCACTTGCTATCAATTTTTTATTCTTCCCTCTCTTCTTTGTCGTTTTTCAGGATTTCAAAGCGTTTTTTTATCTCAATCATGTATAATCGTTTTCTTTCTTTATGTACCCAGTTTATTCTTTATTTGCCGATTTAAGAACATTCTAGATTTAATTCTACCAGTCACCAAGAAGTGATCACTGTCACCACCAGCTCCTTTATACCAGTTGTTCTCTACCTTTTTTTGCTTGTGGCTCACTTCTGAATTTAATTAACCTCTGTGCCCCCTCCACTTCATAACGTTTAATCATAACAAATGCAATATTTATAACTAATATCTATTATATTTTATCAACTACACTTTTCATTTAAAATATGTATTATTTATTAAAATATAAGAAATATTAATAATAAAAAGGAGTTTATTAACTACAATCTTGTTTTATAATAGTATTTTTACTCATATCATATTTTGTTTATTTATCATTTATAATTATGCTCTTAGCAAAAAATAGTACAATACTATTGATGTCCCTTTAGTTTAGTAAGATTATTGTTACTGATGAGTAAAAGCAAGTTTTTGTGTAGTCTATCTGGTTGCAGCGTTGTTATAGATAATCGAAGATCACGTCTCTTCACAATATTAAGACGTTTATGAGTTTTGATAACAGTTAAAGAACCCCACTAAATCTAGATTCAAAAAGACATAAAGTGTGAAATACGATTAAAAAAACAATTTCGCCCAAAGCTGGGAAAAGAGTTTTGCAATTTCATTGCTTATCCATAAAGGTTTGTCGTTTTTGAATGTAGCTTGGGGTGTTATAACATTTTGCAATCCAATGAGACATTATGTCAACATCTTGTCTGGGATAGTTATCTATCTGGTCGCTAAATCAAAATTTTATATTATTATACACATTCTTCAAATGCTCAATAAATACAAAAATGTCATCATCTTGCAAGTCTAAGTCAAGAGTGGCGAATGAAGGAATTATCAGTAGCTCTCAACATCCAATATTACTCAAGAATATTTATAGTTTTCGAAGGAAAGCAGAAATGGCTTTTTTGCAAGATATAAGACTGATGTTTTTTCTTTGAAGTTGTTTGTTCAACAAATTCAGTTTTTCAAATATATCCTAGATATAAAATATCTCACACTTAGCAGCAACGATCTGTTCTCCGAGCTGCTTATCATTTAGAAATGAACAAGACGGCCCCAAAGTGCAAATACAACAAAACGACGAAAATATCTTTCCCAAACTATCTGAATAGTGAACTGAAGAATAGCTGAAATTTACTTTAAAGGTGGTGGTAGATCTCATGAGAGTAGTGGGGATTGCTTAGGAATATAATTAAACATTTTCCCAGTTAAACATTTTTCTAGGGTTTTTCCCACTCCAAGAAGGCGGGGGCTAAGTCACGAGTACCTATTTACCATTGCTTGGAATTCTCAGATCCAAAATTGTGGTTCAAGTACAATAAGTTCTGTCCCTTCTAAATATGATGCACCAAAACAAGTATATATTGAGTTATTGTATTATTGTATGTACTGACCATTTTGTATTGTCATGTCTATGTTATATGGGTAATATTTGTATTATAAAAGTGAACTTTTCATGGCTCACTTAACAGTTTCTATGGTTCCCCAATTGTACAACTTCTACCCTGTGGCCCTCAGAAAAACGGAATGGCCCACGTTGAGAACCACTGCTCTATACGACCTCACATCCTCTACCCACTTTATCTCCTTAGTCTCCGTCACTACATGGTCTATCTAATTCACTACTAGACCTCAGTAGTTTGTATAGCTTTATTAATAAATAATCAAATAGCCAAAGCTATTATTTATGCTTTTAGTGAAGATTTTCTGATAGCTCGTGATCTTAATAAAATCACACATTTGTAGCCGACGATTTCCGCACGTCCATCATATACTCTGCCTTAAAATTGAATGAAGAATGATCCTGGGCACGGGACGATTCCTGGATAGCTCAGTGGTCAGAGCTTTGTCGTACTAAGCCAAAGGTCCCGGGTTTGATTCCCGTGTCCAGGTGTCATTTTTCAATTTTCAGAATGTATTAATAAAGATATATATATATATGTATACATAATGTATTAACCCTATATAATGGACAGTAGCCCCATGGCTTCTTTGGTGCTGACTGACAGCTCACAGCTGACAACTGACGGCTTTGAAAAGTTACCAGATCAAATTATGAATCCCTACACCGAACCATATGATCTGCAAAAATATGTGTTTAGCACCAGTCACTTCTGACATTCAAAATGTAGGTATATACCTAAATGTTGACTATCATAAGTCAGCTGTGAGCTGTCAGTCAACACCAAAGAAGCCATGGGGCTACTGAAGGAAAGGTGGGGTGACAGCTAACATCAGGTTATTTATTGTAAACATTGGTTGAATTTTGGTTAATGTTAAACTATTTAGAAATAACTATTTATATTATAGTATAAATAAAAAAAATATTTCCGTATAGGTTAGCCAATGTTTGCAATAAAGAACGTTCTGCTAGCTATAACTTACCACCTCTCTTACCGTAGATGGAGTATAAACTTATATTTGTAAACCTTTCAACATATGGCCATACCTTGGTCGAGCCCCCTGCTCCCAACCCCACTCTTTGAAAGTATTATTAATAATGTATATTTGTATTTATTCTCAATACCTAGCCTGGTAGCTAATGGAATCTTATAACATTCATAGTTACTATGAACCCATTATATTATCTTTTTTTATTATTATTCTTTAAGATAGATTCATGTTAATTCCCTTCCACCTATTTTTGGGGGAATTTCCCAAGAGCCAATAAATATACCTGGCCCACGCACCTCTCCACCCACCTTCACACCCAAATAAACTGGGTACGGCCAAGTTTTAGCACATCAAAGAATTCAAAAAAACAACGAATTGAGAAAGTATTATTATTATTATTATTAGCACCGCGTCTTACTACCCGTTCGGGTTATACGCACTTACGCTAATGTGTAATGGTAGGGTGATTGTGAGATGAAATGAAGGACCTACAGTTTAACGTGGAATCCGAACCACGGTGGCGGCCTGGCATTCCATTGAGAAAGTAGAAAATTGTAATGGTACAGTTATGAAATGACTCGCATGCAAAAATCCTAAGTTTTTTTTTCTCAAAAACGTAGTCATCCAAGAGGTGGCATAGAAATTTCTCATTATATTCTTCAATGTAGCTATCGACAAAATAATAAAACCTTTTTATCAATATTCGGTTGTCAGGAATATGAACTATATATTTCAATGGAATATTATATTTGTGCCAAATTCACTTGGAAAGTTATTTCATTTTAAGGCGTTAAAATTTTTAAAATATTTGAGGGACCTAAACTGTTTTAATTTTATCAGTGGGGAGTTTTACAATATTGATGTGTGTGTGCGCGCGCGCGTGTGTGTGTGTTTGTATGTATGCGTGCGAGTGCCTCTTTGCATTCCAAATTTTGATACCATTAAATTATACTAACTCTAATTTTGTAATTTACTATATAATTAAACTTACTTTGTATGATTCGTTAGTATGGCTCATATCATCACATTCCATCTCTTGTAGCAAAGAGTGATTGTTACTTTGAACTTTATTGGAAAGAGTTTCCACTTGGCTACCTAACATACTATTTAGTTCGTGAAGCTCCATCACTTCTCGTTGACACTGTCGTAACTGAAATATAACATTTTTTAGTCAATATTGTTAAAGTTATTAGTGCAATTTTATATTTGTAACAAAACTATTCATATTCAAATCCATGCAATTTATAAAGAAATATTACTACATATATTGAACTTAAACTGTAAAGCGAAAAGAGTAACCTATCTTCATATCCTATACCTTGTATACAATCTTTTTGTTTCATTACTAGAAGATTGCCATGAAATGATACGTATATATAAATTTTGTAAGAGTAGGCCTACCGTACTATTACAAAAAAAAAACACACCATTGGCTTATGTTTTTTTGTTCAAGTGTATTGAAATAAAATATTCGAGGTGCAACCTCAAATAGGTTTAATGTTAACTAAAAGCTGCTAAAACAGGATCTTGGCCTGGGCAGGAGGGGTCGATTCCCCAAAAATTGACCAAAAATTAAATAACAAGACTTTATTTGATACTAGCAAAAGCCCCAAGCGTTGGCCGTGGTAGCCATGCAATGGATCGCGTGATTACCCATGGAAACGGTTTTATTTGCTTCAAACAGACAGAAATAACTCACTTCAATTTATTTATTCCTACCCTGTTTTTAATTATTCAAAATAAAACCCAAATTTTAAAATTCCAGCCCTCTGCATGCGATAGATATCGCGTAACGAACATGCCAGACAGACACACAGATACACAAACGCTTCATTTTATTAATATAGATTTAAACAATAAAAGAATAAAGGTAAACAAACAACCATGTATGTCTAATATCCTGCATTATAATGTCAAAGTATATGATTGTTTTTAAGGATCTTAACACAGGGTTATTAACACCAGGGTCCACACTTATAGAGCGTTTAGAATCCCTGGTACTAGAACCAATCTCGCACCACAATAGGACCAATTATCTTTGACCTGACCAGAAAATGAACTGATAAAGCTACTATAGCTGGTTAGTTAACCCATTGAGGCATAATACCCTAGTGTTCGTGGTCTTATAAATAAAATATATTTAAAACGATAATTATAGCTGATATTTCTATTAACAATGTGCTTCCAGCCCTACATGTTTTAAAGTTTATAGAATTAAGCTACCTTTGCTTCAGTCTTATGATTTATCTTTAGATTTAAAGTTGAAATATTTCCTATAATTTATCTTTAGAGTTGAAGTTAAAATATTTCCTTGTTGAAAAAGTAAGACAGAAAATAAATGAATACTATATTTAACAGGAAATTATATTCATATAGAATAACCTTGTTCGCGTGGTTTAAGACGTCAGTATCACAATAGATGCCAACATTCAAATAAATACGTATAATGTCTTCAATCGATTGCTTAGAATTTTAAATTCAGGACACTTGGTATGAGCTACCAAACGAAACATTTTTTGAACAATCGCCATCTTGAAGCGGATAAACAGCTCACATAACCATAAACAAACGTCGTTCGGCCTAGGTTCAAAGAATATCCCTGCAAAATTTCGTTAAAATTGGTCCAAAATTATGACAGTAATCGCGGCACAAACAAACAAAATGCCAAATAATCCAGTTAAAACAGGACCTTGCTCCTTTCTGTCAATTAATGTCTAGCAGTCGGATCTTTACAACATTTGAAAACTGTATTAGCTCATTCATAAATTTCAAATTTCGTCAAAGTGTTTAGTTTTTAAAATAAAACTACCTTTAAGCATTTAAATACAATTTCTCCCGACCTTATTCATGAACAAAAGAGTAGTGTATAAATCTAACAGATTTGAGTCGTGTTTTTATTTTAATTACCAACCCATAAGCGCAAAAAAAAAATCAATGCATATTATTTAAATCACTGCTCTTAATAAAAATAAATTATTCTCATTTTATATATCATATTGATGGCCCTTCCGTTTTACTTTTTTTTTCCACGATATATACTGTACTTTGGGGTGGTAAAAATTGTATTAGGTATACATTTATATAATTATATTGGGTATTCTTTGTAAATTAGGTTTGCTATTATATGTATCTAGTATCTGTATTGAAATAAGTCAAGAGGTTGGGTGGCCAATTGTAAAAAGTCTACGAAAGGCTTCTATATGCTCTGAAAGCTCCACTCTTGGGCTGGATTGAAGAATACTACGAAAACCCCTCGTTGGGTTCCAATTGTATAATTCTAAGAAGCCTCACGTTGGCTCACCAATTGTAATATTCTAAAGAACCCGAGTTGGGTAACCAATTATAAAACACTACGATGAAAAGCACCACGGTTGGACGGCAATTGTAAATATCTTTATAATATTAATATCTGTTCCTGGCTAGCTCAGCTTCTCTTATCGACGCGATTATCATGTAAGGGAATTCCCATTTATACAATAAATACACTTTGATCCTTTTTATATTAATTTATTATTAAAACGTACTCCTTTATACGTTATTACTATAACAATTTACAACCTCAGCTAGTACAATTAACCCGTCCCTACGCCAGTCACTGTACACTAAATCTTAATTAGATATGTGGGCACAAGCAACACACGTCTTGTCGCCACCCCAGTCACTGCGCGTCTCCTAGACTTACTGGTGTATCAATCATAGTTTGTTTCTCTATCGTGTATTTTCAAACTCTGATTACATGGACGATTGTACCAGAGTGGACTGACAATCTCGACCTATCACAATAGAGTAGTTTGAATTTTGGCTTTCTGGTTTGCTGGACAATGCAACCACTCCGTACTAAGGAAAAGGTGTATTTATCTTAGAACGAAAATTAAGTGCAAGATCAGCTCTTTTCATGTTGGTTTAATCGTCCAACGCACCCAGTAAGCACATTTAAAATAAAATAAATGTATTGCCTTCCAAACTGCCTGAAGGGCTTAAATATTCTAAAATTCAAATGAATAATTAAAAATAATATTATAAAATAAAGAGAATTCCCAAATTTAAATATAAAATGCAAATAAAATATTAAAATTGCAGTCTCATCCTTTCTTTTCGAAACAACATTGGGTTTACAAGTTGGGACTCTATACAGTATTTTATTATTTTTACATCTGAAACTCTTCGTTATTTAAGTTTAGCAAAATATTAATTTATCAATGTATTGTACATTGATCCTATTTCTCTAATTTAAATATATCCGTGTTTAGCAAGAATTGTTTGTGTAAAAACTAAGGTTTATTATAAGTACCGTATTAAAAAAATTATGCTATACACCATACACTATGGAAAAATTACATTAAATGTCAATAGGGTTTTAAGTACCATATTATTTTAATTAGTCTTTTATACAAATTTGCCAGTTTTTAAAAGACTCCCTGGATCCACCACTAAACAAGAGCAATTTATTTTGACCGAGATGAAAGGAGTTATATGGACTATTACCATGCATTTACGTTTATCCTGCTATTGTACTAATTAAAGATAATAAAAATGATCATGAACGATATTGAGTAGGTCTAATATAAATTAATTTAACTTTAACTTTGACTAACAAAAGCTGGTACATAGGTTTTTTTTGTGAAAGAAAAAATAGTTTAGGAACTTAATAACAATATACTAGATGCATTTGTGTATGTATGTAAAGCTTACTATTCTTAAGATTAGACTTATATGTAACTAAGCCATATAATCGATATAATATATTTATAATATAATAAAATATATTATATATATTTAACAAAACCATATATATTTTAAAATATAGTATATATTAACCTATGTATACATATATATAACTTATGTATTATAAGGTTAATATATAGGGCTATAAAATGTTTATTTATATTAAAGGCTTATGATTTATATTTAGTGTTTATATATTAAAGGTTTATATATATGATGTATATATAAGGTTTATGTATACTATTTATATAGCCTATATACATTAAGGGTTTATAGTTAAAGGATTTTATATTTATTTATAATTTATTATGTTTATACACATAAAAAGTTTAAATATATATCAAAGATATTTATATATGTATGTATATAGATTAAAGGTTTGTATACACACACATATATATGTGTGTGTTTTATAAGTATATTAAAGTTGTATATAAAAATATATTTCAAAGGTTTATATATATATATATATTAATGGTTTATATTTATATGTATAAATGGTTAACACATACATCCTTCCAGTAAAAAATAATATAGGGCAATTATAACTTCAAAGTATCTAGAAAAGGACCATGTACTGTACTTTTATTAAACAGAAACGTAAAATTTTCTACGGCTATAGTGATTAAAAGATAATCCAATATAATACTACAGTGTATTACACCGCTATATTCTTACCTGAAGTTCTTGTTCGCGAATTTGGTGTTCTAAAGATATTATTTTGTACGTTGCGTCATCCAATCCAGAATTTAAAGCTTCCCTCTCTTGCAAAAGTGTTTGCATTCTCCGTTCAAGTTCAGTCTTTTTTTCTGACATCATATTGATCTGATTTAAAAGAAAAAATGTAGCAAAACGTTACAAAGTATTGAGATAAACATTTATTTGCTAACACCAACATAACTTTATTTTTTGACAAAAGTTAAATTTGATTTTAAAACAGAATGTCTAATATTTAGTATCAAACACGATTTAATTAGAACCCAACTAAATCTTCAACTTTAATAGCTAAGGCATTGAATATCCTAATTGTAAGTTCTACTAAAAAAATTCGACCAGAGTCTTTTTACACACGACTCCTAAGAAAACAAGGGTGACTAACATAAAATAGGAACAACCCTTAGTACCCATATCGGTGGTCGCTTGGTCTAAGGCATAATTATTGCAATAAATTGAAATGTCAGTGACAGGAAAGTCTAGGTTCACACCTGGGCCGGGTGCACTGGGGAGTGGTTTTCCACATGTGCATTTTACTGTAGTTTCTAAACCCATTTTTTAAGTTAATGTGAGGACATTTCCTTTGAACTAACTTCTAAATACTAACTACGTCACCCATTAGAGATAATATATTATTTAATTTGGTGTTAAAATGTAACAATAAATAAACATCATCAAGAGTATGAACGAATTAAACTTTTAAAAAATATCCATATGATCAGTTTATTCGCAAGCCTGCTATCAGGTTATGTTCGTGGGGTGCTGAGCGATGACACTCCATGTGAAAGCTCAAGTTTATAAGCTCCAGAAGACCTGAGTAATAGAAAAAAACAAATTCAAAAATTAAATGTAATATAAGATATATTTGCTTGTTAGGCTTGTAGTTATCATCCTGACACCGATATTTCAAAAATCAGAATAACACGTCTAATGCATCTCAGCATATCAATATAGAGGTTACACCTGACTTGTGTTTCCCAGATTATCTAAATAGTGACTTAACATTTGTCTTAGGTTACACATAATCTGAATATTTATAAGCTCACGCGACGGAACCTCTATTTATGGGTATAATCTATTTTATTTATTTGAGGTATTTAACGTGCAATTTCTGAACCCACTGATTATATCACCACACTAGAATTTCTATGAACGAGAGTGAAAGGGCCTAATAATTTTGCCGGGGAAGGTATATTCACATGCCATCCAGGGTTATTTTACATGCCACACTTCCCCTCCGAAAGAAGTTGTGCTACGGATATTTATCGCTCAAGAAAAATCGATAGGCCCTGGCTGGGTTTGAACCAACGAACTGCGGGTCCTGATGCGAGAACTTTAGCCTAAGCCTACTGAGGACGACAATAGTATATTCTAGAACATGAATATAGGAGTTGACTCACCTGAATTAGATATACCTATTCATCTGGATAGCGGCTTTGTTTCTGAGTATCGACCTTGTTTGACCATATAGTGGCATACCTAACACAGGTAATTTAGCTTTGCAAAATGGTGTATAACACACCGGATTCAGATGTTCTAGCAGATCAGAATAATTTGCAAAATGTCTAAGGCTACTCGCACATTGAAACCGACTACGTATGACTAGGGGTCGCGCCTCATCGCACAAAGTAGCCTGAGCAATCCCGACACGAGACAAAGAACGAGAGTCCTCACAATGGAGGCGACTCAGTCGTACGACTACGCAAGTATTGTTCCGACCTGCGACCAGATCCTAACAAGTTGGGATTTTTCGTTGGAGTCATACGACCTGACTAGTCTTTTTGAGTGTGTTTTGTTTTTAAAAATTTCCAAAATGAAGACAGGAAAATTGCTAAGTCTCGTTTTCGAAAGGAAGTGCCTTTAGGGTCAAAAAAGACGACCACTACCATTCGAGAGACGTCCAGAGAGATGCGTGGTATATATGTTTGACACAATCATTCCTACTTCGATGCCTTCTTCATTGCCAGATCAACTGATTATTAGGTGACCTGGTGGCCTAGGGGTTAGGTGTCGGACTTCTGTGCTGGGGTCCGGGGTTCAATCCTCAGTCCCGGTACAGATTTATCTGATTATAAAACCCTTCCTTCATCTCTGACAAGATGTGTATTAATCACAACTTGCGAATGTGGGGAATGCCAGGCCTCCACCGTGGTTTGGATTCCACGTTTAACTGGAGGTCCTCCATAACAGAATATTTTCAAAGAGGTACAATTGAGAGTTCACTTTTCCCTCTATTTAAAAAAACTCCAAAGAATGCACCACTCAACGACAACTAGGGGGTACAAGGATAGATTGCATCTGAGAAAGTTGGTCTCAATGTGCAGAATCCAGTCGTACGACCAAGTCGCGTGTAGTCGGGCGTTCGTCGTAGGCGTACGTATTCGGTTCCAATGTGCAAGTAGCTTTATGCTTAGTCCCATATTATCAGAAAAGTGTTTAGCACACGTGACTCTGATATTATAGCTACCAGAATAGTCGTTATGATGCCTGTTTGCACTGGGGATAGTTTTTCAAAAATATACTATTCTATCTCTATTCTAATTATTTCAAAGGAGTAACTTAACATATACCTTCCTTATTTTGTTTCCTAGGGTATGATATAGTCCGCTATAGTCAGGATTGGCGGAAAATTATGAACGGTTTATCAATCTTATTTATATATAGAAATCTTTTCTCTGTATAGTTGCTAAATTACCTCTTCTCGCAAAATCTCTATACTGTTGACATGATCTTGCAAACTTGATTTTTTCTCATTGCATTGATCCCTGAGGATTTGAATTTGATTTGTTAGCTGCTCCTCCATATTGCAGGACTATAAACAAAATTAAGCACATTATATAACAAATTTGAATAAAATTAACTAGAGAACATATTTATAGTTTTTCTTTGGTAATTTTAGGAATATACTTCAATCTGCACTCTAAATTATTATTGCTCATTGCGTTATATTTATGAATACATATATATTATTATGAGTCAATAAGAATATTACAAGTTGATTGCATCGACATTATAAAATGTTTCAAGGGGAATTGTAAAAGATTATTTGGAAGAGTAGGCCATGATATAGAATAAGATATTCTCAGAACCTGAGTTAAGTTTTGCCTATACATTAGCAAACCATCTTTCATACAATTAATGTAGTTAGTACCTATACAATTTTATAAAACCTTCTAAAATTATGTATTAACGAGCATATTTATTATGTTGTTAATGAGGGAAATTATGTCAAGTTGTTTGCTACACACTGAGCTGTAAATTTATAAAAAGAATATAAATAAACATTATAAAACTTATAATATACTGATTGTACAGTCTTAATCTAATGCTATGTGGGAAATTATAATTTTTAAATTAAACAATGTTATGTTGTGACACATTAGTTACAAGATTATTAAATACATTTATTAGTATACAAAGATGCAAATTAAATTTAAATGTAGATTAATAAGAAATTGGAACAAAATTATTTAATTTGGGTATGTAGGGAACGCGAGTTTATATAGCAAAACTTTTTTTTTGCTAAAATAAATCAAATATTGCTTCAGTTGAAACATAGAGTTTAATGTCCTTCACATGATATCAACAGTTCTTGAATATCAATAATGAGAATAGCGCCATGATTACAAACTTTGTATAGTAACATAAAATGTTGTAATTAAATTTCAGGACACCCTTGACAGATATTCAAGAAGTGTTGAGGTCACCGTGGGAAAAAAATGAAACTCTATATTTGTACTGAAGCTATATTTAATTTATTTTTACCAAAAAAAGTTTTGAACTGAAATCTGCAAAAATCACTTACCTTTTCTCGCGTCCCCTGCATCCCCACCTTAATGTAGAATGACTATCAACCTAAGGTAAAATGTAAACCTAGAACATCGATGTTTAACAAAATGATCAATAGTGCTCAAACTACCCCAACACAAGTCCTTACACTTCAATTAAAGTCCCCCAATACACATAGTTTCACTCCTTATTCATTAAGTAATATCCCTCACCTTTCACAACCTACTATCCCTTCTCTTTTCATATCTCCCATGACTTACTAAGCCTTATTCTCAAATCTCAGTTGTTAAATGAGGTGCTAAACTTTGTTATGTCTTCTACCAGATAAATGTGTTCCTTGAGAAAGCAATCTGTAAGATAGAGCTATGAGTATTGGGAGGGAGGTGAAATTGAAGATGAATAAGGGAGTCGGTAGTGGGAAAGTAGACAGCTACCGGAGATCATTTAGGCTGTGAGTACGTTCTATTTTTCTGGGTTAATAGTACAATCCAACTCGAGAAGCACTAATTGGGTCCCAGAATTCCGTTCGTAAGTCCCCAAAGTCCTCTAATACAAAATAACTCTTTATAGCAATGACGAAAGAATTTCAGCAAAAATAAATAAAAAATGACTGCTTCAACACTTCTTCTATCTACTAGATGGTTACGAGCGTCAACAAATGTCAGGCTGAATATTTAGAGGAGTCTTGTGTCCAAATTGTACACCTAATGCGTTTCAACCCTAATATTGGATTCGTTAATGTGGATGCTCTGATTTCATTTTCAAACCTGTCCTCTCGAGGCGAGTTAAGCCAGGGGTCTGATGATGACAAAGATGATTTTAGGACAATAATATCCCAACATTAGGGAAAGTTGGACACGTTAGTAAGTCATAGAGTGAATGATAACCATATCTATAGTGTTACTAGTACCATAATATAATCAGGAATGGCTTACCGAATAACCTATGGTCCTCAATTGGTAAGATGGAAAGCAGCCGAAATATTAGAGTAACGAATGAAATTTGTGAACCTATAGCGGTAGTGAGGTAGCTGAGAAGTAGAGTTTAGTTTCATTGTACATTAAAGATGCTTCACACACCCTCCAAGGAATACTTTCAACAATCATTGGTATTAAGAGAGAGTAAAGAAGCACCTGGTTAGGGTCGTAGTCAGGAGTCTCCTGACAAAGAAAAAAGCCATTGTGATTCAGAAAAACCTTCTGTAAATGGACTTCCCCGTCAAGATTGTCTCTTATAAGCTATTTTAATGGAGATTGAATAGGAGGGTTGGTGGAAGGCAGAAGCTGCCTAGCTTCATATTCTTTCTGGCGTTCGGTGAGAAAGCCACGGGAATGAATATTCTTTCTTTGTTTCTCCACTTCAAAGTGAAGTACAAGTCCTCCAGAGATCTAGTTCAGTGCAAAAACCCCATTCCAATTCGTACGCATGCGTAAGGATTGACGCACCCATGTGAGATTGTGAGCTGTATTTTCTGTGGGAGTGAACGAACACGAAAGGGGCAGATATTCGAATTGCTTGAAATGCGAAAGATTTTACTTCTCGTCTTGGTGGGGATGTCCTACAGTAAAAGGTGTAACAGTCACAGCCACATCTGAACAAGAAAAGACAAATGGTATGAAAGAAGAAATGAAACCCTTGGTTCACATTCAGTGGCACACCCATGGGGGAGGGAGGCCTAAGAGGGCTCGAGCCCCCTCCTCCATCCATCCCAAAAGATATATATAAATAAAGAGAACGAAAGAGAACGAGAAGAAAACATTTTACTTGTCCGTATTTTATTATTTTGGAAAGTAATATTTGAATTTTTTTTTTTTAAATATACCTAAATGTGACTGGATTCTTTACAACATTCTTTTATATTTTAAAAATCCGAATCTTTTGAGAAAGTTTAAAGTTCTGGTGCTCTCTTATTCAGAAAGCCTGATGGGCGTTTGATCCACCCACGCCCACCGGCCAATCATTCAAACCTTCCATACAGGTAACCAATTATGACCCGCTTTTCTGCGCTGACTTTTGGATCTTTCACGAAAATTCTTTGTCTCCTTATAAAAAATCGCTGTGTCATAGGGCGTAGTTCCTGGTTTTACTTGAACTGTGAAAGGACTAGTTGAAATCGTGAGTTTGTTGGTAATCTGTTATTGTTAGTCGGTTCTCTAGTTAGCAAGAATAGAGTGTCATGACAAACTCTCGTCTATTCAATAAGATGAGTCTATAGTGTATTCAAACATAGTTTTCGTTAACCTTTGTATTTTTTATATAAAATTCCTCTCTCGAGTAAAGTTTCAACCCCCGCCACCCTACCCAACTATAATCATAGGTGAGCCCCTGGGCACATTGCATTGAAGATAGAGATCATGGTCAAGAGAGGTATTGTGGTACCCATTACCCCACGAGCCCCACTGGTGAACACATTTGCTGGTGCGCTGTTAAAGTATGTGCACTTTCTTCTCCTAGTCAAGGCACCTGTAACAGAGTCAGTACAGGCTGGCCCCACTTCCAGACCTATACTCATATTCCCATGCATCCCATACTTTACACTCCACCAACACCTTCCTCGCCCACCTTACTCCTACACCTGTGCCTTTATCACCATTCCGTGAACACAAAATTTAAATTTGCTATTGAGCTTCTTAAAGAAATATCTGGATCTGCTTCTTGAGACTTTTAATCAAGTCCCTTAAAGGGTATTCAAGAACCTCCGAGAAGCAATCGTGGCTTTCTGGTTACTGAACACAACATATTATAAATTATACTTTAATTTCCTTAAGAATAGCCTTATCTCACCGCTAGGGATAGCTACCAGTTCTTCTTTCGTGGATCCATACGCCAAATCATAGGGGTCTTAAAACCTATATGTTGAGCATCTCTCATTTTTAACAGCAAAAAGTTCACAACAAACAATTCATTTTTTATTAGTTTTTTAATTAAAGCATTTTTACATTATTTCATTATTATGACATGGAAATATGAAAATAGTGGTTTGGATGTTTCTCTTATATTGTAGTAATAACGTATGTAATTCACTTGAAAATTATTTACAAAAGAGGGACTCTAAAAGATTGTCTTCACTTCCTAAATTAAAATCATGATCCGGACAAAATTAAGGTGGTTGATGACGTCATACAACCCGTATTTGTGCGATGTATTAACACATTAAAGACTTTTTATTTATGTAACTAATAATTGTATGCCTTTTTACCTTATCTATAAAAAAAATTATGTATTCATGTTATAATTATTTATGGAGGCCATTTATAAGAAGATAAAGGTGTGAATATAATACTTTTTATTTAAAATATAATGCACCATAATATTTATTGTTGCTACAAGAAAGAAACAGAAAAATACGTTATTATTGTTTCTTTCAATTAATCACGTAAAAGCCAATTATTAAGTAATCCTTAAAGAAGTAATATTGGAAAGATTTCTTAACTCTTTTATTAATTATATCGTTTTACGAAGCAAATTAAAATTATTTATACAAGGGTCTATATTAATTACTTTCAATGATGTATGTAATGAAAAGTAGTTTTTTTGGCGCCTCAAAAGCGTATTCGTAAGGAAATTAAAGCATAGTTTTCATGTAATGTACATTTTTAGAGCACTTAATGGCTGAAAGAGCTCACTGTCACACTATGGAACACAAATGTAGCCGCGAAAAATAAGTCTATACTGAATAGGTTCATGGGTAAAAATTGGAATAGCGTAATACTGCTGGAGGCCTATTTTATTATATCCTTCTGTGATATTTTCGTTTGCAGAAATTATCTAGCAACGTAACGGCAAGGGAGGAAGGGTGTGTGGGGAGGAGGGAGGAATGGACAGCTAGGTTCGCAGGAGTCTCAATCATATCGCATTTTTCTTCTCTCTATCCGATATACGGACGCATTGCCTGTTCCATTAGTAGCCTACACCGCTCAGTGTATCTCATTTTCATCTACTTCCGTCCCACAAAGCCTTACTGTCAGTTCAACCATGCCTTGGGGGCCGTTATGAATGCGCTGCAACGTGGTACCATGATCAGACTATTGGGTGATAAATACAATTCAAATTATCCCTAACAGGACTTTGATTATTCGTAATGGATGCGCCCAAACTTTATAGAAGACCATCTGGTGGTTCAGTATCCTCCCAATCTTTCTACCCATCCTAAGCCAAGTCCCCTCCTCGCTCCGACGTGCTATAATTCATCATCAGAGGATTCAGACAACTAATAGAATTATAGTATACAACTGAGCTTGATAAAGATCACATTCCGATTTTCGTGAGAGCCTTACGTCGAGCGTTCTTCCTAGAACCATTTCTTTGGCTTATAACAAGGAATTTGATGTGGGTTCACGCTACAAGGCTGCCTATCACGGTAAGGAATTAAGAGGCCAAATTAGACCAGTATAGTTTTGGCGATCTTGCAAATATTTAGAAACGCAATTCGTCTTGAATGACAGCCCATAAAACTTGGTGCATAGTATGCTTTAGAGTAGGTATTCGGTGCGATTTCTTACAGACCCTTGGACTCAAGAACGTAGCAGAAGTCTGATGGACAAAAATCACTCTAAAACTCAGCAAGGAACCCGGACAGGATAATATTTAAAACGCTGTTCTCCATAATTTCCATTTGTAGGCTATCGATTTCTTTGTGGATTTGTTCAAAACATTCCTAGTCCTGAGCATTTTTCCAAGCTCTGGAAGCATGCCAGCTTTATATGATTATCAAAACTAGATAAGAATACAATATTACTAACGTTTTACAAACCCATAGGCCTAATCGATTCAATAGTTAAGCTTTATAGAATCTGCTACAAACTAGATGAAAATTACATGTATGGGAAAATTGACTAGTGATCGACGAGCAGTTTAGCTTTCGAACTCATCCTGCGATGCCACACAAGGCTGTCTAATCTGTCGATCATGTTAAGAGAAACCTCAGCATCAATCATCAGACCAACTAGTGTAATCTATTCAAACAAAAGCCCTTGAACATGTTTGGAGCGTAGAACGTCTTCATTAATTACTCTCCTTCAACTTTCCTTTATACTTAATTACGATATTAAAATCTTATATGTCTGACCAAACCTTCTCTACTTATTTTGAGAATGTCATATCCTGACTCAGACGCATTCAGAATGGAGCTCCTCATGGTTCCCTAGTAGGCCCCGCACTCTTAAACAATAACTCGTCTTAACCCAACTTAGCTTTATCTAACTGGTTCCTCCATTACATTTGGTCGATACATTTACGCTCTCCTGTTTAGGGATGTATTGCCTATAATGCTTTTCGCTATTAAGCATACAACTTTTGCATTTTTAAAGCAAAAAGTTTTAGCGTCAAGAGCCTTACAACAACATAATGAATAACGGCTTGCTTAAGTTTATACGCTAATGTTGTATTTTTTTATGCTACCTAATCAGTCACAGTGATATTCAAATAATAACATTTAAGAGAAAAAAAAGTAAAGATTAAAATTATTGAACAAGTATGTTTTCTTTACCGTTAACCATTTATGTATATTTTTATAGTATAGCTCATCGAAGAGATAGATTTAAGTATTGAATAGATTAAGTTATAGAGTCGAACATAGATAAAACAATAGTCTACGTACTTCTTTCAACTGAGATGTCAGTCTATCATTTTGTTCCGTCAGCTCTGTGATTAATGCTGCTTTCTCTTTTTCTGATTGCTTCAACACCGATTCCCTTTCCGTCAAGGAACGACTCAGTTCTCTTATGTCTGCTTGGAGCTCTGTGATCCTTATGTCGTACTCAGATCGCACAGTTTCTAGTTTTCGTTTCAGAAGATGACGGTCTTGCTCCAAAGCCTAAAAAAATAAAAAAATAAAATTCTTCTTGAAAGTGTATTTAGCTTCTTAATATCTAAAATTTAAAAATCAAGTTAATGCGTTTGCACTTTATATCTATTGTGTTATTTAACTGAAAAATAGATTTTAAGCAACATTTTAGTACGTTTTAAATAGAGCATTTTCGGGAACGTTCTATACCAAGTCAAAAGAAAAATTGGGATCACTTTTTCACTGTCGCATCATGTCTCCTATGTATAAGACTACCTATGCTCTTAAATGTAGTAATTTTTAACCTATATCTTATTTTTAATAAGAACAAATTGGAGGTAGAAAAGGATGGAAAATTTGTCGTTCTGATATTATATTATTCTTGGAATACTTGGAATAATAAGTGAATTTATCTCAGTGAGCTATATAAGTATAACTGAAGGAACACACCATTTGCAACTGTCTACAACGTGACGCTCATTATTATGTAATCTGTTAGCGAATTAGAGGATCAATATACCTATTTGTCTAGGTGCGAAGGTTTATTTTGTGTATATAACACTTATTGTTTGGAAAGGGAGAAGTATTTGATCACATTTGGGTGTGGAAATATTTACATTGATGGAAATAAAAAATCAGTTTCGCAGAATATATTGTTTATAATATAAGTGAAACCTTAGGCAATAGAAAATTCGTAAGTTAGCCTAGTTATAAATTTTAGGCTGGTTTAGTTTTTTACTTTATACATTTTGAGAGATAATGATATAAATGTATTAACGAGGAGAGAAGATGGTAAAAGCATTTCCAGAGTACTCACTCAGGATTTTAGCCTCTACATTCACGATGACAACGACCAAGTGTAGTGTGACAAACTTTTCGTCCATGTCTGGATTTAAAACGGGACTCTTAACTTTCCAAGCAAACGTGCAACTGACCGAGCTAAATAATCGATAAAAAAAAATTAAAAAAAACTTGACCCTTTTATAAGATAATTAAAAATAAATTATATAGCGCACCACACAAACTTTCTCACTCCAATGATTCAAAATAGAGATAATTCCTCAAAACTCATAAAATATGTAAAACTACGTAATAAACCGTGTTTAAGAAACATTCCACCGACGAGCATAATGAAATAATATACTGTAATGTTATATAAACAATACCTGAATGAGAAATTTAATCATAATTGATAGAGCAGATTTTGGGAAAATCGATGTTTTTCTCTTTTCGCCCTGAAGTAATCTACCCTTAATTTTAGGGTTGGCTAGATAATTCCAAAAATCCTTCTGGTGAACCTTATGAAAACCAAGTTTCAGCCTTATCGGTAAAATGGATTCGTCTCTAGTCCCAGTAACAGACAGACAGACGATATTGCAAAAAATATTTTGGGGCTCAAAGGGTCAAGAAACGTCGATATCGATCAAAATCTCGAGTTCGATTATTTTCACGATCACAATAATTTCTTTAGCTGAGGGATGAGAGGAAGTAAAAACTATATTTTGTGCGAACAAAATAATCGTGAAATCCTTATTCTTTACTTTACATCCATTAATGTTTCCTGCCTGTGGCCTGGGTCAATTTTTATTCAAGCCATTTACTTTCCACTATCGACTTGCTAGGCCTGTCATAGCTTCATATGCCTTATAATCTCACTTAAGACCAGGACATGCACAACATCCAGTCCCCGGCCGTTAATTCATCACTGTGAAAGGGTCAACCCACATTTAACCATTGATAAATTATTCGGCCATGCCGGGGAT
Organism: Timema cristinae; assembly: GCA_039000515.1. Classification (NCBI taxonomy): domain Eukaryota; kingdom Metazoa; phylum Arthropoda; class Insecta; order Phasmatodea; family Timematidae; genus Timema; species Timema cristinae. The sequence continues at coordinate 69,357,912 of JBCFYV010009882.1, read as the reverse complement.
CGTACCCGTGACCTGTTGCTTAGTAGAAAGACACGCTACAAACTGAGCTAAGGCGTCGAATCATTATTCTGTCCATACAGTCAAAAGTTTTGAAATTGTGTATGTTAGTCAGACTCTTTAATGGTATAACATTTATCATAACAGGCATCGATTTGTCATTTTATAAACATGAACTAGCATATAATGTGCAAATGCTATTTTGCCTTGAATGTGTGTATGGGAGATATACCCAAAAGTTTCTTTATCACTTACGCAATTATGTACTGTACAGACGATAGTTTGAATGTCTCGTTCATAGACGTCTGCACAACTATTAGGCCTAATCAGAGATTACTGGTTTTTCTTGTTTTTCTAAGAAGTTTATAATTTAATGGTATTAAAATTTGTTGAGTGTAGTTTCATGTGTTTATTTTGGTTGGTTGCACTAATGGATTTCAAAAACAAAATGAAAGCGTTTGAACTCACAGGTAGAAACGTAAGAATTTATCTCACTTTCCTTCCTAAGCTAAATGTCATCATTTTGTAAGGTCTTTATTCTCGCTTGTATGGTTATAAACTTAGGTTAAATTTTAGCAATATTTTAATTTGCTATATTATCAAATCTAATCCTCCCATTCTTATTTATTTAATCAAAGTATCAAATTTATTAGGACCAAATATTTTGTATTATAGGTGTTTTTTTGTAAACAGGTTGGTGTGGGATAGGAATGGACTGTAAGGTTGTAAAGTGGGCCTGATAGGGAATTCAAAAGTTAACTAACTTAGTGATAAAAGAAAGTAATTGACATTGTACTAGAGTCCAATAGGGGCCAACTTTATATTTTATATTTTTCTTCAGTAGATGAGCCACATTTTCACATTTAATGTTATTAAAAAGTAATTAATAAACTACAATACTGTTTATGAAGTTATAATGACGTTAAAATAAACTAAACCGATCTTTTAAATAAGAGACCAAATATTTTCTTATTATATTTAGTTCTTGACATATTCTTCAAATTTAAAGGTTTATTTTATATAAATTTGAGGTCATTACTTATAGATAGATAACAATATTCAAAACTGTTATGTGCAGTCAACTAGTTCACTATCAGGGGTGCAGCCCCGTGACGGTAGACTGAGACTAAGTCTCCCCAAACCTCGCGGGCTTGGTTTGACATGGTTCTAATTGACAAAATTGGCCAAATTGATGTTATAGCGCTGTTGTGTACTACATTACCGGATCTATAAGTGAAAGTGACTTTGATTGCTATCTGGTAACAAATAACAGAACTACCAGTTTGCCAGAGCTATAGCTGCAGTGCGCTTGTCGGAAAAATAGTGACAAGGTTCTAACTGTATGTTATGCTTTTGCACTGTCTGTCTTGGCACGAAAACAACTCGTTAAAGATGAACTACTTTTATTGTCCTGTCTTTCAGACGGTGTTGGAATGTTGTGTTGAGGAGCTATATTTGTATTTATTTATGATTGTATTATTATTATTATTATTATTATTATTATTATTTATCACCGCGTCTTACTACCCATTCGGGTTATACGCACTTACGCTAATGTGTAGTGGTAGGGTGATTGTGAGATGAAATGAAGGACCTACAGTTTAACGTGGACTCCGAACCACGGTGGAGGCCTGGCATTCCCCACATTCACAAGATGTCTTGTCAGAGGTGAAGGAAGGGTTTGGTAATCAGATAGACCCTAAATCTGTGCCTGGACCGGGGATTGAACCCCGGCCGCCAGCACAGAAGTCCAACACCTTACCCCTAGACCGCCAGGTCACCTTTATGATTGTAACAAACCTTTATGTTTGTTGAGTTATTTATTTTAATTGAGGAATATTGAATCTGTAATAAGAACATGAGTTAAATTTCATCAGCTTCACAGCAAGATTGCTGCCCCTTTGTAAGAAAACACATCAAATCTTTCCCGACTGTCGAGCCCCATTATTGTCGGGCAGATACAAAAAATAAATATTTATGCTCTGACTTGACTATTTCTTAGAGGTATTAATTGTATAAGGAGAAGTGTGCTGAGGAAAATAATCCCCCAGTAAAAGAGTCTCTATACTGTAAAATATTTGCCACTGAATTTAATCTCGATTTCCATATCTCAAAGAGTGATAGGTGTGATTTGTGTGAAAAGTATGAAGTAGAAAAAAAGACAAACACATTTACAGAAGAATTAAAGGTGGAATAAGATAGGCATCAAACATTAAATAATGCAATGCGGGAAGAAAAGAAAAAAGATAAGGAAAGTGACACTCCTGTCTTAATGTTTGATTTGCAAAATGTAGTTTTGTGTCCACATGCAAACATTAGTTCCTTTTTCTCCATAAGAAAATCAAATGTATATAATTTAACTGCATTCCATTCAGTTACTAAGAAAGTATACTGTGCAATATGGCCAGAAGTAATGAAAGGCCGAACTGGAAATGATATTGTGAGTGCACTTCGAAGAATTGTTGATGTATTAATTGAATAAAATGATATCAACGACTTAATTACATGACCTGGCTCATGTATGACCCAAAATTGAAATTCGATTATGTCTAACGAAATCCTAGGTTTCCTGAGGGACAGTTCAAATATATCGTCTGTCACTATGAAGTACTCTGTGCCAGGGCACTCTTGTACTCAAGATGTGGATAATGCACATAGTAGTATTGAAAAAACCATGAACCACACTGATTTCTACTCTCCACTGGGCCTGGTAAGGATATTGAAGCAGGTGAAACCCCGCAACCCTTATCGAGTAATACAAATGAGACCCGATGATTTCAAGGACTTCTCAGGAACTGCAAAACTATTAAATTAAAAGACTGTTCCATTCTTTAGGGTAGCAATGATAAAGTTAACCAAATCATATCATGAAATTAAATACAAACTGAGCCATGAAGTAAAAGAAAATGAAAAAATTACCATTATCATATTTGATAAGACTCTGAGTTGGAGTTTTGTGAGCAATCCTAGAGGACTTGTAAGTGTTTTAAACATCAAACCAAAAGTTCTAAGGAATAATATTGGAGTTTCAGATTTTAAAATAAAGGACATTAAAACAGCCAGCCCCTTCATGCCTCTGCAATACAAGGAATACTTCTCAGCAGTGCTCAAATTATAGATTAACTAAATCTTGCCTGAGATTGTATACCATTTTGATGTTATTTTAAAATTAATATAACAATTACATTTGAGTTTTAATGTACATCTTATTTTGTATAAAATTGAACTATAATTCATAGGTATAACTGAGGATACTTATTTGATTACTTATAAAACTTAGTTTGACAGAGTTGTATGTGCAGTTAGAACCTTGTAACTGTCCCGAAGAGTCAAAATCATAGTTACCACGTTCTAACTGCATTTTTCCCTACCTCCAGATTCAGCAAATAAAAATTAATTTTTAAAAGAACAATAATTGAAAAAACTTTAAATAGACCTATATGAGGGACTAAAAAATTTTGAAAAATATTATTCAAAATAAAAAAGTTATAATAAAATTGAAAATTTAAACTGGTTTTTCTCAAAAGTATGGTTTATACAGTTAGAACCTTGTCAAACCAAGCCCGCGACCTTCTATTGGACGGTTAATAAAAATAAATACCTAAGGTTTATATACTATTACATGTTTAAAAACAGCTCTTAACGTGATCGAACGTGATAAATGCTCCTTGTACCGTGAAAATATTATTTATTTCCCTTCCTCTACCGAGACTAGCCTCACTTTGTAGCAAATGTATTTTTTTTCTAGTTGTCATCCCTCCTTTCAGATTCCCACGCTTCTATCCCTACTCCAGGGGTGCCTTTAATAATTTCGAGCAGAAGCTAGTCTCGACAGGGTTGTCATTTTTTTTCTTAACACTGCGTCTTACTACCCATTCGGGCTATACGCCTATGTATTAATTATACTAACTTGTTAGGTATTGGAAAGGATCGCTTTGGAAGAAGTGCACCCACATTTGCGGGGAGGTAAAGGGGGAAACCACACTCAGAGCACCCGACCAGGATCGAACACCGACTTCCCCGTATTCAGCAGTCTCTAGATTAATACGAGAGTTGCGCATTAGACCACGCGGCCACCAAAGCAAATTTTATTTGTGTTTAGATGTGGGGTTAAAATATTAATAAATAGATAGTCCTAGTAAGATTATACATATAAACAAACAAGTATATCGTAAGCAATACGAAATAGCTTCACTTCTAAATGATAGTTTATTAAATTTGTATCCAATATATTTTGTGAAACGTTATGATTTTTTTTATACTTGGCAACGTTGCGATTTTAACTCTTGTCAAAGAGTGTGTCACGGGCCTTGGGAAGTTTTGGTTGAAAACAGTGTGGAGGTTGAGTGCTAGTACTCGACAACAGATCTCTACAAAAGATAATCAGGCATGTAACAGCTATACTACCTTCATTACAGATGAATTAAACAATAGAAATTTTTTTACATGATAGTATTTTCATGAGAAATCTTGTAGTTTTCCCACTTGGGCACTTTGGACCTATCTAAAAATTATTATTATTTACTTTTAACTTTGACTCCGAAGCCTACTGTGATAATAGCACCTTGGATCATGCAGCCACCAAAGTGGGCCCAACATTTCAGTATCCCCTTCTTCTTAATGTAAGCTACGCCATTGTTCATTGTGTATATTATTATTATTATTATTATCACCGCGTCTTACTACCCGTTCGGGTTATACGCACTTACGCTAATGTGTAATGGTAGGGTGATTGTGAGATGAAATGAAGGACCTACAGTTTAACGTGGAATCCGAACCACGGTGGAGGCCTGGCATTCCCCACATTCACAAGAGGTCTTGTCAGAGGTGAAGGAAGGGTTTGGTAATCAGATAAATTTGTGCCGGGACCGAGGATTGAACCCCGGCCGCCAGCATAGAAGTCTGACACCTTACCCCTAGACCACCAGGTCACCCATTGTGTATAAATATAGTTCAACAACTATTGAAAATAACACGTTAGCACTGAACTGTTTTGAATGTTGAGTAGAATACTTAACACCGCGTCTTACTACCCGTTCGGGTTGTACGTTTAAGTACTAATTACGCTAATGGGTTAGGAATTGAGAAGGTGGAATATAGAGGAAGTTAACCCGCATTTGCGTAAGGTTAGAGTGGAAAACCATTTGAGGAAAACCTACCCCTGTTCGCCCGAGTGAGATTCGAGTCTCAATCTCCCCGGCCTTGGAAATCTGATTCGACACGAAACAAGCGCGTTAGCTAACTACACCACCGAGACGGGTTGTTAAGTAGAGGGGCTGAACATTTTATATTAGTTTTAAAATACTAGCCTAGGTTATTTTGTTTACTATACTCTCATTGCTTAAGTCCAACACCTTAACTCAGTTAGTAGCATAGCATGTCTGCCTTCTGAGACAAGTGTTTCGGGTTTGATTCCCGGCATGGCCGAAAATTTATCAATGAAGCAAATGTTAGTTTACACTGTCTCGTTGACAAATTGACGGTAGGGAGCTGGATGTAGTGCCTTTTATAGTCTTAAGATAGACTATAAGGAGCTACGACAATCCCAGCCAGCCGGAAGTGGAAAATTTATGGCTTGAATAAAAAACTGATCCAGGCCATAAGCTGGGAACAGTATTGGATGTAGGTACAGTATGATTTTGGTAGGAAGAACAATATAAGTTGGTTACTATAAAACAATCTTAATATTTTCATACTTCAAGTCATGTTAACTGCAGCTGTCACTTTTGATAGAATTGTCAATACCTATAAAATGGGGAAATGTTATCAATTTTAGCCACAAAGAAATATGTTTGAATTTCCTCTACTGTTCTTCCAGCCAAATTCAGGGTATGTGTAACTCTCTTTAATTAGGCTATGTTTATACGTTAACAAAGTATCCTCCATTAGTGGATAAGTTAGGTCAATTAAACAAACTAACTTGATAGACCATATCTTATGGCTATGGCATTGCTATTAAATTTCTCATTTATAAATTCTGGCCAGTAAAAAAGGTAAATATTGACTATTGATTCTAAAATGATAAAGATAAATAGATAGATATATCAATGCTGTACAAACATTTCCCCCAAGAGGTTAAAGAAAAAATAACATCAACTTTTTGAGAGTCTTAGTTATTTACTTACTCTATAGCATTAGAGAATTATGGCGTTAAAATTTAAGTAGCATCTCTGTACAACTAAATCTCACAAAATTGTATTACTATATTTGCCATTATCTCAGAAACTATTGATTTTTAAAGATAGATTTCAAATACAAGTTTTTCTTTTATTTTTAATAGTACTACAATTTTGAAATGATAAGTTATTTAGTATCTCAAATATTTAGAAACATACGGACATTTCCGCTTCTGTAAAGTACCCTAAAAGTAATTTTCACGGGAAAATGAAAATAACCATTTTATTTATATTATTAATCAATGCCTAAATACGAAATTAAATCAAAATCGTTAGAGCAGATTCTGAGAAAATCTATTTTTTATTTTTTCGCCCTTTATTAAATTACTCTTAGTTTTGGGGTTAAACAGACACAAAGACAGATGTCATTCCAAAAATCATTCTTTAGTGTTCGGGGGGAGCAGGCAGTGGGGGGGGGGGGGGGTCTTCAAACGTCAACCCCAATCAAAATCTCGAGTTATATTCTTTTTTATGGTCGCAATACTTTACCTTTAGTTTTCGATAAGTTAAAAAATATATTTATTTGCGTATAACTTGAAAATTATTGATTTTATAAAAATATATTTCAAATAAAAGATGGTAAATATAAATAGACCTACATGTTTACAATGATAAGTAATTTAATATCTCAAAGAATTACGGAGATATGATAAGAAATTATAATATACCCATCAGACTGGAACCCTTAAATTCATTTTGACGAAAAACTGAGAATAGCCATTTGGTTTGTTGTATTGATCAATGCTTAGAAATGAAATTTAATCAAAATTGTTAGAAACGATTGATAAAAACCTATTTTTTCTCTTTTCGCCCTTAAGGAAACTACCCTTAATTTTAGGGTTGGATATCCAATTCCAAAAATCCCTCGGGGAAACCCTATGAAAACCCTATATATCACGTTTTACACCGATCGGTAAAATAGTTAAGGCTCTGCTGCGATGTACAGACATACAATATTACAAAAACAAATTTTTCGGATTCGGGGAGTCATAAAACGTTGAAATTCATCAAAATCTCGAGTTCGATTTTTTTTGACGATCAAAATCATTTATCTACCTGTAGGGTAACGAGAAAGTAAAGTATTTGGTTAACAAATAAAGATTTGGCAGCAATAAACAGGGCCGGATTAAAATTTTAAAGGCTTCTAGGCTACAGGTACTATGAGGACCCCCAGTAATATTCTCATACAATATACATATATAATGTATATAGTACAATATTTAATTTTATGTAGTATGGTTACTATAAATATATGCATTATATTAATTGCACTTATTTGTAAATATATAATTTAGAATACTTTTATTTAGATCCAGCATTCACAAATTAAATAATGTTTCTCTTAGCCTCCGGGAGCCCTTCAGTTGGTGGAGATTCCTTGGTTGTAGCCCCTTAACCCCATTCCTTAATCTGGCCCTAGTAAAAATACATCCATACGTTGATGTTACTTATCCTATACGCACCAGCGTCCAAAGTAGCGCGGAAAGCAATAAAACTGCAATGAAACTGCAATAAAACCCATAATGACATACATCTGCGGTCAAGTATATCAGAATATCGCCTCTTTGGCCGTGCTTAGATTAAAATGGAAACTTGCTCGAACAAGTGACTATGATGACATCATAAAGTCCATCGATAAAGAAAAAGCTAGACGGTAGATTATCTAGTGCACCGTACACACAGGCAATGTGTTGGTAATTAATTTAGTTGAGAAACTTGCACTGAAATTAAGATGGTAGCTATTACGAAATAACAAAGTAGCTACTAAGAAATATATGACGTGCATTCACACAGTCATTGTTTTCATCCTTGTTTTGGGAATAACTAATATTACCAACAAATATAAAACTCACTTCAAAAAAGTAACTATCTAAGTATAAATTAAAAATTTAATGTATATTTAGAAACACCCCAGCACATTTTTTGAATCTTTACAATAAAACTCTAAATCTGTCTGTACGTTCGATTTGTATGTTTGTTTCCAGTAAACTTAAAAAGTATTCATAAAATCCAACTGGGACTTTTTCTGATGTACTCCTTATATTGATTAAGAATATAAGGTAAGCTATATACCATCGCTTTATCTCATCAGCGAGTGAAGCATTGACGAAAAACCCACTGTTAATGTGGTTACATTTACTTAAATTTAAAACAATACAAATATATTAACTTTTAAAGTATGAATATTCTTTGTAAGTCTCCTTGGCAACGAGGAGTTTGTAAAGATCAACAAACCTAATATATTATTATTAGCACCGTGTCTTACTACCCGTTCTGGTTAATACGGACTTATGCTAATGTGAAATGGTAGGGGGATTGTGAGATGAAATGGAGGACCTACTGTTTAACGTGGGATTAGATCCACGGTGGAGGCCTGGCATTCCCAACATTCACAAGTTGTGATTAATACAAGTCTTGTCAGAGGTGAAGGAAGGGTTTGGCAAACAGATAAATCTGTGACTGGACCGAGGATTGAACCCCGGAACCCAGTACAGAAGTCTGGCACCTTAACCCTAGGCTACCAGGTCATCAACATAATATAAATCTTCATCGAAGTGAGGAGTTTGGAAATATCAACAACCCTATTATAAATCTTCTTGTCAACGATTGTTTTGGAAGTACGTTTTCAGTAATTTTATGCATTCACATTATAAAATAAATAGTGTTTCTTTCACAAATAAAAAATACAGATAAGTAGCTTCTCACCTGTCAATTTATCTTTGATTTACATAGATAAGGCTAGTGCATAGCACTTACCGTAAACAAGCATAACGTACAGTGCACAATTCATAATTGATTATTAGCACCGCGTCTTACTACCCATTCGGGTTATACGCACTTACGCTAATGTGTAATGGAAGGGTGATTGTGAGATGAAATGAAGGACCTACAGTTTAACGTGGAATCCGAACCACGGCGGAGACCTGGCATTCAATTCATAATTAAAATACAACGATTTATAATGAAATTAAGTGCATAAAGTCCAAGAATGTATATTGCATTATTCTTTTATTGTTCATTACAAATGTCTCCACGTAAGAAAGATAATTTTAGTGCACTTGCGTCTTAAATTTAAGTATATTTTCAGTCATTTTATACTGTTGCTTTTGAATTATATTTATTTAAATTTGTTTCTTGGTAATAAACAAACAGCAAAATTTTATTTGGTGCGATAGGGTGCTTACTATAGAGGGCTTTGTATAATTTATTCCATTTATGTTTCTTAAATGGTAAATCTACAACCCGCTTCTGTGGCAGAGTGGTCTAAGGCGTCACCCTCATGTTAAAATGGCCTGCTTAAGACGAGTAGATTGAGGTCCTAAACTTGTCCAGGTGTACTGAGGGAGGTTTTTCGAAAATGGTTTTAACTCTCCCTCCACGCAAATGCGGGAACACTTTCTATAGATATAACTGTCCTCAACCCTAAATTAGGACATACAACCCATTCGACACCTTAGCTCAGTCGGTAGTGTGTTTGCCTACTGAACTAAGGCTCCCGGCTTTGATTCCCGGCATGGCCGTAAAATGTATCATTGGTGAAATGTGGATGTACCCTTTCACAATGATGAATTAACGAGGGCTGGGTGTTGTGTCTGTCGTAGCATTATTAGATTATAAGGCATATGAAACTATGACAGGGCTAGCCAACCTGTAGTGGATAATATATGGCCTGAATAAAGATTGACACAGGCTACAGGCTGGAAACAGTATGGATGTAAAAAAAAGTACATACAACCCAAACGGGTAGTAAGAAGTAGTGCTAAAAAAATCCACACATATAATCAAACTCTAATGTATGTCTGCGCATTTGGATTTTTGTCGAGTTTTTTTTTTTTGCGAGTACATAAGATGGTACGTGATAAGAGTTAGCTTATGGAGGGTGAGGGGAAGAGGTTGAGTCTGTTTCTTCGTGAATCTTCGTACGAACATAAAACATTGCTCTCGGTAAAGCTTCATTCTTTTATAACATTTGAGGTGGTCGAATGTGTTGATGTATTGTTTAATACGAGCGAAGTCACGGACAAATGCTAGATTGTTTTAGTACCACGTCTTACTACCCGTTCGGGTTATACGCCTGTATACTATTATTATTATTATTATTATTATTATTATTATTATTATTATTATTATTATTATTATTATTAGCACCGCGTCTAACTACCCGTTCGGTTTATACGCACTTACGCTAATGTGTAATGGTAGGGTGATTGTGAGGTGAAATGAAGGACCTACAGTTTAACGTGGAATCCGAACCATGGTGGAGGCCTGGTATTTCCCATATTCACAAGATGTCTTGTCAGAGGTGAAGGAAGGGTTTGGTAATCAGATAAATTTGTGCCGGGACCGAGGATTGAACCCCGGCCGCCAGCACAGAAGTCCGACACCTTACCCCTAGACCGCCCGCCAGGTCACCTGCCTATGTACTAAATTACATTAATGGTTTAGGAATTAGGAAGGTTTAATTGAGAGGAAGTGCACCCACATTTGCGTGGAAGTAGAGTGGAAAACCGTTTAGAAAAATAGCCTCAGTGTACCCAACCGGTATCGAACCTTGATCTCCCCATCTTCAACAGTCTATTCCAACACGAGAGAAGGTGTGCGTCAGACCCCTCAGCCGCCAAAGTGGGTCAAATGTTAGTTACTAACATATTTATAAAATACATTTAACAAAAACCACGTTCATCAAGAATTTTTTTTAAAGCAAAAATATTTCGTTTTAACTTTGTTTAAAAGACAAGTAAATCACTGTTCAATATTCTAAGGTAATCCTATATTTTCTCTACCTAAGCAGAGCTAGCAATTACTATGAACTATTCTTCTACTCAGGGCCAGCCGCGAACCTAGGCGGTTGCCTAGGGCGAAAAGGTCCTAGGGGTGCATTCCAATAATATGATTTTTTGGGTGTTGTCGAACTGGTCCGATGGTTGACGGACCACCCAATTAGTAAGGTCGAACTGGTCCGATGGCTAGTTCGAGGGATTTCAAGGGTCACTGTCCATCTGGCCCGATGGTTATTACAAAGGGGTGGGAGGGGAGGGAGGTTAGGTTAGGTTAGGTTCACCCGTGTCATCTGTAAATAAATACGCCGAACACCCTTTCTTTCTTGAACACCGCCACTTTTGGCCCGTTTGTGTCTTGTCCGCCTTAGTATATTTAGAACCTTCATGTACCACTAATTGACACTCTCTCTCACTTAACATTGAAAACATAGCCCAATTTTTCAGATTTCTAGAGCAAGTTAAAACAACAAAATTTAAGGTCATCACCCTGCTAGCTCATAATGGCAAGGGCTATGATAGAAATTTTATTTTAAAATAGATTATGTAAGTAAAAAATCGACTCCAGAGCTCATAATGAACGGTGGTAAAATTATTTCCATGCGTTATGGCCCGCTCCGCTTTATTGACTCGCTGAACTTTCTTCCAATGTCGTTGTCCAAGATGCCCAAGACATTCGTTTTGGACGAAACCTTAGTCAAGAGACATTTACGCCTATTTTTCAAATAAAAAATAAAACGCGGTGTATAGGGGTCCCTTGCTGCCAAAGAAAGACTACGTCATCGGTGAGACGTCGGTTGAGGGAAAAGAGAGCTTTGAGAAGTGGTATGACGCGGTGGGCAAAGAGAATTATGTTCTTTGATTTTAACCGTGCGTTGGAACTGTATTGGGTGAAAGATGTAGAGATCTTACGAAAGGCTTTCCTAATGCTTAGAGTTATTTTAATGGAAAAAGCAAAGGTGGCTCCTTTCAGAGAGGCGTATACGATCGCAGGAGCGGCCATGTTGGTCTATCACCGAAGTCATCTTAAGGAGAATACCATTGGTATCATCCCTAACGATGGCTACTGGTGTGCAGACCAACAGTCGTACGTCGCTGTACAATGGCTATGCTGGGAGGCTCATAAACGTGGTATCTCTACCCTTCATGCAGGCAACGGCCATGAGGAATATGTATTAGGGCAACGTGTAGACGTCTTTGTTAAAGCTGTAGATACCACCACCGTCTTCCAGTTCAGGGGATGTTATTGGAACGGGTTTCCTCTCTGTTCTCCTGATAGGACCACCCCTATCAAAAACAGCCTTCACGAGACCATGGAGACGAGTTCTGAAGCGACAATGGCTTTCGTAGAAAAATTTAAGAATGCTGGCTACAAGGTCGTAGAGATGTGGTAGTTTATCTTTAATGCGATGAAACGTACAGAAGAGGACTTGAAACAATTTGTACTCGAGCACAAGGTGTAATGCAAGGAGCCCCTCAGTCCCAGGGACGCATTCTTTGGAGGGCGTACAAATCGTATCAAGCTCTTCCACGAAGCCGACCCTTCTTGTGGAGAGAATATCAAGTACTTGAATGTGTGTTCATTGTATCCTTACGTTTACAAGTTCAAAAATATCCTATCGGCCACCCCAAAATTCACTTGGAACCAAATTGTCCATCTATAGATCAAGTAGAAGGCATAGTCAAAGTTACCGTGACCCCCGCGGGATTTATTCATGCCCGTTGCCTAGACAAGCTAATGTTCATCTTGTGCAGAAAATGAGGGGAAGAGAAAAACCAAGGCGCATGTCAGCACAATGACAAGAAAGATCGCTGATTGACAGGCATCTGGTTGATTTAAGAGAACTGGAAAGCCGTTGAGAAAGGCTACACCTTTGAAGCAGTAGATGAAGTTTGGGCATACAATGTATCTGTTTACGTTCGTCAGACATGTTCTGGCGGATTGTTTCACGGGTACATTGATACTTTTTGAAAATTAATCAAGAAGCCATCGGATGGCTAGAGTGGTGTACCTCACAAGATGAGAAGTTAGCTTATATTCAAAATTATGAGTAAAGGAAAGGGGTAAATCTCAATTTCGGTTGTTTGTAAAAACTCTGGTCTCCGCACGCTGGCTAAACCCCTTTTAAATTCACTATGGGAAAATTTTGGGCAAAAACTCGATTTACCACACATAGCCGTTGTCAACGACTATCAGGGCATCCACAAGTACCTGACGGATCCGTACATCACCGTGGACAGCATCATTGATGTGAATGATGAGGTTATGTTCCTCAATTACAAGGATGTGCGTGACGCGTTGTGCCATAACCCTAACGAGTGTGGCGGTGGCATTCTACATGACTGCTATGACTAGGTTGCACTTATACAGAATCCTTGAACAATTGGGGAACCGCGTTTTGTATCATGATAGAGATAGCGTTCTATTCACAGAACGCCCCGGCGATTGGAGTCCACCGACCGGAGACTTTTCAGGTGATCTCACTGATGAACTTCAAGATTACGGTCCGGTAAGCTATATTAGCGCCTTTGTATCTGATGGCCCCAAGATTTACGCGTACCTAGTTTGTGTTGGTGGCGATCCTGCCAAAACAAAAATGGTGTGCAAGGTTCACGGGATCACCATAAACTATGGCAGCCGGAACGACGTTAATTTTGACGTTTTGAAAGAGATGGTTGCCGAATAGGATGCGGAACGATACATACAGATACCGCACAAAATTGTAAGAATAGGTCTTGCGACTGTATGTAACGTTTCTCAGAATAATGTCTACCGGCCCGTGTACACCAAACGATGGATACCTGATGATTTTAATACGTTGCCGTTTGGGTATCATAGTCATTGTAAACGTGCTCGCAACGACTAAAAGGTGATCATTTAGACGGGCTGAATAGTTTCTTTTTTCTTTCATTCTAGACAGTTCCACTGACCGACTATTTTTCAAATATTTGAGATATGTTTTCATAATTTTTTTCTGCATGAAAACGCACATAGTTTATTATTGATTTATTTTATGCACCCGGGATACTTTTTTATATACCAGTACAACCCTTCACCTACCTCAATATTTCTAGTCACATATAATTAGTTGTTTGTATATATATTTATTCTAGTCAAATTTGTTGGGTTTTTTCCTTGTACATATTTCAATTCAAACCATCTGTCTGTGTATATATTCAATTAATACTCTTTAAACCGGACTTTGGGAATTAGCTTAGATATTTAGTACCAAGGCCACTATTCCTGCTACGACCTCAAGAAATTGGTTATTGTTTCCTCTACACCTAGATATGTATAATATACTTCAAGGTGTAAGATATAATTTATAACTATCTTTTTGTGTATATAAATATTCCAAGTATAATTTTCAAGGTGTGAGCTATATTCTAAAACTTTTATTTTTGTAAATAAATATTCCAAGTATGCTTTTCGTGGTGGGAGCTATATTTGTAAAAAATATTCTAAAACTTTTATTTTTGTAAATAAATATTCCAACTATTCTTTTCATGGTGTGAGCTATATTTTGTAAAAAAAATTCTAACACTTTTATTTGTGTAAACAAACATTCCAAGTATACTTTCCATGGTATGAGTTATATTTGTAAAAATTATTCTAAAACTTTTATTTGTGTAAATAAATATTCCAAGTATACTTTTAATGGTGTGAGCTATATAGTGAAAAAATATTCTATAAAACTTTTATTTGTGTAACTAAATATTCCAAGTATACTCTTTGTGGTGTGAGCTATATTTGTAAAAATATATTCTAAAACATTTATTTGTGTAAATGAATGTTTCAAGTATACTTTTCATAGTGTAAGCTATATTTGTAAAATTTTATTTATGTAAATAAATATTATAAAGCTTTTATGTTTGTATTTTAACGTCTACATTCAAACACCCCTCTCCTATTCTATAAATACAAGTTTATTTAGCTTAGAAGTTCAGTCTCAAACGTTATGGATGAGTTGAAACATTCAGAATAAAGCAATTGTTTCTAAGATAATTAAATCCTTTTACTGTCTCTTTGGGTAGCAATCTAATGTCACAACAGTTACAATTTATAAATGAAAAAAATTAAAATGGCAATGTTGCCACGTGTATATTGCCATCTCCTTCCTGTCTTTGATTCTCAAAGGATTTCCAACCAACATATTCTAGGGATTTTTTTTAGTAAAAATAACATTTTCTTACTAGTTATCTTATTGACAAACAGCAAGTGATTAATAAATTTTATTTAAAACATTCATAGCATAAAACCGAAACAACATAAAGTTTTTTAAATGACATTCACCAATATTATTTAAATCTTGTGAGCTATACAATTAATTAAGTGGAGCTCATCTGGTATGGTTGACTGAGGAAGTTGGAGTTAGAACACTGTCCTATTAAACTGAGGGTATTTCCAACTCTCCCTCTACACAAATGCAGGTACACTTACCCCGAATAAATATTTTCATTATTCCTACCCCATTAGCGTAGTTAAATTATTGTATGAGTAGTAATAATTACATTTATTAAATATGTATAAGTACGTATTATCGCAAGATATTGAATAAGTCATAGTTTCCAATTTTATTCAATAGTTGGCGCAGAATGAAAGTGATTAAGAAATGAATACAGGTGAATTAAGTTTTTTATCTTAATAATTTAAATAGCGTTGTGCAAGATAACGTAAGTCGCGTGTTGCAGAATAATAGGTTAATTTCTCCTTGAGTAGAAATCTACCGTCACAATTTATAAATAAAAATTAACGTCTATCTGACTAGGTGTGTGTGTGTGTGTGTGTGTGTGTGTGTGAAGTTGCCACCTTACCTTCAACCAAATTTAGTTAACTTATAAACGCTATCTAATGATTAAAACTGTTTGCAATTATAATAATAACATACTGTTTTAACCTTTCTACTCCTTAATATATAAATAAATATACTATACAATCAACAAATTTTTTGCCAACGATATATTAACTCACATGTGTAAATAATAAAGTATAATATTCACCAGTCTGTGCTATTTGATATCTCATTCAGGCAAAGTTGCCACGTGTATATTGCTAGCTGTTCCCTGTCTTTGAATATCCAAGGATTTACAAACAGCATGTTCTAAGGATTTAAAAACAATAAAAACAACATTTTCTTACTAGTTTTTTATTGACAATCAGCAATTAATTAATTCAAAAGATTCATAGCGGGTAGCCACAACAACAACAACAACAACATATAATTTTTTTTGACATGCAGCAATATTTTTATTGTTTAGGTCTTAATACCATTACAGGTAATTAAGTCGAGAGTTTAGAGTTCAACATGAATGATATAATTGTGATAGCAAGAAAAACATATAATTACTCTTTTACCTTATAAAAAACATCAGGAGATAATATAATCTCTTCTATCATATATAAAATGAGTAGGAGTCACCTCCAAAATAGTTCAGGACACACTGAGAGGCGCTAGAACGCCTATTGGCAATGTCTCCAAAGTTTTCCCTGGCATTCTTACTCTTCCCACACCATCAAGCACAATAACGTTTGGTTTATTGCCGGCCTCTTGCGATAGCACAACGCTATAAATTTTGTTTTTCTTAAGTTTGTTTAAGCACTTGACACGATTGTATTCCTCTTTCTCGATCTGCTCTAATGCACAGCACAATACCTCCTCATTCCAACAGACAGGCATCCTGGTGAACCTCTGGAATAGGATTTGGGGGTGTTTTATGACATTGGTGTTTATGTCGAATAAGATTTGAGAGTTTTGCGTAGGAACCCTCACAAATGATACATTTAAATGACATAATGTCAACTGGAGATGCAGTGAAAGGAATGGTGTAAATAAATATCCCTGGGAGAAAAAACACTATCGCTCAAGTGGCGACGCCCTATACTCACAGAGTTATCATATACATGTTCCCCTCTCATAAAGTAAACGTTTTTCAATATGTCTAAAATATATCACCGCTAGCTCCGATGACGCCAGCAGAGTTTATGAGAATAGTAACGTAGTGAAATAAGGCTACGGCAACATGAATGAGCCTAGTTTCTTATTCACTTTTAAACATCACACTTTGACCTCCAAGATATGTCATACAGCGTGGTTTGAATTAAAATCGCTTACTATCCAAGTAATAGGCAGACATTGAAAGGAAGACGTTACCGATACTGCCAAGACCGATTATGTAGTCATCAGGCGTTTCACCCATAATTTTAAAATTTGAATAAGTTTCGTACATTGCTAGCTCCTTGCGATGTATGGGTTCTTCAGACTTTACCTTCTCCTCCGTTGTTGGTGGGCACGTGGGTGACTGGCTGTGAGTACTCTGCTGACTCTGATCTCTGTTAGGCAGACGACTTTGACGGTGGGCACGTGGGTGACTCTGGCTGTGAGTACTCTACTGACTCTGATGTCTGATAGGCAGACAACTCTGGTGGTGGGCACGTGGGTGACTCTGGCTGTGAATACTCTGCTGAATCTAATGTCTGGTAGGCAGACGACTCTGGCGGTGGGTATGCTGGTGACTCTGAGGGTGGGGGTGGTGGCTGCAGCGTCGTCGTGAAGGGTTGTAGCGGATGGTTTGTAGCTCGGAAGGGTGGTAGGAGTACTTCAGTCGCTCTTATCGTGTGACAGGCAGAGTCGCATAACTCGATATAGCCTCGATCCTGTGGCACACCTCTGTCGTGGTTCACTACTTTGTAAATTACATACCTATCGCTCATAGCCACACTTTGAATATTTTCTGCTATCATATAGGCACGCCCCGTAATCGTATCACCCACAAATATTAAATTAATATAGCCGGTTCTAAGCATGGTGAGCGTACCTGGCCACTGAACGTGATGGATGATTTTTAGGATCCTTAACTTGCGCACTTGTCTCGTTGAGCCGCCAAACTTGCGCCAGGTCTGAGTCATCTGGGAGAATCCATTGCTGGTGGAGGATTGCGACATTATCCATTCCTGTCTCGACACGTCAAGCCGGCAAACTGGCACCGCAGGGTTTCCCGTGATTATTCCTGTCTCGATTTGTCAAACCGCTAATTTGATGACGGTGAGTGGTCGATTCATGTAAAACTGCGTAGAATTACAGTTACCCGTCAATTGTGCTTTCGCATCCACCAAATGATGATGTACTCTCTGGAATCCACCAGTTGGGGTAGGGTTCTCCCGAACCAAATGCTGGTACACATTCTACCTGGTCTAATTATATCAAGCGTATTATATGGTTGACAAGCTTTGACTTATTTTTGATTTTGCCTTATTTTTCACTCTCACAAATTCGGGGTACACTCAACACTTGCGAAAGATATCGAGGTTAGAATCCCTTGGGGCACGCCATCTAAATTCCAGGCTCATCTAATTCTGGTAGGGGAGGTTTAAATTGAATCCCTGCTGGGTAAACTGTTGGTATTTCTCTCTCCAGCTAAAAAATGCTGGAACATTTTCTTAATCATCCCTACCACATTAGCTTAATTAATATATATTGATGTTTATCCAGAAAGGATTCATGTAACTCATCTAGTTATGGAGGTAGAGATCGGGGCTCGAATCTTCTTTGAGGTGTAGTTACTGGTTTTTACTAAATTTTTTCCCTTTACCTCACTCCACGTAAACGCTGGAACATTTCTACCTTACTCCTCCACCTACAGTGGTCCATGTTGGTATGGTGGATACCTACAGGTGACCTGATGGTCTAGGGGTAAGGTGTCGGACTTCTGTGCTGGCGTCCGGGTTCAATCCTCGGTCCCGGAACAAATTTATCTGATTACCAAACCCTTCCTTCACCTCTGACAAGACATCTTGTGAATGTGGGGAATGCCAGGCCTCCACCGTAGTTCGGATTCCACGTTAAGCTGTAGTTCCTCCATTTCATCTCACAATCACCCTACCATTACACATTAGCGTAAGTGCGTATAGCCCGAACGGGTAGTAATACGCGGTCCTAATAAATTAATACTTGCATGCACCCATGTCGACGGACGATACCATACAACCAATTTTAGTAGAATTTTGTGAGAGGACAGCGGCCCCTAACTGAGGCTTCCGAGGCCCCTGATTGTGTATAATCAGAGCTGTGTCAATACTCTATAGTTTCGACATCACTAGGAGAACCATTACCACCTAGATGGGGGAAGGGGGTGGGGAGGGGTTGTAACATCATTCAAGATCGTGATCTATTCCTGTTTCGACTTGTCTTGTCAAGCCACCAAACTGGTGCCAGGGTTGCGATGACGTCACCAGGAAAACCCACTGCCACATAGATAGGGTAAGAGGGAGGGTTGCGACACCAAAATAGATTCAGAGTCTTGCGGTATGGAACCATTGTTCACATTCTACATTAAACGGCATTCGGGAGAGGTTCGTGCTGCACGTTCCCGCCCTCAATAGTGATGCCAACATTTTATGGGACGTCGTGGGAGGAGTGCCCAAAGCCATGAACTGCATGCCCTCTCCCCCCCACCAGTAAATAAAAAACTCCCACAAATAAACTCCAACGCCTGTCCGAGTTATACCCAGACATACGATCCAATGCGCACACTTAAAAAACTAATGGGACAGGAACTAACAAGTTTGGACAGGAACCTATAATTTTGGAACCCTTACAAACCGTGTAAAAGGGGTCAGGGGGTTAAGGGTAAAGCCCTGACCCAGTGCAAACAACCAATCAGAGGCCAGTAGCCAATAAGAGTCATGTGATAGGTGGTCGTGCACACTACTAAGGTGTTACTCTCGCAGTAGACTAGACTGCTGATGACGGGGAGATCCAGGTTAGAATTTAGCTCAGGTGCACAGAGGGTGGTTTTCTCAAAATGGTTTTCCACTCCTATATTTACGTAAATGTAGGTACACTTCCTTTAACTTAAACCTTCCTAATCCCTAACGCATTAGTGTAATTAGTACATAGGCGTACAACCCTAACACTAGTAAGACGTGATGCTAAAAACAGTTACTGAATTATATACGGAAACACCCACTTCGGTGGCTGCATGGTCTAAGGCGCTACTTTCGCAGCAGAATAGACCACCAATTACAAGGATATTAAGGTTCAAATCCCGGTCGGGTGTACTAAGAGTAGTTTTTCCAAAATTGTTTTACAATCTCTCTCTCCACGTAAATGCAGGTACATTTCCTCTAAACATAGCTTTACTAATTCCTAAAAACATTAGCGTAATCAATACGTAAACGTATAACCCAAAAGGATGGTAGGACGTGGTGCTAAAAAAGAATCATTAAGGTCCCTGAGCCCAGGCCACAACTTTCTCGTGATCCTTTGGCAATGTTGGAGTTGCGTCGACTGCAATGGTAACTCACCGCTCCAAATAGCATTTACAAAAATACGTCTAATGCTCTTGAGGGGTGTTTTACCCCTTTTACGCAAATATCAGCCAATCAAAGCCCATTGGGTACCTGGATTATGGGACCCGGTCGTTAGGGGTGTAAATCCCTGAATGACATCTACCTACACCTGGCTTGACCGTGGCCACAGATCCCATATCAACGAAATAGGAGCAGTTCAATTCCTTTTCCTAAGAAATATAACACAACATAAATATGTATATATACATTCAATGTATCTACCCTATTACTAAATTGTCCTTCTCGGGCTAAAATGACAACCCCTAAAATATTTCACATTCTACCATTTAGAGTTAACAAAAATGCATTTTTTTTGCACCGCATCTCACCACCTGTTCGGGTTATACGTCTATGTACTAATTACACTAGTGGTTTTAGAGATTAGAAAGGTTATAGTTAGAGGTAGTGTACTCACATTTGTGTGGATGAAGAGTGGAAAAGCACCCTTAGTACATCTGACCTAGATTCAAACTTTGATCTCCCGGTCATCGGCGGTCTAGTATACTGCGAGAGTAGCGCCTTAGACAATGCGGCCACCAAAGCGGGTAAAAATGCTTACTAAACCCAAAGGTTGGTCCTAATACGTAGCAGTGCGTGCACTCGGTCCTTCGGATGGGTAGTGACGCCCGTCCACTTCATCTGTACTAGGGAAGTGTGGTAGTTTACAGTTGCTTTCCGCACAGATTCTACAAGCGAGTGGTAAAGAAGATCTAAATTTGGCTGAAAAGTTATCTCATATATCTTTCAAAGACTTTTACGTGCCACAATATACATGGGATCGATGACTTTAGTTCCCCTCCGAAGAAAGTAGTGCTACGTATATTCATCCTTCAGTAAGAATCCGTCAACCTCAGCTTGGTTTGGACACATGATGGTTTGAAGCCATGAACATAGGGTCATAGGGTGATAACTTTACCCCAGGGCCACTGAGGTCATCTAAATTTTACATATAATATTAATAATTGAGACTATTTACAAAGTATAAATTAACATATCAGTTTTTGGACTGAGCTTATATTTGGTTTATGGTTATTATGGCAGTCATGTAAATTCCCAAACACACGGATATATAAATTTTTTTCGTAATTAGCTCCATCTCGAAATTTGTACTCAAGTAATGACAGAAACTATCCCGAAATAAACAGCAAATTGACTTCTACGGAATAAACTACTCGCACTCACACGGTCTTGTATTTTTTTTTAAAACGTGATAAATGTTAAGCTTACCAACAAAAATGAAATTTCTTTCATAAAATAGTTTATGCCTTTATAAATTAAAAATGTAATTTATACTGTGAAACTGCTGTCATTTTATTTTAAATTGTGATGAATATATCTATAAAATAACTTAACTTAAACAACTTCTCTCAAACATAATAAACAAAATCGTTACACTTTTGATGAAAAACAGGAGGTGACCTGGTGGTCTAGGGGTAGTGTGTCAGACTTCTGTGCTGGGTGTCCGGGGTTCAATCCTCGATCCCGGCACAGATTCTTCTGGTTGCCAAACCCTTCCTTCACCTCTGACAATACGTATATTAATCACAACTTGTGAATGTGTGAAATGTCAGGCCTCCGCCGTGGTTCGGATCCCATGTTAAACTGTAGGTCCTTCATTTCATCTCACAATCATCCTACCGTTACACATTAGCGTAAGTGCGTATAACAAGTAAATCACTGTCTAGTTTAATAAAGTATATATTCTGCACATGCTGCTGTACTCAACTTTCACAAAATAAAACTATGACTAAATTACGCACAGGTTTTTCATGATAGCTATTTATTTTGTAGTTCGACGTAAAGACGGCAATAGTTAACTTGTACTGAATTGAGAACGAAAACAATGCCCTTGTGCACGGAGTAGCCTATAGGACTGTTTATATATATATATATATATATATAAAATGAATAATGACAAAGAATAGAGGACGAATCCTCCCCTTCTTCTGCAGCTTTTTCCTGAAATTGATCGAACAGATAACCAACCATGTATGACCTCGACTTCTTGTAGTGTGTACACGCCCGCCAGTTGCGTGGTCGTACCGTATCTGTGTACAATTTATCGCCATGGGAACCAGCACTACCTTCCACGAAAAATCGATCGCTCACTACTTCGCTCGTTAAAGTTATACTTTGTTTCTAGACTCAAATATAACCGTGGTTGGATATTATAGCATTCAGTACTTTTTGTACCGATATTTTCTATCTTCTGGTACAATTTGTATGTTTATAAATGTATAATAAACACTTAAATAAAATTTTAATATTTAAACAATTTTCGCACTTAAATAATAAGTGTTTCTTACTCAAATTGACATATTTAACAACCAATTGGCCAACATCAACAATATTTAAAAATGTAATTATTAAATATTTCCTACCACGTCTAGATTATCAACAATTACTTATTATTGGTGACCTGGCAGTCTAGGGGTAAGGTGTCAGACTTCTGTGCTGGGGTCCGGGGTTCAATCCTCGGTCTCGGCACAGATTTATCAAACCCTTCTTTCACCTCTGACAAGACATCTTGTGAATGTGGGGAATGCCAGGCCTCCACCGTGGTTCGGATTCCACGTTAAACTGTATGTTCTCCATTTCATCTCACAATCAACCTACCATTACACATTAGCGTAAGTGCGTATAACCCGAACGGGTAGTAAGACGCGGTGCTAATAATAATAATAATAATAATAATAATAATAATAATAATAATAATAATAATAATAAAATAATAACAACAACAATAACAATAATAATAATAATACTTATTATTTTTACCACAGTCTTTTATTACCTTCCAGGCTATTTATTATTTTTACTCTAGTAGAGTAGGGATGAGAACGGTATGATTTAGAGGAAATGTATCCACATTTGTCTAGAAAGAGAAAGAGAGAGTGAAAAACCATTTAGGAGGAAAAAAAAACATACTCAGTACACCCATCTAAGATCTGAATCCCGATCTTCCCGTCAACAGACTTCAAAGTTAGATGAGTCTGGAGTTCAGTCTACTTGTAGACTGATGTGAGTATTATCAACAATTTATTAAAACTACAACTCTTATTATTTATTGTGGATATCTCTAACCATTCAAATATCAATTGCATTGCAAAATGAGACTGTGAATTGAAAAAAATACATATAACGATAATTCTTCTACTACTCGTAATTTGCGTGTCAATAAGACCGTTAGCCTTGTGTTTAAAGATACTGGGCTCGATTTAAGAGTTAGTCAAAATAGTATAATATGGTATATTTTGACCCTTTCATAGTGATAAAATTACAGCTAAGGGACTGGATATTGTGTATTTTTATAGATTTAAGCTATTTTGTGAGCTGTGTGCTAATATAATCTTAAAGAAAGTGTTATTTAAATAACCCTTTTAACAATATCTACAAAATCCATGGACGTTACAGTGTTATTTTGGGAAATTTTATGTTGTAATTTTAAGAATCATTTCTTGTAATAGATTAACGAAATTTGATCAACATTGTTGAAACTCTTTCTGAGAGCATTGACTTTTTGTATTTGCTACCTTTAGAAAAAATATCATTTGTTTTATGTAAATGCCTTTAAATTCATCTGACACGTGACCTAGATATAGGTGTTTACTATTATTATTTATCACATATAAAAATAATCTATAAAACCATCTAGACTACAGATAAGTGATCATCAGACAGACTACACAGTTAGAATAATGAGCTTAGTTATGTACTGTACATACTTATCTACTATATTTAACATTAAAAACAAATGACTACTAAGAAATCGTGTGAACGGGTGTGTCCCTTAAATTATAAATCAATTATTAAAACTGCTCGATGGATCTACATTTATACACAGAACTTGATAAGTCTCTAATTTGCAAGTTCCATGTTGATATCGACAAACATATAAAATGAATAAAGCCGTCTGTTTTGGTGTCCGTGTGAAAATATAGGAACAAACCACAATTCTACTCAAACATAGAGTGATACTTTTTGTCAACTTTTCTGTAAAATTACTAAATACAGTTGAACGGCACGTTTTGAAGTAACTAAACAAATTACATCCCTCATATTGGACTTAGACTGAGTTGTTTGTAAGTAGCTTAAACGTGAATTAATTTCATGACAGTAGTTGAGAAGCGACGCAAACGTTGATTAAAGTTGAAGTATATTTACGTATTTAATGTCCGTACGTGATGTTAAAGCTTTAACTAACATGAATGGTAAAAAAAATAATGAGACCTCAAGCCGTTAATGCAGCATTTAGTGAAACAATAAAGATAATTTATGATCACAAAGAGAGAGTACAGATTGAGGACGATAATTTATATACTACTGCGAACAACATAGTTATCATTCGACAGGGTTAATGAGTTTAAATATTTAGGAATAATTTTAACTATCAATAACGATATTATATTGGAAATTAGGAAAAGAATACAATCTAGAAATGCATGGTATTATTCGGTTAGTGAGTTAAACTTCTCACCTTATGTCAAGGAATGTAAAACTGAGAATAAACAAAACAATAATTTTACTGGTTATCCTCTTTGGGTGTGAAACATGGTCTCTTACCTTATATGACGAAAATAAATATAGGATGTTCGACAATAACAAGCTTAGGAGGATATTTGATCCAAAAAGGGATGAAGATACTGGAGAATGTATGATGTTACATTTATGATGAGGTACATACCCTGTACTTAAAAAACATTGTTAGGATAATCAAGTCTCGTATATTACGGTGGGCAGGACATGCAGTATGAATGTAGGAAACTAGAACCGTGTTCAGGGTATTGACTGGTAAACCCAAATGGGAAGAGATCATTGGGAAGACCTAGACGAAGATGAGAAGCTAACATTAGAATGGACCTGAAAGAGATATGGTGTGATGTGGTGGACTGGATAGAGCTAGCTCAAGGTAGGTATAGGTGGTGTACTTGTGTAAATCGGCAATGAACTTTTGAGTTCCTTATGTCATAGAGTAATTAAATATAAACATAATTTTCTGTGATACATATTGGTGGGGCCCTCCAGGATTAAATATTCTGAGATCTGTGGCAATTAAGTAATTTTTTTGGGGCGGGGGGGAGGAGTGTCTCTTTTCCCATAAATTTACTTTACATCCATTACTGTTTCCGGCTTGTGGTAGCTTCATATGCCTTATAATTTAACTTAATACTAGGACAGGCACAACATCCAGTCCCCGACCGTTAATTCATCACTGTGAAGGTGTAAAACCACGGTTCACCAATGATAATTTTTTCGGCCATGCTGGGAAAGGCACCTGGGACCCTTAGCTCAGAGAAGAGACACGCTACCGACTGAACTTTGACGTTGGACTATTTTCTCATAAATCAATTACATTAATATCTGAGCTTCACCTATTTGTATTTGTATGTTACAATGCTCTCTGGCTTTTAAAATAACAGGGTTCGTAAAACATGTAAAAATAACACATTGTATTCTTATTCACGTGCGTTATGGCTGCGAAAATATTTGTTACTATATATACACTCAGGGATACATATCTATATTTATATATACATATATTTATACCCAGTTATATGTTTGAGTGACTGGTGGCAAACCAATCCATTTACCTCCCTCTCCTCCTCTTGGTGACTTTGATGCTTGCTGTTAATCGAAAAATTGTTATTTGTAGTTCGAGTGATTTGCCCCCGATTGGGCTAAAGTGTCTGGTCAGAGATTCATTGCTAGCTTATGCAACAATCACTAGAGACTACATAGTTTGCATCGATTGTTTAAGGAGCCGCTTGAACAAATCCAGAATCCTATGGCTAGATATTGGATTGTCTTTTTCTATTCACAAGCATCGTCGAATGTATTCCTCTACTATTAAGACATATCTCACGTGGGCGATATCAGAGAAAGAAACCTAATATTTGATATAATATGGCGGCAGCTGTTCACATGTTCAGATTGATTTGCCATTATTATGAAAGCTCTAGGTGTTACGTCACTGTGAGAACCTATCCAGGCAGTTAATCAGCTACATGGTCAACTGGTTTCTTTCTTTTGGCTTGGACCTCGTCATTTTGTCCAACACGGTCGGCCATTCACTCGTTACAACAGACGCAAGGTCTCGAGACTGTAAGTATGACGTCACAGGGATATCGAGAGAAAAGCAAGAGAATCAAGTACTGTTCTTTGTTTAAACTAAACAGGTTATTTCCGTAAAATGAATCACTCTTCACCAATAATTTGTTTGTTTTTTACCACGTCTTAATGTCCGTTTGGTACAGCTGCAATTAAGTAGCTAATGGGGTAGGGCTGAGGGTTGTATAATTTAGAATAAATGTACCCGTATTTTGTAGAGTGAGAGCAGGTAAACCTCTCGGAAATACCACTTTATATATACCCGGCTGGGAATGGAACCCTGACCTGTCCATCATTGGCCAAACCAGATCATATGAGTCTAACATTTAGTCCAAGTGCCCTCTAATTCGGATAAAAGAGATATTAGTACCTATTGATGACACAAACTAATTGGTGGGATGATCCCCTTATATCCTAACTATGTACTACAAGTTAAGTTTCACGATCCTTGACAAGCTACACTACTTAGTCTCTCTAGAGCCTATCATACAATATAAAGAACTTTAACTCAGAGACAAAAAAAAAGTTCTTACTATGACAAACTTAGCTATTTACACAATGATTTTCTATAGCTTTATATAGCCAGGCCTCCACCGTGGTTCGGATTCCACGTTAAACTGTAGGTCCTTCATTTCATCTCACAATCACCCTACCATTACATATTAGCGCAAGTGCGTATAACCCGAACGGGTAGTAAGACGCGGTGCTAATAATAATAATAATATAGCTTTATAAAAGGTAGACGTTAAGCCAAGGGTCTAAAAAAATACAATGATGACATCTAGTTGTGTAGTTGTACTAAATTAAATAGTTTACTGCTTTAATTCGATTATATATTAGCTATTTATTAATTTGATTGAATGTCTCGTGCTCCCCAGCATTCACATTACTTGCACAATCGTGTTCTAGTTTCACATATTTTAATTATATGTAAAGATGGCAGATGATTTGTTATCTTCAAGCTCTTATCAGACTACAAACAGCCACAGAAAAAATACTTCTCACAGATTGTCTAGTCAAAAAGCTTTGACTTTATGTTTAAAATACATTTAATTCTTAAATACAAAACTTTACGACTTTGAGATGAAAATCACAATTATGTCTGACCTTCAGGTATACGATCTACTTGTAGATAATTCTCAAACATTAAAAAACAATAAAATTAACTCAGAAACTTCTATTTCATGTTTGAAATTCCCCCTCTTTCTTTAAAAAACTTTTTGACCTGCTTGTACTTGACAGACCATTATTTCCATCATTAATTATTCAGATATGATATTAATTATATAATATAATTATTATACTTAAAGACCGCTCATATCATTAATCAGTATTTGTATTTTTTTAAATTTAAACACTATGATTCAGATTATAAGATAGTGTCATAATGTAATCAGTCAAGGTAGGACTGCTACGCTTCAGGGTGAACGTAGTGTACGAACATTTTCAAGGTCTTGCTCTCCTAGTCTCTCCTTCGGGACCGATCAAAATTTGTTTTCGTTCTGACACACTCCGCTCTAATCAACAATCAAAGTCATACCACTCGAATGACATCGAAACGACTGCATCTGTCATATCTTATCGGTTTTCCCAAAGAAGCCCATTTTCGGTCCCTGTGAATCCAGAGACCACGAATCAATAATTATCACAAAAGTTCATTTTTTTAAAATCCTCAAATAACAAATGTAAGTCAGTCGGCAGGACAATAATTCTTGCTTAACCCTATCAACCTTAAAAGTCAAAGAGCCAATTATTAACTGAAAGTTATATTTTCCTTCACAATTATTTGATACTATTATTGTAAATCATAGATTTGTCGAAAAACAATTTCATTGTCTTCTAACAATTCTATCTTAAATACTCCCTCTTAATAGCACCACATGCTTGAAGGGAAATCATTTCAAACTCATATATTTATTATTAGAATAGAAGTTTTTAAGTTTCAAAAGAAAATTAAAACAATCTTTAATATGTTAGAATTTTTCCATCGTGACTCTATTAAAACTTGAATTTATTTGTTTGAGAGAAACTAGATCTAGTCATCTAACCATTTATTTCGATCTCAGAACAGTGACATTTCTAATTAAACTATGTTGAAAATGAGCAAAGTCAAACTTTTCAAACATTTTTTAAAATTATTTAATTTTAAATGCCAGCTTTCCTAAGAATATCATGTGGATATCCTTCACCCCCCATTAAAAAAAAATATCGCGTCTTACTACCCGTACGGGTTGTTCGCCTATGTACTAAATACGCCAATGGATCATGGATTAGGAAGGTTGAATTTAGAGGAAGTGTACCCACATTTTCGTGAAAGGAGAGAGTGGGGAACCATTTAGGAAAAAACACGCTCAGTACACCCGACCGGGATCGAACCATGATTCCCCGTCATCGGCAGTCTAGTCTGTTGTGAGAATGACGCCTTAGAACATGCGGCCACCAAAGCGGGTACTGGTACCTTAGCTAGTCTTCTCTTAAGAGGAATTATCCCAACGGTCACCGGGGGTTGGTAAATTAGGCTTGTTTAAGACTCCCACTGACCCATACCTTCATATTTACTATAATCACATCATCTCAATACGGGAACGACACGTGTAGACAACCTCTATAGGTATACCCTGTGACAACACAGCGACAAATAGTCTACACATAAGGCAACCGAACTGGATGTCATGTCCCTTCCGGTCAGTAATGCCATACGATAAAAAAATATGTAATAATATTGTTAGTAATGGGTTTAAAAAGAATCATTTTTATTCCTCAAATTTGTTTTTGCTTCTTTTTTATATTTTCTCAAACTACCACGGCACACCTGTTTAAAAATGCTGCTTTAACACGTCCACATTTATACTCTTGTTATAAATAATAATAACAATAATAATTTTAAAATGGCCTTAAGAATGGGATAAGCCAAGATAGCTCAGTGCCAAGAGCATTTGTGGACAAATACAACGATTGGGAGTTCGATTCCCTTTTACAGGCATGATTTTTCAATTCTAAATTATTTACTTGTTGGTAGGTTATTGTGTTAAAGATTTAAGAAGAGGTAGTGTGCCCAGCCTAGCTGAGCAGCAATTCAGGCGTGAGGCCGTCGTTGGAAACAGCTAATTAGGGACAAGAAGTCTTACGTTTCCAATGGAAGAATGGCGAGCATGGCTTCGCATAGTCGTACGGTGATACATAGAATATAACTGTTCATACATTATATAATATGTTGTGTCTTGGTGGAGGGGGAGGGACCGCTATCGATCACAATAGCCGAGTGTATTGTCTACGTATTCGATCAATTTAAAAACACATTTATCTTAATTAAGTAAATATTTTATGTATAGTCTAATGTTAAATATTTTTAACTGATTAAAACCCGTTTTGGTGACCACATGGTCTAAGCATTATTACTTTCCCAATAGACTGGACTGTCAAAAAGAGGGAAATCGGGGTTCGAATCCTAGTCGGTTGTATCGAGGGTATGTTTTTACTAAATGATTCTATACTCTCCATTCACGCAAATGCAGGTACATTTACTATTAATTCAATCTTAGCCATCCCCTATACATCAGAGTATTTAGTTCATATGCGTATACACCGAACGGGTGTCACAAAAAACTTGTATTTTTGACTACTTAATTAAAATAAGCCCATTGTTCAACATATAAGCATCCGCTTCAGTGGCTGTATAGTCTAAGGCACTACTCTTGCAGTAGACTATATTGCCGATTACAGGGTGATAAAGGTTCGAACTTCTAACTTCGGTTGGGTGTAGGCCTACTGAAAGTTTTTTTCCAAAAGGGTTTTCCACTCTCTCTCTCCACGCAAAAGTAGGTACATTTTCTCTAATTATCACCTTCCTAATCCCTAAAACCATTGGCATAATTAGTACATAAGCGTATAACCCGAACGGTTAAGGGCCCTACAGACACACCAACTTGTCGGCCCGATCGTCGGAACAACAAATTGGAAGCGAGCCTCCACACTACCCGACTAGCGGTCAAATTTGTCAGTAGCTATCGTGATCTCAGAACGAACGCACGCCATGCCTACATCTCTATCCATATACCAACAAAAATTTTGTCGTGTTAACATCATTATCAATTCATAAAAATATTGCAAGGGGGGGAAAAAATGTGGGCAAAAAAAAAGGTTATTAGAAAGAAAAAAAATCACCTATGCAATTTTATTAAAAGAGTTGGATTCAAATGATTTTCGTAATTTTTTTAAGAATGTATAATGAATGCTTCTCTGAAATACTCAGTATGGTGACATAATGTTAGATAGAACAAAAGACCGCACTGTGACTCCACTCACCTAACGCTTGCAAAGCGGTGACTGACTGGCTGAATGTGGGGAATGCCAGGCCTCCACCGTGGTTCGGATTCCACGTTAAACTGTATGTCCTCCATTTCATCTCACAATCACCCTACCATTACACATTAGCGTAAGTGCGTACAACCCGAACGGGTAGTAAGACGCGGTGCTAATAATAATAATAATAATAATAATAATAATAATAATAACTGACCGGCGCCAGGTTGGTAGTTTGGTCCAACAACGCTAGACACAACCTATAATATTTAGCACCGCGTCTTACTACCCGTTCGGGTTATACGCTTTAAGTATTAATTACTCTAATGGATTAGGAATTGGGCAGGTTGAATTAGAGGAAGTGAACCTGCATTTGCGTGGAGGGAGAGTGGAAAACCATTTAGGAAAAACCACCCCCAGTTCACCCGACCGAGATTCGAACCTCGATCTCCCCGTCCTCAGCAGTTGAGCTCAACACGACAAGCGCGTTAGCCAACTACGCCACCGAGGCGGGTTATAGACACAACAACTTGTCGAGCAATGAGGTGGGGAAGTTGGGTGTTTGTACCAACCAACCAACTTGGAAAAAAAAAATGGTCGGAAAACACGCCTACACACTATACAATTTAGCGGCTTGTTGACCAGTTGTACCGACAAGTTGGTGTGTGCATAGGGCCCTTTAGTAAGATGCGGTGCTAAAAAACAAGAAAAAAGCTTACTATTCTAAAAACAAATGGCAAACAGCACCCTCATCCACAAAAGCCAAAAATCAGTCTACCCTTTTCATTGTCTATTATGACTCAACGCAAACACACACCGAACTACTGAGGTTAGTATTCCGCATCCATATCGCTTTTGTTCTAATACTCATACACATTGGTGATGTTTTCATACTTAATTTGGAAGAAAAACTTGTGCTGAAATAACGATGCTAACTATTACGAAATAACCAGTGAAGTTACTACTATGAATATACAGGCACACGGGCACATGGGCATTGCTTTAGTCCTTGTTTTGGGAATATTTAAGGATACCAACAACAACAAAAATAGGTTTGTGTTGGTAAAAATTAAAACTCTAATAAAGATTTTGAAAAATCTGGCAGATTTTTTTCGGCTATGAATACATGATCTCTAAAATACAATTAATTAAAAACACTTTTCTTACTTTTTCCCCAAACAAACATGACGTTTTATTCTACTTTCACTTAAAAGACGAGGCAATGCTTGATTTAGACCATGCAGCCACCGAAACAGGTTAGATTACTGTTCCAATTAGCTAATTAAGAATACTAGTTTATCTTGTATACATGTGTATGTAGATTTCTTGGTTTGTTTTTAGCACGTCTTACAATCTGTTTGGGTTATACGCTTGTGTAGCAATCACGCCAATGTATTTGGGGCCTAGTCCCGCTTTGGTGCGCCCCACCTCAGCGCCTCAGTCAATATTTTCCTTAGTTTGATCATTTTTGTCCCATTTAGGCAAGGCCGTAGTCAGGGGTGGTTTTGGGAGTCTAAACCTCCCTGAAATTTTATGAACAAGATATATATGGCTTCATTTATGACTAAACAAATTAAAATTAAGGTACAAGTACAAATTAGGGGACTATGTTACCATAAAAAGTACTTCAGAAAGCTTCTAGAGGTGTTTTGTATCTGGAAGTTTTCCTTGCCTCCGGCAATTAGGAGGTTATGTTGCCATACAAAACACTCCAGGTAGCTTCTATAGGGGCTTAATATTTAGAACTTTTCTTAGCCTTCGGCAGTTAGGGGGTTATGTTGCCATAAAAACAATTCAGATAGCTTTTAGAACTGTTTATCATTTAGAATTTATTCTAGCTTTCCGCAATTGGGGGATGTGCCCACCAATCCCCCCCTCCCCCCTGAAATTATTGGCTGGCTACGGCCTTGCATTTCGGCGCCTTTCAAAACATTAATTGACTATATTACAATTAAGTACAAAGGTAAAAGTAAACACTTCTTATTACAGACTGGCACCTGACGATCATGATTAGTTAGCTGACTGTGATCGCTTTAAAGAATGGGTGACCTCATAATTAGCTTCCTCGAATCTATAAAAGACAAATCTACCCTTGTATATGACGATTTTGAATATAAAAGAAAAAGTTATCAAAAATACCTTAAAATGAGAGTCCGTAAGAGCATACCACACGGAATGCAAGGGAAGAATTATAAATGAACTTCTATAATCTATAGTCATCCATTCATCAACCTAACTTAACCTAACTTAACTTAACCTCTAAGCTAGGTACCGAAGTGGTATCACCTAAATTCTATTTGGGAGCAGGGACAAGTTAAAAGGTTTAAAACCACCAGTAGTGGATCCAAGTGTATGGGGAGGGGGAGTGATGGAGGCGATTCCCCCTACCCCCACATAGAAATTAATAAAAAAATATTGAGGCCAGTACCTTAATGCTGTAAATAATTAATTACTCTTAACACCTCCCTCGCCCTATCTCCTACATGACCTAATAAATAACTCTTTCAACTTAGCTTTAATGTGAAGAAAAGCAAGCGGCTTAAAACTAAAATTTTCCAGTAATTAGATTACTAAGTTTAATATAATAACCAAGTATTTGTATTAAAATAGATATGTTTTTAGTTAATACTTAAACATTTTAAGCCTGTGTACATTTTTATTACTTTTATTGTGACAGTGACTTTTTGTTTTATGTTTTTGTAGGTACTGTATTCTAATTACTAATTTGTAAAAAAAAAGTTTTTTCTTACAAATCCTATTTTTATTATTATAATTGTTAGTTAAAATTATTATTATAACCGAGCAATATAATAATAATAATAATTATTATTAAAATTATTATATATTAAAATCTTTATTAGTTAAAATTAATAAATTTACACTTGACGAATCCTTATGAAAACCAATTTTCTCCACTTCCTCCGGAAAACAAGCCCTGAATCCGCCCTTGAATACCAGCCACTGCCCTGGACCATACAACCACTGAAATGGGTTATTCGTATTTAAATAATGCCGAAAATAATTACCCGCGCTATTACCAAACTAATCCAGCGGTTTTTACACGCGTTTTGTTAATAGTTAGTTAGTCACCATGATAGTTAGTAGTACACACTACACACAGTAATAGTTTACTTGCACTGTACTGCATTCGGTACTAACTTAAGAGCGGAAAGATCTACCATGTGTACGGGCCATGAGGGATTTCGGTTGATTGGAAGTATTTGTAGTCTATTACTAACTCATCATATCCTGAAAAACTAACCCAAAAACAAAAAAGAGAAAGTGGATTTTAATTGATTAAATTTTGTACGGGCCATGAGGGATTTCGGTTGATTGGAAGTATTTGTAGTCTATTACTAACTCATCATATCCTGAAAAACTAACCCAAAAACAAAAAGAGAAAGTGGATTTTAATTGATTAAATTTTGTAGATCTAGTTATAATATAACAAAAAAATCTGAATTGTTTCAAAATATGTAGAAAAGTTTATATTTATTCATATACAAACAATTTTCCTTTTTAGTACCGCGTCTTACTGCCCTTTCGGGTCATACGCTTATGTACTAGTGGCGTTAATGGTTTTAGGAATTAGGAAGGTTTTATTAATAGCAAGTGTACCCACGTTTGCATGAAAAGAGTGAAAAAACATTTTGGAAAAGTCACCCTCAGTACATCCGACCGAGAATCGAACCTCGATCTCCCCGTCATCGGCAAGAGTGGCGTGTTAGACCATACGGTCACTGAAGCGTGTCACATACATATTTAAAGAAATTTTTTTTTTGTAGCATTAACTATTCCCATAACTGCTTTGGTGGCGGCCGTATAGTCTAAGGCATCACTATCACAATAGACTGGACTGCAGAGGATGGAAAGATTGGGGATCGAATCCTGGTCGGGTGTAATAGGATTGATTTTATATTCAATGGTTTTCCACTCTCCCTCCACACAAATTTGTGTACATTTCCTTTAAATTCAACCTTCCTAATACATATAACACATTAACGTATTTAGTACTTATGTGTAGAATCCAGATGGGTAGTAAGACGTGGTGATAGATAAAAAGAAATATTCCCAAAACAAGGATGAACATATTCACCGTGTGAATACGTCTTGTGTATTTTGAAATAGCAATCTCCTCGGTTAATTCGTGATCGTCTCAATCATAATTTTAATAAAAGTTGACCTACTTTTTTTTAGCAACACGTCTTACTACCTTTCCAGGTTGTACGCATATGTAATAATTACGCTAGCGAGCTAGGTATAATAAAGGGTGAATTCAGAGGAAGTCTACCCGCATTTGCGTGAAAGAAGAGTGGTAAAGCATTTAAGGGAAACCCCTCCCCAGTACACCCGACTTGGATTCGAACCTCAATTTCTCTGTTATTCGCAGTTAGTATATTGCAATAGTAACGCCTTAGACCATGTGGCCACCGAATCAAGCTTACTTACTGAATTAATTACGGAAACATCGGCCGTGTTTACGGGTCCTATATGTCTTGGTTGCAGACTGGAAGTGTTGCGTGTGAAAGAAATCTAATGGATGGCAAGCACCAAGCAGAAAGTTAACTGTACCAACGAAATGAATGTAACAGCGAGAGGCACTGCAAGACATAGGGAAGCACGGTATGAAGATGAATTAGTCACGGTTCTGTGACCGTCTCAAGTCACTATCCGAGGTAATGAAACTGACCTGGTACTAGATTTTCAAACATTTACAAAGGTAGACACATTTTTATGACATGAGTACCAGATGTCAAGAGTGCTCAATAGTCGTAAACGGCATTTACACTAATAAATTTACTCATTTTCTGTAGGTAGTTTGCTTATGTAATGTACAATTAATATGTATCATACCCACTTCGGTGGCCGCAAGTTCTGAGCCGTCACTCTCACAATAGACTAAACTTCCATTGACGGGGAGATCGGGATTCGATCCCGATCGCGTGTAATGAGGGTGGTTTTCCCTAAATGGTTTTCTACTCTCACTCTACCCAAAGGTGGGTACACCGCCTATTAATTTATCCTTGTCCATCCCTAGAACATTATCGTAATTAGTACGTAGGAGTATAACACGAACGGCGAACGTGTAGTGGGTCACGGTGCTAGAAATTCATTAATTTTAACTTAAGTATACTAAAACCAGATTACAAGACCATCAATTCAGTACTTAGTGAGAGAGAATCGACGCAATTTCATGGTATTTTGTTTAGTGTTCGAAAGGGATTAAACTTGGAACATGTTTTATATGTAGGTAAAGCTTTACTGACTTGTATAGTGTGTGTATAACCATACAACAGATTATTACCAACCTAACAGTCTAAAAAAACTAAGCCAATAATAACTATCATTCAAAACATTTAAGTGTAGTTTTAGAATGTGCGCAAAAGGAGGTATGCATACAAAAACACAAAATAATAAAACAAATTATTTGATTGTGTTCAATAGTATTCTGCAAATCTTGTGTGTGTGTGTGTGTGTGTGTGTATTGCCCTTTAAGAATATTGCAACTTGTTGGCACGAGGAGTAAATGTCGGGTTCATAGTTTGGTTTGTTTGTGATGGAAAGGTCGTGGTTCCAATCCAAACTGGGTGTACTGAGGGTCTCTTTCTTTCCTAAATAGGTTTCTACTCTTACTCCAAGAAAATGTGGGTACATTGCCTCAAAACTCGTCTTTTCTCATCGCTACTCTAATAGCATGGCTAAAATGTATGTATCCCAGACGGCTAGTAATACGTGGTGGTAAAATTAATAAGCTGGTCTAACCGTCTTGAAACATAGCCACGGTAGAAATGATAGCCATATGGTTAAAGGCGTCACTCTCATGGTAGACTAGTTTGGTGATGACGAAGGAATTGAGCTTCTAATCGCAGTCAGATGTACTGAGTTTTTTCCAAAAACGTTTTCCACTCTTCCTCCAAGCAAATGCGGGTACAAGTTCTCTAAATATAACCTTTCTCATCCATAAAACCACTAGCATAATTAGTATATAAGCGTATAACCCGAACGTAAAGTAAGTCGTGAAGCTAAAAAAAAATTATCTTTTAGAAACAAACACTAGTTCATCATGCGCATGATGACGTCAGCTAGAACATGTTTCATGTACCTTCAATTAGAATATGACTACATTCAAGGCCCCTCTAAATGAGTAGTTTTAAAACAATGTTGTTACTTTAGTCAGGCAAGGTTTTGTTTATCGGATTCTAATCTGTACACATACACTTTAATTTCAGAGTATAAACAAAGTTTAAAATCGTTCTATCCACTTCACTTTAAAACAGTTTATGGTACTGCAGCATTACATCACCTCAACCACGTTCGCTATTTTTTTTCAACAAAACGTTGGCGTAAACGAGTCTTTCTACGTATTTTCAGGTGTTCCCTGTAACATTAAAAGGTATTTTGAAACAACTAGGTAAACACCAGGCACGTGGCGTGGAGTGTTGGCAGATTTAGCAGAGTTATTTTAAATTGTTCTTGTGAAATAATCTCATCACTCAGTAGAGCATTCGTTAGAAAGGTATCAACGAAAATGCATTCGATTAGTAGGTACTGGGAGTAGAGATTATTTATGTTTTGTCAAATGTAACTCAAGTAGGGGAGAACATATCATAGGTATATATTTAACTAGCTGTTCTTATCCTGACAACACTAATGTCTGTTCACGGTAGGAATTGACTTCTGAAAGGCCTTTTTCCCTACCATAAATCTATTAAATAGTAGGATATTTGTAGGAAAAAAGACCTTTCAGAGAGTAATTCCTACCGTGAATGGAATATACATAACACACCTCTGGTAAAAGCATAGACGCCCATGGAGACTTTTCAACTCATATATGGTTATGTTACTCATATGGGTCTCAACTTATTTCTTGAAAATTTCACAAAATCGTCATTCCAGAGTCATCTTGTAGCCCTCTAAAATTATTCTGGACGTACAGTAAATTAGAAACTCGTGTATCCACATTTGATGAAACCAGATCCAATATGGATGGGCAAAATTCTGAATAAGGAATATTTTTTAATTGTTAGAGATGTAAGAGATTAGGGCAAACTCCATATGTCGTGTAAATAAAACATTTATTTATTTTATTATTCAGTATGAGTAAGATGTGATCTCTTGTTTCAAACAGACAGAATGGGGTCACCAATTTATTAGATCTAGAAACTGTTGGACAGTAAAAGCGGTGGAAATAAACCATTCTTACCTCCCTACTACACCTAACGCTTACCTACCCTACTCAATTTACGTTGGATAGCTAAGAGATTGGTATAGAAAGAGAATATATATGGTTTATTTCTATCAATGTAAGTAGCTCACGCGTTTTGGTTTGATTTTTGTAGTTTTTTTAGTCTAAAAGATGTTCCGATATTTTGGATAAACAGGTTTCTAATGTAATCTATTTATCATAAGCAACCCCAAACATATGGTAAGTATTTTAATTTGTACATCCTAGGACCACTATAGGTGATCAACAACTTTGAACCATCTAACTAGGAAAAGTGGATATAAGATGATTTAAATGAAATATAACAGCATTTGTCAGTAAAGCCATGAATATTTTGATGTTAGTTTCAGCGCCGTATCAAGGGGCGAGTCAAGTGGGCAACCACCTCATACATCAGGATCGAGGGAGTGCCGTGCTGTTTTAAGAAACTATATAAGTCCTATATACAGGTGGGTCAGAAAGTGTTGACACATTTAATAAATCTATATTTTAATTATTTTTGTTACTAAATGCTTCAAACTAATATTAAAAACACAGAAAAAGATTGAAATATGTCTACATACCCTTGAATCATTCCTTTTTTAAAAAACATTGTCCTTAATATGGCCACCATTATATGCAATATATTGTTGTATAATCTCCTAAAGGAACTTGACATGACTTTGTGTAATGCCTCTTGTTGAATTTTTTCAACTTCCATCTCAATTATTTCTTTAATTTATTGAATTGTTCTTGGGTGAGCCGCATAAGCATGACTCTTCAACATGCCCCCCAAGAATAGGTCTGGAGCTATTAATTCTGGTGAGCATGGTGTCCAGACGATGTCTCCAAATCTTGAAACGAGGTGCCCAGAAAACCTTTGGTGAAACAATTCCATTTATGTTCGGTCTGTGTTAGTCGTTGCCCTATCTTGCTGGAATCACAGGTTGTTGGTATCCATATGCTTACGTCGCGGTTCAGGGATCATAAAGGTCGAACATCAATGGAAGTGCTACGCAAAATGTTTCCTGGGCAACTCGTTTCACGATTTAGGGATATCGCCTGGCCACCACGTCCATCAGACCTACCAGCTCTGGACTTTTCCTTGTGGGGCATACTAAAGAGAACAATTCAAGAATGTTTTGCATGTAAGGTGGTCATCTTAAGGACATTGGTTAGAAAAAAAATAAGAATTCAAGGGTAAGCAGAAAATTTTCAATCTTTTGTTGTTATTTTAAGATTAATTGAAGCATTTATTAGTTAAAATAGTAAATATATAGTCTTATTAAATGTGTCAACACTTTATACCCTACCCTGTATATTTATTTATTCGTCTTTTTAAATGCATAACTGTAACAATTGTAATAATTTCCTCCAATGTTTCCGAATGCTTTATGTCATTGTTAGGATGATTATGCCGTACAAAGCTGGACCACTTGCTTCCCAACTTCAAATACCAAACTGCGGAACTCTTGTAATGCGACGTTGTGTAAAAACTGCGTTGTTTCGTGAGTGTTACAGTTTTCATTATCTTCGTTAGATTTTAATCAAATGCTACAGGTCTGTTGACAACACTTCTGGTCAAGAAATAAATTACACTATTTATTATGAATATCAGTAACCTATTTAGTATGAAGATTTATGACTGCAGATGTCAAGGCTACGATAATAGGGACAACATGTCAGGAATTTATAAAAGCTTCCAAAAGAGAGTTTTGAATTAATATTCCTGAGCATTTTTTAATACATGTGATTGCAATAGTCTAAATTTGGTTGTTGGAGATGTATCAAAATCATCCATGGATTCGTATTTAATTTTTGAAGAACTTAAAAGGCTTTACAATATATTTGCAGCATCTACAAAACGTTGGTGCAGAGTAAGCAGCCTTAAAGCTGTGAGACATCACTTTTCCGTGATTAATTTAACGCTCTTTTGAGTGTAGAAGATAAGTCAATAAATCAATATTGTCATCATGGGTCAAGTCACGTGTTATCTTCCTGGAAGATTTTTCTTTCATTTTGACTCTTGTCATCTGGGACGTTCTGCTTTTTCAAGTCAATATACTGAGCAAGATTATGTAATCAAAAACTATTGATCCAATTGAATGCAACCGAATTTTGAATAATTCCATAAAATTTGTGAGGTAATGTTAAAACAAATGTCCATTTATAAAGCTGATGATGAAAATCCTCAAAATATAAAAGATAATTTCTATCTACTTATTGATACCGATATGAATTCCATACAAATGCGTTTTAACAGATCTCATTTCTCAACAAAACATGGGGATTCCTGAACCATATAAAATAATTGCCGAAAATATCAACTATTCGATCTCTTCTCAATGTTAGAGCTTATTTTGTGTAAAGATACAATCTTGAATTCTGAATCAGACAATGTTGGATCTCAGTTGTAAAAGGAGCTAGTAAATATTCAGCCCACAATTTTATTGTGGATATAATATTAATCACATCCCTGTAAATACTAAGTTTCTACAATTCCTTCAGATAGACCAAGCCTATAATAGGAAAACACAGACTTAAGGTTTGTTAGGCCTCCTTAATTGCAGGCAAAACATAAAACAATTCTTTAAATTAAATCAACTTAAGACATTAGCGTCGATGGTTGAAAAAAGTTCGTAAAAGAATAATATTTGAAGATAATAAATATATAATTCTGGCCCTTGTACCAATGCTAATTATGATAATTATTTCCGCTTTTAATGCAATGATATATTCTACCATTCAAGACCAAGAAGATCCTAGATATGTTTAATTTGTAAAATGTCGGCTCAAAATGAGTATACTGACCTTGCTAAAAAGGTAAAACATGTTGTGTGATTTTGCAAGCCGTGATAACAATAAGTAAGTAATACTGTATGAATCATAAGAGAAGCTTCTTATCTATTGCGTTCAATGTTTTTCTGTGTTATATTTCATATTTGTAATTTTAACCATACAGTTAGAATAAAATGACAAAGTGCACTTTTTTAATCACTTTTTTTTTTTACCAAGTTCATTTGGTCTGTCATTCCAGGCTTGACATGATTCATCACACATGGGTCATGCCGGGACTGTTATTTCCTGCTACTTGAACCGCAAATTTTGGGCTCGCGAGAATTCTTTCAGAGTGTAGCGTTGCAGTGAAAACCTTGTTTGTGTTCGAAGTGTTGCAATATGCAGAAACGTGATGTAGCGGTTATTGTGATGTTGTTAGAATAATAATAAGAAGCTATGTCTAAAAAGAAGAAAGGGTGTTTTTGGTGTAAACGTTGACTGCAAGAGAGAGACAAATTTTCAAATATGAATATCTGGTGTGAACTTGAAGTTAATGCGAAAGGCGATTACTTAAATTATTTATGAAAGAGTAGAAGTTTATCAAAAATTTAACCGTGTGTGGGCACCTTAAAGTGTTACGTGCTTTTGGACTAGTTTCCTCTACACCATGGCATGTTACCGGAATTGTTGATTTGTTATTATATAATATTTAACATAGTCGTTCTAAACATATTAAGAGCTTATTTTAGTCACTAGCAAATCAAATTTAAGATCTGTAACATTTAGGGGGAGATGGAAGAGAATGGGGTTTAAAGTCCTTATTTTTGTAGTTTTATTGACAAAATAAATAAATTGTTTCTCCAGTAGAATGATTTAGTTTAATTTTCTTCATATTGTAATCTCAACAGGTCTTGAAAACTTGTGATGAGCATCGTGGCATTTGACTATAAGCCTTCAAAAAAAGAGAAAAAGTCTTAGTAGAATTTCATGATACCCTTGACGGATATTCATAAACTGTTGAGATTAGTATTATGGGTAAAAAATTAAACTAAATTTATCCAATGAAGCAATGTTTTCTTCTTTAGATTAAACATTTAACTTTCGGAGCCGTACCGAGAGGATGTGTTTTGGTGTTTCAACACCCTTCCCTCCCCAAAAGTATGATCAATAATGTAAATTACTTTCATATTCATTCTCAATTCCTAAACTAATAAATTATTGGATTATTATAAAATCCAACAGATCTACAACCCCAATTATATTATTTTTCAAACACTTTAAACTACTTCGAGAATTATTCTTTTTTTTTTTAAATCTTGCCATCTCATGTTGGGTGACTTCCACACAAGTCACAACAAGTAGAAACACCCCCTCGCCCCTGGTTCCCCAAAAATCTTGTTACGCCTGCCAAAATTTAATCAAAATATTAGTTTGGCTCAAATTACGGATTGTTAACAAGTAATATTATTATTACTTTAGTTTAAAACTTACATACAGCCACAGGTATCGAAAAACAGACTTTTGACTTTGTATGAAAATGTTCATCAATGATCTATCTAAGTACTTACTTCCAGTATACCCTGGGCACGGGGTTAAATCAAACAGTTCAGTGGTTAGTGCATTCGAGTATGAATCCAAAGGTATTTAGTTCTATTTCCGTGCCCAAGTGTCATTTTTCAACTCAAATTAGAGCTAAACAGTAAACACCAGACTCTATCAAGAAGAAATATAGTGAA
Organism: Timema cristinae; assembly: GCA_039000515.1. NCBI lineage: Eukaryota > Metazoa > Arthropoda > Insecta > Phasmatodea > Timematidae > Timema > Timema cristinae. Next base: position 69,315,484 of record JBCFYV010009882.1, on the reverse strand, counting down.
TGCGTAGTAACATAATATAGATTCACGCATAAAGAATAAATAAATAACTGTAGACACCACCTTGGATAGAACTAGGCTCCCCAGGACCTAACCAAATCCAGAAAAAAAATGCAGTGGTAGGGAGAGGGGGGTGATTTGTTGTTGGGAAGGGGGAGGCAGTTAAAACTTTTAAGAAAATTATAGTAATGGCTGTGTGAGGGAGTGAAATAAATTCAAATAAAACTGTTTCAAGTAAATTTACATAATATATTATTTATTCTGAAATAAATGAACACATCCTACCGAATAACAATTGATGTTGGTCTGTTTCGGCCTCCCGATAGATACTGTCCTAAATTCGTTTTAGTGGTCTGCGAAATATATATTTTTTTTCCTCTGGGTTGATCTATTTTTGAGACGTGGTTATGTAATTTTTTACTTTTCCTGAAATTAAAGTAGCTTGAAGTTCTTGTACAATTTCTTCTTCAATGTGAATTCCACTGTTTTTTCTAAAAAAAGTCATTTATTATTTAGTTAATCTGTTTGCGTCCTGTTTTACATGAATCCATATTTCGCTTCCATAATAAGTTTTGTTAGTGATGGGGTTCCCAAAGTGTTGTATACTTTCAACCTGACTGCTCTTTGTAGTTATTTCGTTTCAGAACATTATTTATTAATACTATAACTTTTTTAATGTGGTAATTCTGCACTGAACATATTTCTCACCGTTATACGATGCATGACATCCAAAATAATTGAACATATCCACTAGCTTTAGTATTTTATTCTCAACTATAGTTTTGGTGTTTGTAAGTTATTGGCCTTTGATTTATTGCAAGAAATTCTCATTTCAACTCTTTTAAAACGTTATTTAATGTGTATACTCCCTTTTAGAGGTTGTATTATAAGTCAGATATGATTATTTGAAAATAGGCATATAATTTGTGTTATTTTAAATCAAGGTGCCTTTACTGTATATTAGATTCCTTAGAGTGACAATTTGTTGGTGTTATTATTTTATTTCCTTAAAGGCATGGAGGAAAAAGTCAAATTAAAAAGTTTTCTGAATTTTTAAAAATAGAATGTAATTGAAACAATATAAAACTCCTTTGTAGAGTACTACCGACGACACTCCTTATAAAATCATTGTTGCTAGATTCCCTGCACTAACAAACAGTATTTACTCAGCATTTTATAAGTAAAGACGATTAAATTTCGTGAGACGTGTTCTTACGAACTTTTGCGTGGAACATTAAAATTATAATTAAAACATATTTTTAAAAAGGATTATCACAGTTTTGAATTAATGCACGAAATAAAACAAAACAATATATTTTCATAAAGTTGACTATTTGATCTTTCAAATACGAGCTATGGTCAGTCTTCTTGATTTAAATGAGAGTTAACGATTACAACATTCTAATGACACAAAAGAGTTTCCTTAGTCTAGGAAATTTATTTCCCTCATCCAAAGAATCGGCGAATGCTGTGTTTGAACCGGCTCTTTTAACGGCCATATTGTAATCAAGGGCATTTATATAACCACAAGAAAAAGAAACTATATTTAAGCAAACTAAATTATGTTTTTTTAAACTTATAATTTTGGTTCGCATAGTATATACAAATATAAACAGTAATGTTTTTATTTGTTGGACCATAACACATAAGTAAGAGATGATTTATTAGAATTTTTAACCAAAAAGAAATGTTTTATCTAACAACTTTTTTTTAACAAATTCTATATTTTTATTCAACAAAAACATGTTATTTTCTTTACCATTCTTTACCACAAATCATGCCCTCAAATGATCAGTAATGAATGGATATTCCAATAGTTTTAACTGCATTTCATCTTCGATAATTGATAAATAATTGTGATTGTCAGTTCATGGGTTGGGGGTAGGATCGAACCACCCAATCTCACCATGTTGGATACTGCCATACCCTAGGACTTGTATTGGTTTCCCGAACCACTGAGCCCCGGGGATGAAGTTGCGCACAGTCCGACATGCTATACCCAAGAGTAAAGCCGTGGCTGACCAGCTAGGCGTGGCGACTGAGGTTAGAAAGTGTGAGTCCGCCACTGGATGTAACAAAACCGGACATTTTAGTAAAAGTCATTGTGTGAGGTAATCTGGTTCTAGTCTGGAAACTGTAAGATTATATTTGTTTTTATAAACCTACTGTTAGCTTTAGGTCATAGTAGAACAATAGATTATTATTATTATTATTATTATTATTATTATTATTATTATTATTATTATTAGCACCACGTCTTACTAACCATTCAGGTTGTACGCACTTACGCTAATGTGTAATTGTAGGGTGATTGTGAGATGAAATGGAGGACCTACAGTTTAACGTGGAATCCGAACCACGGTAGAGGTCTGGCTAGAACAATAGAGATAAGGGGTTCGGGATCAATTCCCGGTGTGTTTAAAAAGGATATCATAGGTGAAATCGAGGTTAGTTCTATTTATTGTGAGGAGTTAACGTCCAGGGATCAGGATGTTGTGTATGCTCTAAAATTAACTTCGTTTGTAAGTCATACAGATATAATTAGTTCATTATGAAAATTCACAATAAAGTGCTCCTAATCGCAGGGGTGACCCGAGGTGAAATTTGCACCCGGGTGGGATTGCTTTTTTGCCCCCCCCCATATAACCACTGTCGCGACGTGGCAAAGTATTGTAATTGTAGAGGTAGGTTGACTCCTATATTTCTCATTTCCGTAAGATGAATTCTGAATATTAAATTTTCCTTAAAATCAGAATCTAAACTTTAATCTTCGAATCTTTGATAGTATAGTAGGTGACCTGCTGGTCTAGGGGTAGGGTGTCAGACTTCTGTGCTGGGGGTCCGGGGTTTAATACTCTGTCCTGGCACATATTTATCTGATTGCCAAACCCTTCCTTCACCTCTGACAAGACATGTAATAATCACAACTTGTGAATGTGTGGAATGCCAGGCCTCCACCGTGGTTCGGATTCTACATTAAACTGTAGGTCTTCCATTTCATCTCACATTCACCCTACCATTACATATTAGCGTTAGTGCGTATAACCCAAACGGGTAGTAAGAAGCGTCGCTAATAATAATAATAATAATAATAATAATAATAATAATAATAATAATAATAATAATAATTTAAAAGTGTACAATTTAAGTTAAATTGAAAATATTTAATACTGACTTTTAAAAAAGTTGTTTAGTGCCACTAACAAATACTATTGTATTTGTCATATATATTACGTCATAAACAACAAAAATAAAAATCTTTTAGTAAATTAATTATATCGATACAATTTTGCCTTTTTTGTGATTTTGTTATTCTAGAAACTACACAAGTTTATATAATTCCTTTTACCAATTAGTTGATATTTTTTATATCAAGTCAAGTTCTCCTCAGTTGTATTCGAGGTATTTTTTTGAGATTTTTACGAATCTCGAATTTCTCAAATACCATAGGATTCGAGGGATTTGAGGAATCTAGGATTAGAGCGTCCCAATCTATAGAAGGAAAGGGTTAATCAGCGTACAACATCTACTGAACATTAAGCCTCCAGTTAGATATCCAAATGAAATAACAGCGTGTTTCGGAAATAGCTTCACACTATTTGTAAATAAATACTACGTTACTAAATGTTAAAAAAAAGTTTTGGTTCTATTTATCAAATAGTGTAGAGATTTGTTTACTACTTAACATGAATGAATGAATTGTAGAAGCATCTCCAACGTATCCGTTTGGGATTATCACTACTTTTACTCACGCAACACACTCAGCCAGAATTCAAAATCTAACCTTTTAGTCCAAGAGATCGTGACGCCCTAGACCACATGACCTTAGCAACGGATATCATTTAAACATAAACAAAGGATTTTAAAGTTTATTTGAAACTTTCTTTAATACAAAAATAAATTTTTAAGATATTAATAGATTTTTGGAACATACTGTGATACTCTAGTGAGATGTTTGTAGTAAGTGTTCAGTCCATCATAAATTCAAGCCCTACAGCTTTTAAAAGATGTGATAGTCAATTTTATTCTTGTGGGAGCTATCTATCATCTACGGTAGTAGTGTAGGTAAGTGACAGTAAAAGCTACCCGATCTACTCTCATGTATCTATTTTCCAAACCATATGATCGGCAAACCATCTGTAGGAATGGCTGTCATTTTTTTTTAGTTAAAACTTTCACAACAAACCATTTGTTTTTAATTGTGTTTTTTCTCTAAACCATGTTTACACCTTCTGCACCTTCAATTACCACCACTCTTATATCATATTGACTCTCTTTTACTACCGAGCCTATAATCCTGTTCTCTCCACCGCACCCCCATTGCTATGGTATTCTGTGCTGCAACCTACCAGTAAGTCAGTGAACAACGTGAATCCTATTTTTTTGTGTTTCTATGTTTAGCTGGTAGAAGTCATTAATTGAGTAATGATTTCTAGCACCATTATGACCATTTGGACTTAAACCAAGGCCTAAGATATACCCTTAAACACTCTCGCCTAAAGAAATATGACGAGGAGGATCATATGGAACTACACTAGCAGTTACTTGAGGAGAGAACGAAAAAACACATTTCTAGGTATACAGGGTATATTTTAATTGGTGTCAAATATACTAGAGGCGTACTCCCATCTAAGAAACACTATTAAAAGTCCATATGAACATGGGTCTAGAAACACTTAGTTTCTGAGATAGGAGGAATTTTAGTGTTCAATTATTATTATTACTAGCACCGCGTCTTACTACCCGTTCGGGTTATACGCATAGTGTTCAATTAATAATCAATCCAACAGAAGAAGTAATGCAATTAAATAAGACAAAGTTTATAAAAACATACAAAAACACAAGAATACAGAACATGTTGTTACAAAAATTGTTCAAAATGTTGTCCTCTGCTCGCATCCTCTAGAACCTGCATTCAATGCTCGCACTTTGTTGAGCTCGTCTAAGGTGTTACGTATTTGCTCACATCCATTAACGATGTGTTCATAAAATATCAACACCAGGCACATAATTTGAGAAAAGACTAAACTTTAAATGTCCACAGAGATAAAAACCCATTCGGTTCAAATATTGTGATCGGGCAGGCCATTCAACAGATCCCCCCCATGACCAAACCATCTTTGAGGAAAACCTTATATAACTCCCAAACTAAGTGTTTCTAGACCCATGTTTGTATGGACTTTTCTTAGTGTTTGGTCGGTGGGAATACACCCCTAGAATATATGACACCAACTAAAATACACCCTGTATATAGCAACAGTTCATTTTTAATATTTTCTCAAGATATGCGACTAATAATGGTGTTAAGATATAATCAGTAAACAAATAGATTAAGTAATAGTAACTAGCAGTTTTTGTTGAATGATGATATTGACATGAGATGCCAAGCAACTACCTATCTTACTTTGTTATCTAACAAAAAATATTGATCAAAACTATAAGTGGTTTTGTGAGTAATCCAAAGTAGAGTCTTTTAGAAGTAGGCTTACTATACAAATAGTTTCAATTACTAATATTTATCTTAACTTTTTAGATGCTAAGCTGAATTCTTTCCATCAATGTACCGTATAAAGGTGGGAAGTATTAGGATTTATGAACAGGTTTTATATATTTTTCAAACATACTATACCCTCTAAAGTGAGTGGAATTAAAGCAAAATAATTGTGACCGTTTTTAAGAAATGTAAGTGTAAATGTTTGTGTCCTTTTTTTTTTTTTAGCACCACGTCTTACCACCCGTTTGGTTCATCCGCTTATGTACTAATTACGCTAATGGTTTTTAGGGATTGTAAAGGTTATATTTATAAGAAGTGTACCCACATTTGCGTGGAGGGAAATTGAAACAATTTAAGGAAAACCGCCATCAGTACACCTGACTGAGATTCGAACCTTGATCTCCCCCTTATCGTGTCTAGTCTACTGCGAGAGTAGTGCCTTAGACAATTCAGCCAACGAAGAGGATTTTTTTGTCTCCGTTGCTTTAAGTAAAGTATCGTACCCTTATTTATATATTATGTTTGTTTCCAAATTATAATTAAATGGATTTTTTAAATATCAAGTATGAATAAAATATGTTAACAACTTGTGCACAGGAGCAATGCCAAAAGTTTTATACTGCAGGCACAATGTTTATTTAACAACGTAAACATCCAATCGTATACTCTAAACAGCTACAAGAAAGATATTCTAAGACAAGAGAAAGAAATTATTACTCCTGCATTATAGGCAGTAGTAGTTAAATTGGTATTTCCTAACGAGATAAAGTGGTTTAGATTCTTTGGCAATAGATATCCAAGGCAAAAATTAGTTTTTCAAGCGAAAAGTTGGTACAAGTAACGCCTAACTCTAAAGACAGTCTTCCACTGGCTGCATTTTCATTCGAATTATGTTTATACACAAGTCGGACAAATAGTTGCGAATGATCCGGTATCATTGAAATGTATTGAAGGTATTCCACTGCACCCGAAGTAATTCGTGCGTCTTCGGGTGAAAACATCCTAATTATTCTGATGAATTGGTTTATAGTATAGAGTTCAAGACGTACTCCAAAATGGATGTGGAGAAACTTATAATTTTGAAGTGAATGAAAGTCTCTTTGGGACATGAGGGATAAAAACTATCACATGATAGATGTACAACGTAAGTCGTGGAAAGAAGTTGCTGAGGAAATGAACGCTGATGGTAATTAACAAACAATTCCGTGGTTCGGATTCCACGTTAAACTGTAGGTCCTTCATTTCATCTCACAATCACCCTACCATTACATATTAGCGTAAGTGCGTATAACCCGAACGGGTAGTAAGACGCGGTGCTAATAATAATAATAATAACAAACAATTAAGTATATAAAGGAAGATTTGTATTAACATCGATAACAATTATTTATTTAACGATGGATTAACCTATTACAACATTTTATAGTCACATCACTACTACATCAAATGAATTTTGACCATTTTAAATGGATTTATTTTAACTGTATTAAACGATTACTTAAACATTTAAAAATAAAAAAGGTATTAAATATATCTAAAAAAGAAAAAAAAGTATTGTGACTATTTTTTACTCAAACTTATTTTACACAAAGAATTATTTAAATTCACTGACCGAATTATTAAAATAATAATTATTTTCAAATGAGATGACTAACAAGTAAAATATAATAACAAGTGTGTGTTTTCACTCACAGTTTTTTTTGTTTTTTTTTTTACTTTTTTCAGTTACTAAATATGCACTAGTCACAGTAAAAATTTCACAGACTATAATTCTACAACAGGGTTTTTACCCGGTGAATTAAGTTCAAGATTATTAAAAGTTCACTGGCAGATAAACTCACCAGGCTAGTAACAGGCACAGACTAACTAGGTAAAACACACAATATTAACCCTCCTGAGTAGGCAAAGCTCTGGCACCAAAACTTATAACTCATTGGTGAATATTCACCCGAGTAGTATTCCAGGGTTAATATATTGTGTACAAATAAATAGTATTTTCAATTGTACAATTCTCGTGAGCAAAAATACGTTTTGAATTTATCTATGATAACATATGCAGAACCAGTGCCTCTATTTTCACCTAGTGAACCAAATCTACTGTTTTCCGAATGTGTTTGTTGGAAAGTAAATGAGACTACTTGCTCTTCGCCTTCTTTATCAATTATAATGTTATGCAAAAGCCATATACATTTAACAATTTTATCGGCACAGTAAGGATTTATTTCAATTGATTTTTGCAGTATTCTCCATTTGCTATTAATAATACCAAACGAACATTCACCAACTTGTCGTGCTCGAGACAGGTGCTCATTGAAAATTGTTTCTGTTGGTCCAAGTGTTGATACTGGGAAAGGTCTCATTAAGTTGGATTTCAGTGGATATGCTTCATATCCCAAAATAACATGAGGTACTGAAATATTTGTTCCTGGTAGTGAGTTTAGTCTTCCAACAGCCAATGCTCCTGTTTCAAGCATTTTGGAAAGATTAGAATGCGAAAAATCTCCACCATCACTTTCTTTGCCATATACTCCTACATCAATAGCAATAAACTTGTAATTTGGCTCTGCAACCTCTTGTAAAACGATTAAGAAATACTGTTTATAATTGCAATACATGCTGCCTCAGTGCTTTGGATTTTTTATGCGTATGTGTTTCCCGTCTATACATCCAACACAATTTGGGAAGTTCCACTTATTCAAAAATCCTTTAGTTATAGACATAATGTCATCGTCTCTTGGAAATGGAATATGTACAGAATGCAATGCATCCCAAATAGCCTCACATGTCTCATGAAAAATTCTTCCAACCATAACGTCTGAAATTCTAAATTAATATCCCAATGTCTTGAACGAGAAGCCTGTTGCCAAGTACCTACGAAATTAACTTATTTTAGATTTTTCCGTTACATACTACTCAATATAAAAATATATTTTCTAAATAGGTTTGGACGGAAATGGCATTTTAGTTGCGGGACGGAAAGGGGGAATTAGTCAAAATAGCAGGATTGGTACGGGATTGGAAAATTATAAAAATTACACTTAATCCTTATTTTATAATAAAATATTTTAATGGTAACTAACAATTAAAACAATGTGGTAAGACTTGTAAACTCTGTAACATTATTAAACATAATATAAAAAATAAGATACTACAGTTACATAATAACAACATAATAATAGTCTAGATTATATATTTATATGTTTCTAAATATATTTAATTTTTTATTATAATAATTTAATATTATATATAATTATATAACTCCTACCATATTATTAGTTTAATTATTAGTTATCTAAATATTTATATTATATTTTTAGGAACTAATAATTAAACCAATAGTATGGTAAGAATTGTAAAAACTATCACATTAAACGTAATATAAATAATAGAATACTATAGTCATATATATATATACATATTTATAGGTATAGAGTGTGCAAATATCTTTTTTTTTTACTAATATGTGATTTTAGTAAATATGTAATTTTTTCAGCGGATGATGTAAAAAAGAAATGGAGAGGATTTCGAGACACTTTTCGAAAATAATTCCAAAAAACCAAAGAACACAAATCTGGAGATGGAGCAGATTCTGTAATCACCTCCACATGGCCATATTATAAATTTCTGATGTTTTATCCGATACTATTCAGCGAAGGAAACTTCATGAAAATGTATCACCTGTAAAATGTGCAAGCAATAACGAGTCAGAATATGTCGACTCTGAATCAGTGAATGAAATGCTATTATTGGAGACACCAGACATTGCTTGTTCACAAGAATCAGTCCCACATGAAATCAATCAGCAGCCTTCTACATCGAGTATATCTAAAAATAAAGAAACTCCTCAACGAGATACAACTAACATCTAAAAGCGTAAAAAATTAGGAAAAAAATCTGTGGATGACCATTTCCTTGAAATAGAGAAGGCCAAGCTCAAAATATTTGCTGAAAGTGATAAAATGAAGGAAGATACTGAGTACCAGTTTTTAATCAGTCTCCTGCCTTATCTAAAGAACGTGCCGTAAGACCGAAAACTGATAACTAGGAATAAACTGCAGCAAATATTTATTGAAGAAGAAGAATTTGCATTCAGGATGTCGTATTCACAGGGAAGCGTTCCGATAATATACGCTTCTCAGGGACCTCCAAGTGTATCGTCAAACTATGTAACTGAAGGATCAACATCCACACCACTACCATCTCCAGCATCCTTCACAAACAATGAAACTTCTTCACATTTAAATATCGAATTGCAAAATCAGCCTCTACATCAGTATTTTTCACATTTTGATGTTACAATGTTATTCTTGTGTTATTACGAATAAAATTATATAAAGTGTATTTTTGCAACTATTTTATAGCTTACCTTAGAGTCACACTGAGAGGTTCTTCTGGTGGAATGATTTCACGAAAATTTGAAAATTTAATCATTGATGGACTAATGTCATTTAAAAAATATTCAAAAGTATTTGGATTCATTCGATAGTAAGCGAAAAACTTTTTTCTGTCTTCTCTTAAATATGCTAAATCTGACGAATTTGTTTCTTCCGATTTCTGACGAATTAATTCTGACAAAAACTGAGCCAGTGGACGACTAGCCTAAACCCTACATAACTTGACCTTGACGAAATTTTGTTTATGATTTCAGGGAAGGTGTATTTACAAAATATGAGCCCATTTTATTTTGCAAATTGTGTGAAATTGTGTGTGGGGGGTGGGGGTCTCCGTATGACCTTTGTTGTACACTGCAATACAGACTAAAGTAAAATTCGATCGTAAGACTTCCGTCTCCCTCCCTACCCGCTTCGTGGGAGTTTATATTAAGGTAGATGTTTTGTAATAATACTAAATTCAACTAATGCAAAATTGCGTATAACCCGAACGGGTAGTAAGACGCGGTGCTAATAATAATAATAATAATTAATGCAATTTATTACAAAAATTAAAAATTAAAATGGACTTTTTAATTTTAATTTTGGGGGAATTTAACTATAATTTTGAGGGTTTATTTAAGCAAATATATGAAGGTCGAGTGTATGGATCAAAAGAAAGGGGTATGCCGTGTAATACGTGGTTAAATGTAGCCGAATGTCAGAAAAGGAGAAACACTAAGGCCCAATTTTACAATGTCATGTTATTCTATTCGTTAGGGCTTAACATGAGGTTAAGCGATAACGACCACTACTTTTGATTTTACAATGTTTGTTTAGCGCTAATGTTCACGTAAATGTGCTCGTAAAGTTAACGCGAGGTCTACCTTCCGATTAGCAAACATAACGTCCACATTAAAAACGTTAAACACTCCACCATATTGTTTTCAAGGCGATTGTTGTTATTATTAAAGTGAGGTTACTTTTATTTAAGAAATGGATAATTTATTGTATGATGATGACGACTTTGAAGATGAGTTACGCGTTCTATCGAGCTCAAGACTTAGAAGAACAACGAGATGATAATGAAACGAAAGAATTTCCTGGAATTTTATGACGAGGAATATTTTTTTAAACGTTTATGTCCAAACAAAAATAAAATTTTAGAAATTCTTGAAGGGATTTAACACCAATAGAATTGTTTATTTTCAATGGTTTGTTTGTATTTAACTGTTAATTCAATCTGCAACATTTCATCTGCTTTGCTAAAATTTACACTTCATTCGCGTTTATGATTCTCAACAGACATTTTAGCAGGAAAATAAATACGATAAAATATAGCAGATAACCTCAACAAATTTGATGAATTGAACTTGTTTTGATTGAATTTTTCATAAAGGTTCCATAGACGTTGTAATGACTTGGTTATATTCTCTATGGTCAAGTTAGGCCAATCAAAGGCTTTGACACAAATCTAGCGCTCCGAGAAAGTTAACGCTAAGAACTAATGGAAGGCACCTATCCGTAATTTGACGCGCACATAAAAATAGTATTGTAAAATGCAACGCTAAGTTTAACCAACGGTTATACTTTACAAACGGTTAAGTTACGAGGACTTTAACGTGACATTGTAAGATTGGGCCTAAGAGTTTTAGGGATAAAAGCAGAAGAAGAAGAATAAAAGAGCATGTATGACTCGGTGTATGGATCTTGTTGAAGTGAAGGAAGTATGCAAGGATAGGGAGGAAGTGTGGAGAAAGTTAGTGAGGATGGATTAATTACCAAGTTGTTATTTGAGCTATATTCACAGTTTCTTGGCTACCCCGTAATGGAAAGGCGTGATTAACTATGTATGTATTAAAGGTATTTTTAAGGGTATTTAGGGAGTTTTAAGATCAGCAGCAGCTGGCCTTTATTCATAACGAGTCACCGTGACTGTGATTCCTGATAACTGTAAATGACCGAAACTTTCCCTACTTACCACAAACTTACCACCTTAAAACAATGAGGGGAGAATGAGCCTGGCTAAAAGGTAAATTACGATAGTTCTCTTATAGAGTATTGGCGTGCAAAGCCAAAGGAGCCCATAACGGTGGCCGCAGAGTGTAAAGCTCTTGACTCGCCTTGCATTTTATCGCCATAGACGGGGAGGTTGAATTTCGAATCTCGGATGTGTGCACTGGCGATGTTTTTCCAAATGGGATATATAAATGTGATTGTACCACCCGCTGTCTATGCTAATACGCGTTCACTTTCTCTCAAATATAACCCTGGTCACAACGTTTTAGATTAAATCGTAACTATAACTTTCAAAATATACTAATTAAAATAAGCCAATTGTTTATTGTGAGAGCCATTTTTTTTAAATACTGACATTTTGTAGGGGTCTACAAGTTGTTTTAATTTAGATATACATGTTATGTGTATATGAATTGAAATTAATATAAGAGCTGCGTATTACACGTGACCAAACCCTTTAAAGACTAGAACTGAAAACAATATTAATTTTTTTTTAACTAGTTCCTCTTCAAATTTGAGATAGGTTTGCCCGATTCACTATTACTTTGTATCCAACCCTTTATGAAGAGGCCTTACTGTAGGCGAGAGTTATTAAAAACAATTGTTCAAGCTATTTTAGAAAAGTGTATGTCTTTTGTTGGTTACTTAAGTAGAGTGTATCCTAAGATAATATATTTATGTAATCATGTTCATCGGTTAGTAATATATAAAATAAATTATTTTTATATAATTACTATCCATAATATTGGCAATACCACTATGCACTAAAGCAATGCACTATTTTTAAATATAAAAACTGATACCGGTACCCCATCATATTATCTTTGTGGACATTTGCCATTTAATCAATTACTTTGTCTTATTATCCTTTCTATATAATAGAGTGATATTTTACTAAAATTGTTAGAGATATTTTAGAAAATAGTGACTTTTTATTTGTAATTTACGGGGTTGTAGGCCTTAATTTAATTTGAATCTTCATTCTTTCATAATCATTATGCACTTAAATTTTTAAAATATATTGAGTATCAAATTTAAATAAAATTGGTCCAACAATTCAGGTTCTTTCGTTATATACGTAGATTAGTTTATAAAATATATAGTTGAAACCACTAAACCCGTTTTAACATATTTTTAAAATATAACAAAATTTAAAAAGCTATTATTTTAAAATTAAAAACTATTAATCTGATCCCAATAATTTCCCTTTTAACAAGTGAAGAATGCTGCAAACTGCAGTTCGATTCTATTTCTGGTTCAAGAATACCGGTATTCGTGTATTAAGTATCCGAGTTAATCAGTCGGGAAATGCGTGCTAAGTTGTTGACAACTCGCCTGCTTTTAAGGAATGTAATACTTAGCATGTACTAAACTATAATTTTACCGGTGGTTTAAATGTGAGTGAGACATGGTATCTTACCTTACATAACGAAAACAAATTTAAAGTTTTTGAAAACAAGAAGCTTAGGAAGATATTTGGTCTAAAAAGGGATGAGGCTATTGAGGAGTGTGGGAAGTTACATAATGATGAGTTACATACCCTGTACTCATCATAAAATATTGTTAGTGTAATCAAGTCTCGTATATTACGGTGGGCAGGACATTCAGCGTGAATGGGAGAATCTAGAACCACGTTCAGGGTATTGAATTGCAAACCCAATGGGAAGAGACCAATAGGAATACCTAGACGCAGATGGGAGGAAAACATTTGAATGGACCTGAAAGAGAAACGGTGTAATGAGGTGGAGTAGATAGAGCTAGCTCAAGGTAGGGATAGGTTGTAATGAGGGGGGAGTGGATATAACTATTTCCAGATAGGGATAGGTGACGTACTTTTGTAAGTGCGGCAATGAACTTTCAAGTTCCTAGTGCCATAGAGTAAGTAGGTAAGTAAGCTTGTTAGAGGTGTTTGCTGTTGGATATCACTTTAATAAATACAAATTAAGTTTATCATAGTTATTGCTAACCATAACTTAGAGAAGGGAAAAAAATAGCACTAATGTCGTTCATTTGTGAATGTTTCTGTTTGAAATTCCGTTTTGATAGTGAATACAAATTTGGGGTAGGCAGGATATTATTGCGTCAATGCCCACTATCCCAAAGAGATGCCATGTATTAATTACTCTTTTGTGTTGAGGGCGTCACCTTCCTGAGGGTAAATACTCAAATTTAAACTTCAAGACAAAAAAAAAAATTCGTCAGAAAACTAATTAGTTTCTGTTGTGAACGCAAAAAAAAAAAATGTATGCAATTATTTAAGGAGAGTTGGATCTAGTTTATTTTATCATTTCTTTACCTTAGTCACAAAGTAAAACGACATTGGAAAATTAACTAATCTTACATTTTAAAATATAGTTTTTAATTTTTAGTTCAAAATAAAAGGTTATTTATGGTATCTTTCAACTTAATTTTGGGGTGGAAAATATTTTTAAAAACAAGCTTCTATTTAAATATTACAAGGAAGTTGAACATTTGCAATGAGTTTCAACTCTCTAACGGCATCCTTAAAGTGTAGGCCTAAAACATAATATAATCCCAATCTGAGTGGCCTAAGGCAGGATTTTACAGTTGGCTGATTGTAATCGACTGGTAGATCACGCGACAGTTTTCAATCGATCGCGTAAGAAAACTATATCGTCATTAAAAGTCGATCTTTGAGTCTTTATAAGCTCGAAAATATGTAAAGTACTTTAAATTAACATTTGAATATAAACTAAATTACTTTAATCGGTCATAATCAGTAATTACATTAGAAAATTAAATAGTTTAACATGAAAATGAACTGTACATTTAATTAATTCTAAAAAAGGTGTGGACATAGATATTTGAAGAAAGATTGAATTTAAGGAATAAATATAAGATGTATAGACCAAAAAAATCCAAAGTAGAATGGATAAACGAAAGGTGATAAATTTGATAAGATCGGGGTCTAAAAGGGTTGCCGACACCTGGTCTAAGATTTAGAACCACATTGCACACTGACTGTGGTTTACTTGGAGGCTGCGATTTTAAACAATCTGGTGCACCGGGAGTGTTGGGGTAGCTCATTTGTAATTTTCACTTTAGTTTTGCCATCATCTCTTCATATTTATGTGTATGTATTTCCTATAAGATACTCTCCTCATCCTTACCCCTGAGATTAAGTCATTAATGAAACCCTGTGATCCCGTGTTGGATTACCGGCGCAGCCGAAACATTTATGATTAGTGAACGTGGGGCTTCTACTTTCACAGTGATAAATTAACGGCTTGGTGATAAGGGGGGTGGACGGGGTCCGTTCTAGAATCAAGTTGGGTTGTCATGGGGTGGTATATTATCAGTCCGTCCCGAAAGTGCACGTTAAAAAATCACAATTTAAAAACATAAATTAATAGCCCTTGTGATAAACTATATATAAATCATATTTAACTAATTAAATTAAACTTATAAGGCAAATATTTTCAATTCAATTTATTTTTATATCCAAGGAACTGTGCCCAGTAGTTTATCTACAGTTCCAAGACTAATCTCTTTATATTTATTGTGAAATGTTTATTCATGATAATAATTAGATACATTTTCCCAACATTAAACACTTGAGTTTAATAACATTGAACGACATACCTAAATTAAACAGCAAACTATTCCAGTAGTTTAAAATAGCATTTCTAGGCTCGGAAAATCTACTTGGAACTTTTGACTTGATGTGTCCTGCCTGCTTCTTTAAAATGAACTATTCAAATTCGCGGTAATATTTTTTTACTAGTTATAACTATTTTCAACCTAATTAAATATTATTATTGGTAGTGTCTATATATTGTATTACATTATGAATATGTTGCCTAACTGGTATCGACCGTAATTGAGAGTATTGAGGGGGACGTCTATCCAGAGCCGGTGCAAGGGTTACATGTGCCCCAAGAAAGACTTAAAATTTGCGCCCCAGTTTTATTATGTATAGTATAAATAAACCGCACCACCTGCGTGGCAAGAAAAATAATAATAATAGTGTGCCAAAATACTGGGATAATAAAATAATAATAATAATATAAAAGAGTTAAGCAAATCAAAAATAAGTGACCACCCCCAATTAATCAATGCTTGAAAAATATTCTTTCTTCCCTTTCTCTTAACAGTTTTTGAAGATTGTAATTGATTATGACATACTTTTGTATCCGCACGGTCTAAGGCATCACTCTAGCAATAGACTAAACTGTCGATGACAGGGATATCGGGATTCGAATCTCAGTCGTGTGTACTGAGGGTGGATTTCCCTAAATTGTTTCCCACCCAAATGAGAGTATATTTTCTCTTAATTCAACCTTACTCATCCGTAAACTATTAGCATAATTAGTACATAATTGTATAAACTGAACAGGTGGTAAGTCACGGTTCTAATCAAAAATAATTAAATATCAAATATATTCACCGACAAAGCGAATCCGAATGTCATAGAACCATAAATGTTGTCAATCACTCTTTATTTATTTATTTATTTATATAAAAAAAATATATATATACATATACATATATATGTATGTATATATATATATACATATACATATACATATATATATATATTCATACATTCATAATATTAGATAATATATTTAGATGTTATTTTTTATTTAGAAATAATTATAACATTATCTAATTTAAATAATTATTATTATTATTTTCAATCACCAAAATAAATTACATTTTGTTGGAATACGCACCTATGGTCTTGGCGCGCTAGGCGACCGCCTAGTTTCGCCTAAAGGGCATGGCCCTGAATCTTAGATGCGTTGAAAACGTGCATCCTACATCCCGCGTTGTCTTAGAAATGGTTTGTTAATTAAATATAAAATACCAAATGTGGTATACGCCAAAATGTTGGTGAAAGGTATCAATATGACCCTAATAGTATTAAAAATCTTACATTTTAATTTTTTAAATATAAAAGAGAACCAAATTAAATTAACTCAGTTTCAAGGATGTTTTCATGCGAAATGTCACCATTCTGAGATTAAAATGAATGGAAGGGAAATATCTTATTCTGCAACATTTTTTTTTTTTATGAGAATGGCAGTCCTAAAGTTTCAAAATCATTAAAACAAGCTTCAATTATCTTAAATCGTCATGTTGTGACCCTCTTAAAAATGCCTAGTTTTTAAATGATAGATATATATTTCCAACCATTAATAAATCAATCAATTGAAATTTGTAAAAACTGAATTTAAAATATTGTAGTTATACAGTTAATGACGTGGTAGGCTTTGCAATAATCAATGGTTAAGAGAATGTGGAGGCTGACTCAAATAGAGGCATAGAGAGATAGCTCTCAAATATTTTTAAACATAGGATATCAAAAAATTACTGAATAAAATAAGTAAAAACAGTTTGCTGGGCTCTAACTAAATGCATGAAATCGTATAATTCTATATATTTTGGCCAATTTTGTCCATTTACTATAAGCCGCAGATACATATTTGGCCGAAATTGGGCACACTAGGTATGATTAAAACTGTTCGCAAGATAAAAAAATAATTGATATAACTTCCGTAAATTTTTGCCTCCCTTGGTCTGGTAAATCTGAGCCTCTAGATTTGTTTTATTAATAGTCAACAAAAGAAACAATGTGTATAACAAGATTTTTAGAAATTGTATAAAAATTGTTTATCAAGTTTAGCCGTCACCTTTTTATTCTATTCCATAACATTTTGGGCTAGTTTTAACACATCTTACTGTATTGTAGCCATAATAAAGACATGTTAACTTTAAT
This sequence comes from Timema cristinae, assembly GCA_039000515.1. Taxonomy (NCBI): domain Eukaryota; kingdom Metazoa; phylum Arthropoda; class Insecta; order Phasmatodea; family Timematidae; genus Timema; species Timema cristinae. The sequence goes on along the minus strand of JBCFYV010009882.1, from coordinate 69,297,861 downwards.
CAGAGCAGCTAAACGTGTTGTAAGAATTTTATAGTGTCAAATATATCCACAATGGTTAATTATTTTACCTTAAATATCTTTGGCTCCTAAGCGGTGGTCCTAAAATACGCGTCTTACTATCCGTCCAAGCTATTTGAAAATCTACACTAATCTGGTAGAAAGATAAGGAAAGTATATTTAGGAGAAAATGTAACTCCATTTACGTGGAGGTTGCAAGATAAATCATTTAAAAAAACTCAGTACAAATGACCGCGGTTCGAGCTCCATCCTCAACGTCACCAGCAAACAACGCCAGACCAGATAGACGTATTTGCATATCTAATGATGCGGGTGGTAGGTCTAAGGATGTTCAGAAACCAAACCCGCAGGTGTCTTGATGCCTATACTGTAGGTGCCTATGAGACTTTCAAATTTTATTACGATATACTATATTAGTTCGGGCACAAACATGTTCATCACACTAGTTATTTCTTTTTACAATTAGTAATACACATGACATTTTATTTCAAATAAAACTATAAATTTTAATTTTGAAATTAACGATATTCAACAAGAAACAAGCTAAAACTTCGTTTTGATTTATTTTACGCATGTGATGTCAAAAAAAATGTATGTGTGTATTTGAATGAAATGTATTTATTATAAAATATTATATTCTATATTGTGAATGTGGGGAATGCCAGGCCTCCACCGTGGTTCGGATTCCACGTTAAACTGTAGGTCCTTCATTTCATCTCACAATCACCCTACCATTACACATTAGCATAAGTGCGTATAACCCGAACGGGTAGTAAGACACGGTGCTAATAATAATAATAATAATAATAATAATATATTCTATATTTATTTAATTAAGTTGAAAATGTTGGTAAAATGTACAACAAAAATATCATTAACTTTGATTAATAAAATGAATACTTCAAACATTAAGATCTAAGTCTGACACCTTAGCTCAGTCGGTAGCGTGTCTGTTAACTGAATCAAGCGTCCCGGGTACGATTCCTGGCATTGCCGAAAAGTATGTTACTAGTGAGATATGAGTTTACCCTTTCATAGGGATGAATTAACGTCCTAGGTACTAGGTGTTGTGTCCGTAATGTATTTAAGTTAAGTTATAAGTTGTGTACTGATATAATCAGTGTTTTCCGATTTGCATGTTAAATGCCCCAAATAAATGAAAGGGAAAATAAAACAAAGTCAGATTTTTCTTAATTTTAGAATTGTCCTTGAATGGCAAAAGCGCTGGAGGCTTGCTATAGTTGTACTGTTATGGTGTCTAGGGCAGAGGTGTTCAACCTGGGGTATGCAAATACATATTAGGGTTTACATAGAAATTTAAAAAAATAAATAAATAGAGGCCTAAACACATTTATCATTATTTTGGATGTAATTTATTTTAAATGTATATTTTGAAATATCTATAAATGTAAAACTTGGATTATGCTCCAACAACTTTGGGTGTACAAAGTTGAAGATTGAAGATAATAATATTTGGGGCACGTGTCTAAGGAAGACAATCTTCCTAGAAATCGGTAGTAAATTGTACCCAATGTAGATACTTAAATGCATGTTATTTAACGACTGAATTAGGCTCGGATTTTGAGAGGGCTGTCGAGTGCAGACGCGTTGAAGACGTCCGGAAATCCCACGATATTTAAAAAGTGGTTTGTTAATTAAAAATATGGTTCTATCCTATATGATTAAAACTAAAACATTTTTTGTTTTGTTATTACTATCATTTATTTTTTTAATTCATGGGAAAGTGAACTTAGCTTATTTTAATGTTTCACGCAAAATGTCGCAGTTCTGAGATGGAACTAAATAGCTAGAAACATATCTTACTTTCATCAAATAATTATTCATAGTCGGTTTTAAAAAGGGTCAAAACAGAGATTGTCTTAAGATAATATTGAGGATTTTATAAGAGATTTTGATGTTTCAGAACTGCCTTTCCCATAATAAATACTGTTGTGTGATGGATGGCATGACCCTTCAAGCAGATGGTCCAACTCAAGGAGATTCCAGGATACGAACAATTTTCAGATACAAGATTAAAATGTTATTTAATTTTAAATCTGAATTTATACTTTATCAAGATAAAGTATTGTAATCATGAACATTTTCGAACTCAAAATTATGACTAAACTTAACGTTTTATGTGTGTCTGAAACAAAAAAATAAAATGTTTCTTACAATTCTATCTGTTTGTCTTTGGCCACGGATGCGAAACAATTTGATTAATTTTGTTCTAACTTGATATTAAGATTTTTTCTAGCACTGCGTCTAACTATACGTTAGGATTATATATACACTGATATTTAGATGTTATAGAGATATGCCTTGGAATTTTAGTACTAGCCCACAAATTAAGGGAAGCTTACTGCTGAGAGATTTATTTAAATTGAAGAAGATTTTTTGAAAATAGCTCTAAACATTAAAAAAAATTGATATATAGGGAATGTTTTCCAATACTGTATGTTTGTATTTCGGGTGAAAAAGAGGTTAAAGCGCAGCTAACTGATGAGTGATTTTCGAAAATTCTAAATAGGCTATTTAAAAAATCTTTTTAACGATTTTATTTAAAATATGTATCTGGGGAATGTTTGACATGACAAACAAAACTGTGTATTTGTTTTTTTGGGGGAAATTAGTTTAAGCGTATCTTCCCTGCTGACTGATTCTTTTTTTTTTATTTGAATACTTTAAGAAATGACTCTAAAGATTTGGTTCAAAATGGGTATCCGTTAAGTATTTACATTAGAAATAATTATATGTAGGGTCTATTTATGTTTGCCAATGAATGATTTTTTTCAAATTTAAAATATTTAGCTCCAACGATTTTGCTTAAAATTAGTTTTTGGAGACTATTTTACAAGATAATAACTAATAAATAATGTTTGGTAGTTTTCTAAAATAAATTAATCCAAGGGTAGTTTACTTATACATTTTTTTCAGAAAATTTGAGATAGTTTGAAAATTGCCTTTAAGAGTGAGTTCAAAATGAGTATCTGATAAATAAGAGTGTATTATTATTTTTACAAATATAAATCGGTTGAGGATAGTTTACAAAAAACTTATTTTAGAAAAAAAACCCAAGCTTTAATACACCATGAGAACTGGTGGTATAGCCCAACATAATTATGGTACAACCTTAATAACTAGACACCAGAGCATTGATTTAACACTTTTAACTAAATGTCAATTCGCACTAGTAAAATATGTTATCATTTAGTTACAATTTATTATTTATAGAGCAATTAAAATATCAATGTTAACTAAATCAAAATTGAAGAAAAGAATCACACCAGTGTGAGAAGGTCTTAATCCTTACCATATTTTCTAAGATTCAGACTCGAATTAAAAACTCTTAGGTTAAATGAAGATTCTTATTTGAGAAAAATATATATTTGAGCCATCTTTTAAAGGGCCTAACAGGTTCTTACCTCAAGTTTTTGTGAATATTCCTCAGCGATTCGCTCGTTTTTCCTGCTTAGTTCTTCATTCTTTTCCAAGAGCGCTTTTCCTAACTCGGCAGCTAATATCAAGTCCTTTTCTTTCTTATGAAGTTGTTGATAAACATCAAGTTCCTCCTCTTCCGTGGCTTGTTGCAAACTTCTAGATTCCATCTCATGGATATAGTCTTCCAGAGAGTATTTAGGCTTCATTCTTTCTCTATGACATTTAAGAGAGGACATTAGTTATTCTGTAAATAGTTTAATTCGAAATTAGTGAATATTTTAATAACGAACGATGTAGAAGTGTATTAAATTCTATGAATATTTTAATAACTAACGATGCAGAAGTTTTTAAATTCCATTTGTCAATGCATGCATTAAACTTTTAGTTCATGTATAGTTTTTAAGAAATGATGTGACAAAATATTTTTCAAATTTCTTCGACGCGCCGTGACGATGGTAGCACGATTGTGCATACATAATATCTTACTTTTGAACATTTACAAAACATAACACCGTGTTTCTATTGAATTACTTTCACTTTTCAGTGTTCAATTTTTTATAAGTTGAGCAAAATTGTAACGTTATCCCTTTTAAAAGCACACGTGTTTGTTGAACTTTTTAGAACCATTATTAAATAAGCACTACATAATTCAATCATCACTAAGTAGTAATATATATATATAGGTGGTCACATTATATTTATCCAGGTAAATCACACATTCATTTCAAGGTAATTTTATACTAAGACGTATATGCCAAAGAAAGGCACGTGTCATGTCCGCACATCTTCCATAAAACACAACTCTACTGTTACTGTTACACGATCACACCTTCGCTATTAATGATCAGATATAATTTAAAGATTGCGGACTGTCAGGTTGAAACGACTTCCGCGAAAGAGTCTGCCCCCGAAGGCTGGAATAGGTACTATTTGAGTGAGACATCTAGCAGAGAATCCTGAACTACATAAGAGAGAGTGCTCTAGCAATCAAATGGTAAACTAAGTGCTTCGTTTGTGTAGAGATATTTAATTTATAAAGAGATGGCACTGCTGTTCAGACGATTAGCGGTTAATGAAAATTACAAATATTTTCTAGGGTTTTTGAACACCATTTGAAAAAATAAAATAATTAGAGAAACACAAAGTTAAAATTAATGTTGTATACCAGCTACGTTAAATAATTTCATAAGCATTTCTATCTTTTTGCCAAAATAACCATAAGAGTTTAAATAATAATGTATAAGGGGGCGGGGGGGGGGGGGGGGGGGGGGGGAGGGCAATAGAATTATTTTTACCTTTTATTTCAAGAATCATAATGACTAAAGATTGTTAAAATATTTTATGGTACTGTAATACAAAATATATACCTACTTAGTTTCAATTTTTCCTCACAATCTCAGTTGTTCTTTTTTCTCATTGTTACTTGCTATAATTTTACATTTTAAAACATAATTGTTGGTAGTTGTGTTATTCTTTGACCATGAAAATGTATGTAATTTGTCTTACAATCAATCAAACTAAACTAAACTTAGAGTTTCATACGAAGGGACATTTGAAGAACCCTTTATACATACAAACATAATTTTTGCTGTCAACACTGATAACATTTACCAGTGTTATTTATTATTTAGCACCGCATCTTACTACTCGTTCGGGTTATGCGCTTAAGTACTAGGAATTAGGAAGGTTGCATTTATAGGAAGTGAACACACATTTGCGTGGAGGGAGAGTGGAAAACCATTTAGGAAAAACCAGCCCCAGCTCACCCGACTGAGATTAAAAATTTGATCTCCTCGTCTTCGGCAGTCTAGCTCAACACTAAGCTAGAGCGTTAGCATACACGCCACCGAGACTGGTGCTGTATTATTTTATAGGTATTGCTAATATCAGTGGTGGCGGAACCAGGGTGCATGAGGTGGCATTGTCCCACCTTTAAACAATTCACCACCTCTTTGGAATACATTTGCCCCCGCCCCTTTCTTCTCACAGTTATATTTTAAATCCTCTGTTATAATTGAATAAGAAGCTGAAATATGGCCTTGTACTAAAATCTAAATTACTTCTAAAGGAATTCACTTTTCAAAAATTTGCGTAGAAAACCCCTTAAAATAGTTTCTAGAGACATCTAGCTGTCAGAAAATATCAAGTAAAGAGCACTCTAAATAGCATCTAGCTATTTCAGATTTCAAAGATTTCTTGGGAGGGAGGAAGGAGAGAAGAGGGGGACGATGACCATTCCAAATATTTATAGATTCACATGATTTTGAAGAATTTCACGCGAAAACAACTCCATATAATTTCTGAACGCATTAAATTTTCAAAAATTGATTGGTGAAAGATCAATTCAAGTATCTTCTAGAGGATTTTAATTTTAAATTATCCCCCAAAAGAGGACTATTTCAAATAGATTCTAAGAAGATTTAATTTTCAAAATATTACCACTTCAAATGGCTCCTAGACTATTGAGATATCTAGTTTTCGAGGAAAAGTCAGTCGAGGATCAATCTGAACAACACCTGTTTCGGTGGCCACTACTCTTGTGTTTGACTAGACTACTGAAACAAGGGTGCACCAAGGGTTTTTTTCCTAAATTGTTTTCCACTCTCCTTCCAAGCAAATGCGAGTGCACTTCCACTCAATTAAACCTTCCTAATCCCTAAGCCATTAGTGTAATTACATAGGTGTATAACCCAAACGGGTAGGAAAACGAGGTGCTAAAACTACTTAATAGCAACTAAGAGCACCAAAATTAAAAAAAAAAAAATCTGGATGAGGACTGTTTAAAATAGCTTCTAGAAGCATCCAAATTTCATAAACTTCCTGAAGAAGGAATACTCCAAATAGCTTCTAGAAGCATAAAAATTTTAAAAAAAATTGGAAGTAGGACTAATATAGATAGTTTTTAAAAGAGTCTGACTTCCGAAAATTGGGAGAAGGACCTTTTCAAATTAGTGACAGTGAAACCGGGGATAGGAGTGTATGGGAATAGAAAGGATGATTGCTCCACTTGGAGTAAATTAACCCCCTTCTATATGTATTTAATAACTTAAGATATTCTCGAATATGTAGCTGAAAGACTTGCATAAAACCGCAAATAACTTCGAAAGATATTCAATTTTCAAAAATATGCTGGGTAGGGACCACTCTTAATAGTTTATAAGGCATAAAATTTTTAAAATATTGCAGGAAAAGGGCAACTTCAAATAGATTATAGATGCATATATATTTTTTCTAATTGAGGCGATGGCAGCTTTAAATAGATTCTAAAATCATCCACTTTTAAAAGCGTGTACGTGAATATCATTACAAATAATATCTAAAGACATACATTTTTGAAACATTTCGGTAAAACACCACTTCAAATAATTAGCTTCTGGAGTCATCTAATTGTAGGGAAAAAGTTTAATTAAACAGTTAATTAAATCACTCTAATAGCTTCTAGAGGCACCTAAATTTAAAAAAAAAAATCTATGGGAGACTACTCCAAATAGCTTATTAAAATAATCTAATTTTCAAAATTGGGGAGGAGGACCACTCAAAATCGCTATTAGGGATATCCAATTTTCAAACATTTATCGGGGAGAAGGGGGAGGGGGATAGGTGGAGAGCAAGTCCCTAAAAAACTCTCCCTCCCCCTTCCCCCCACAAAAATAAGGTTCCACCACCACTCAAAACTGACATTTGAAGATTACATAACATGACGTGTGAATACGAGAAAATAGATCAAGAAACATTTTCAAGCTATCAGATACGTCCATTCGCAATAAAAAGGGGCATACTATATTTAACCATAGACTAAATTATATGTATATATACTTTTTCAATGAAGATAAGGTGTCAGACTTCTGTGCTGGGGTCCGGGTTTCAAACCTAGGTCCCGGCACAGATTTATCTGATTACCAAACCCTTCCTTCACCTCTGACAAGATGCGTATTAATCACAACTTGTGAATGTGGGAAATGTATTCATTTATTTGTTACTATTACTACCAGGCCCAAATTTAAGGGAGGCCAACAAGTGCTTACACCCCAGTGCCTCCACAAACCGTTGCAATTTTCTTAAAAACAAACTCCTTTGGCTCTATAGATTGCAATCATGGTTTTTTTAATTGACATTAGATATCAATTTTTATTTATTTCTGACAAAATATTACTTACTAATGATACGTGTAGCAAACACATTTCAGATTGTGACTTTCAAAACTTAAACAACACGTCTAGATCTCAGAGAGTCTAGTAGACACAATGGAATAACTTATTTATTGAGATGGCAATATTTCCTTATCTAATGAATATATATATATATATATATATATATATATATATATATATATATATATATATATATATATATATATATATATATATATATATATTTTATATATATATATTCCTTATCTAATGAATATATATTTCCTTACCTAATGAATATATATATATATATACAGTGGTCGATTTCTAAAATTTTAGCCCCTCCCCCCCAGATTTTGTTTTATATTTTAGCTTCAAAAGACGTATTTTAAGCCATTATTTTCTTCTAAAAACAGAAGAAAATGTTTTAAAATCCATTATAATGTGATTATGTTTGAATTAATTTCGTGTTTGCCTTAATAGAGGTACTGGAAAGCCGTTCCACCACATTCCGTCCAAAGTTAAGCACTGTATAATATATATAGCATTAAGCTTTTCACAGTTAATTTTGTAAAGAAAATATAATAATGTAGTAACGTTGAAAAGGAAAATATGTGTTTGATGTTGGGTTGATTTATTTTCACAGCCTGGTGGCCTACACAACTCTAAACCTGACCCTAACTACTAATATCAAATACCGTATAATACTAATACCAGACACTCCTATAGTAACACACTAATAACACAGGTGAACGTGGTAAGACCTAGAGCCGATATCTAGCGGTGCGGTGTGGCCAACACAACGAAATTATTAATAATAGGGCCTAGTAATAATAATACTTAGCACCTCATCTTACTGGGGGATCTGAATTTTATCCACTCTGAATGGTATTAATCCAGACTATGTTCAAATAAACACCTTTAAGAAAAATCCTGAATTGTATCCACCTGAATTATATCCACAAAAACCTGAATTGTATCCACTATGAGTGGTATCCATTCAGACCGTTTTGTAATAAACTGCTTTTGTAAAAAAAAAACCTTAATTGTATCCAACTGAATTATATTCACAAAAACCTTAATTGTATCCACTCTGAATGGTATCCATTCAGACAGTTTTGTAATAAGCTGCTTTTGTGAAAATCCTGAATTATATCCACAAAAACCTTAATTGTATCCACTCTGAATGGTATTCATTCCGACAGTTTTATAATACACTACTTTTGGGGAAATCCTGAATTGTATCCACCTGAATTGAATCCACTATGAATTGTATCAATTTCAACAGTTTTGGAATAAAATGCTTTTGTGAAAATCCTGAATTGTATCCAACTTAATTATATCCCCAAAATCCTGAATTGTATCCACTCTGAATGGTACCATTCAAACAGTTTTTAAATAAACACCTTTAAGAAAAAACCTGAATAGTATCCACAAATGGCCGACTTGAGGTGTAACAGAAGGGGGAGCTGAATTGTATCCATTCTGAATGGTATCCATTCAGACATTTCTCAAACAAGCACCACAAATAAAAATCTGATTTGTATTCATTCTCATAATATCCACAAAATGCTGAATTGTATCCATTCTGAATCGTCTCCATTCAGACAGTTTTCAAATAAACTACTTTAACAAAAATCCTGATTTGTATCCACTGTAATTATTTGCATTATTTCCACAAAATCCTGAATTTTATCCATTCTGAATGGTCTACATTCAGACATTTTCTTAAACAAGCACCACAAATAAAATTCTGATTTGTATCCATTCTCATAACATCCACAACATCTTGAATTGTATCCATTATGATCGCGGTGCCACTTTTCTGATAGATGGCAGCAGCAGACACTCTCCTTAACTCATTCCATGCTTACTGGAGAGCAGAACTATCCCTATGATAATATATATAAAAAAAAGATAAATACTTATTCGTGTTTATTTTAAAAGAATTATATAAAGGTATTTTAAAAATGATTGATTTTTAAAAATAATTATGATCTAGTTTAAAATTGGTATATGGGGAAGCATTTCCTAAAATAAATTAATATTTTGAATAGTTTGAAAAATGTCATATTTTTGGATCCCGAAATTTTATGAAAAATGTGTTGACGCCTGAAAGGTTTAAGTTTTGTTCGGGTGAGTTCGTTTATAATGTTTCAAATTATATTTATTGCCTATTATATACTTTGGTGCCATGTTGTGACATTCTTTGAATATTCATGTTATAGATAATAACGTTCTTCTGTGATCGATGAGAGTTTTTTTGATTTGTTTGGATTATATCTCATTTATTTTACAATATTAATTTTGTTATCATCGGAGATTTGTTTTGCTTCTGTGTGTAGGGATGGCAAAAAATGTATAAAGCTTGTCATATGATGACAAAGAAAAACAAGGAATCCCGCTCTATTTTTATACCTACTATTATAGAAATAACATAAGTTCTTAACTTATATGCTTACTGGCACATAATCACTTTGAACGGTAGTCTCAAGAATTTCCTTCAAATCACAAGATTAATTTTTATTATTTAGCAGTTAAAAACAAATATTTTTATTTTTTAACACTGACCTCCTTCTTGTTTCATTTCAGCTGGATAAACGGTTAGGCATTTCTACTCATAGTAGGCCTAATGTGGATAAATTCACATTGTCTGGACATAAACTGTTGCGGAGAGAGATAAATATAAACACCTTTTGGGGGTTTTCAATCAAACTTAACAAAACTAGTACATAAAACGTAGGCCTGTGTTTAAGTTGAGTATGATAGCCTATAAATAAGATTTCTTAATCCATCTTCAACCCAGGTAGCCCTAAATTATAAACTGATGAAATTATCGGTAGATAATAAGATATGACACTTTAATACAAATCTATGAAGATTAAAAGCATACAATTACAAGAACATTGATTATTTATCGCCATGCTCTGTGTGAGATATAACCTATTTTAATCTTTGCTTCGAGTATGTGATAGTTTGGCGTGTGCAAAAGTTTAGTAAAATGGCGTTGTTAAAGTAACTAATGCTGTCAATTTGTCATAAACTAATAATATAGTATTTAAATACAGGGTCACCAACAAGATGATTGCGTATAAACCGAACGGGTAGTAAGACGCGGTGCTAATAATAATAACAAGATGATACTAGAGCTATATATATATATATATATATATATATATATATATATATATATATATCATTGTGTACAAAACAAGCATCTTATACACAGTTATATTATGTAATGTTTATGAAAATAAGTCTAATAATTTAAAATCCATGTTTAGATTTTATAGTAATAAGATGATAAGTAAAAAAATATTTTTATATTAAAATAGATATAGTGCTGCCCCTAGTAAGCACGGAATGAGTTAAGGAAAGTCTCTGCTGTGCCATCCATCTATCAGACAAGTGTCACCGCAATTAAATGGATACAAATCAGAATTGATACAATTCAGGATTTTGTGGATATTATGAGAATGGATACAAATCAGACTATTTATTTGTGGTGCTTGTTTAAGAAAATGTCTGAATGGAGACCATTCAAAATGGATACAATTCAGGATTTTGTGGATATAATGCAAATAATTACTGTAGATACAAATCAAGTTTTTTGTTAAAGTCGTTTATTTGAACACTGTCTGAATGTAGACCATTCAGAATAGATACAATTCAGAATCTTGTGAATATTATGAAAATGGATACAAATCCGACATTTTTTTTGTGGTGCTTGTTTAATATATGTCTGAATGGATACAATTCAGTCGTGTCTAATGGCCCGTCAACAACCAAACGCACCCGCTTGTCGGACTCGCAACTACGCAATAACGTAATTTTGTCTGTCTACAGTAGCTTACGCAAACACAATCGTATGTCGGAACTGTCGGACCAGCTTGTCGGGAGGAGATGAACATTGTCCATCTCTTGCGTTTATATAGTTGCGTTGGCTTGCGTTCAGCCAATCAAAAAACAAATATGGATGGACTACTAAAATCAAATAATTTGAAGTTATTTGGTCTATGACAAAAACGATTGGAAATGTATAGTAATGAATACAGGATTTCCAATTAAAATCATGTGTATTTATCCAGTTAAATATTTTTTAAATATTTATTTCTTATTTGAAAACATTAATATGAATTTGACTTTTATAGTCATCATTGATGTTTGTTCCTATTGGTTGAAATTACGTTTTACGACTTTTCATTGTAGACAGTCTATTTTGTATTTAATAAAAGCGTAATTATGAGTGCATTTGCGATTACGTAGTTGCGAGTCCGACAAGCGGGTATGTTGGTTGTAGACTGGCCTTAACAGAAGGAACGTTTAACGTAAAAGATTCATCATACTTCTTCTAGTAGAGGGCAGCAGGATGGAATCTTCTTAACTTACTACTTGTATACTAGAGTGCAGCCAAATCAGTATGTTAATTCAATCAAATTGTTTAAATAAGTTTAAGTAATTATTTGTAGACTCCTATAAGGTTGCCAACATTATAAAACTTATTAAAAAACATAGCGTTCTAAATTATTTCTGGTTTTCAATAAAACACATGTCTCTAAATAGTTTTTGTTTTACTTAACATGTATTGTAGGGTAAGGCATGTGCTGCAGAGGATATTCGGATCCTAAATCAAACAGTCCTGCTCGATTATATATCTTAGGCTGGCAAAAGTTAAACGAATGTAAATTAGGAGCACAATTTGGAAAATATAAACAAATTGTTTCAGTCAACATTGATAACATTTTACTCTATTTTACTGTTATTTATAGATATTGACGATCTTTGTATGGCTATTATCACTGTTCACCATAGTATCTTAATTTTTCCTTAAAGATGCTTCAAAAATTAGTTTGTAATTAAATCGATATAGATTAATTTAAAAGGTCCTTTGTCTAACAATATTATAAGTCGCAGAATCCAGCACATGGGGTAGGTGGATCTCAATGATCAATTAAATTGTAAAAATAAAAGGGAAGGAATTTGGGTTGCTATGTGATGAGGCCACGGACAGTAATAAGGATGCACATTTGATTTGCTATGTACGGTTCATAAATGGAAATTACATTTTGGAAGACCTTTTTTTGTAAAAGTATCACTGCAAGTACAAAGGTTCAAGACTTGTTCGAGATCCTGGCCACATTCATAGTTGAAAATAATTTGAAGTGGACCAAGTGTGTTGGTGTTTGTAATGATGGTGGTCGTTCGATGTCCAGCCATTATGGAGGATTACAGGTGCTTATTCGAATCAAAGCTCCGGATTCACTGTGGACCCATTGCATCATTCACAGATAAGCACTCGCATCTAAGCACCTGAATCTTCCACTGAAGCTGATCTTAGAATTTGTGGTGAGTGAGGCACACTTTATAAAAACTCAACCAATGGGAGCAAGGTTTTAAAAAAAATTGTGTCAGGATATGGGAGACGAATATATGTTTTTGTTGTAATACTTCCCCTTTCGATTACTTTCTCGTGGCATTGTATTGTCCCGTACGTTGTAATTACGGCAGGTAATGTACATTTATCTTGAAGAGGAAAAACACGAGTATGCCAAACACTTCTTGGAAACAGATTTTTTTTTGTAAACATAGCATTATTATGTGATATATTTGAAAAGTTAAATGTGTTGAATCTCCCCCTGTAGGAGGCAACATGCACATTTTTTTTAAATTGGTCGGGTAGATTTCAGCTTTCAGAAAAAAAAAAAAATACAGCTCTGGAGGAAAAAAAAATGAGACGGTGAAAAAGATTGTTTCCCTTTGTTACATCAGTTTGTGATCGCCAATGAAGTTGATTTCTCTCGCATCATAAAAACTTTTTTTTGAAAAGCACCCATGACAGCTTATCAACTGGTTTTAAAAATACTTTCAAGGAGATGATATCGATAATTTTGCCTGGATTCAAGATTCATCAAGAATCAATACACGCCATCTGAATTTACTTCTGTAGAGGAAGAAAATCTTATTGAGCTGTGACAATACAATGAAGACCAAATTCGACAGCATGGAACTGACTTTTGTATATCAGTAAAAAAAGAATATCCACTGATAAGTGGTAAATCTCAGTGAATCTTAATTTCATTTGAGACATCATATTGGTTCGAAGCTGGGTTTTCGGTGGTCGTTGTGATAAAAAGAAAGTATCGTTCGAAAATCAACGTGAAACAGGAAATGAGGGTGTCTGTCTCAAGTTTGATTCCAAGATTTGAGAAGATGTGCAGTGAGCAACAAGCTCACCCGTCCCACAATTATCATTTATTTATTCAATGGTTTGATTGTTCAAAATATGTACCTATTTAATACTTTTTACATAAATGGTTTGTGAATTTTAAATACGTGCAAATGTTAAATAGTTATATGTTCCGACTTTGGGCGCCGTGAAAAAAATCCTTATACTCTAAGGTCGTCGTGAACCTAAAAGGTTTGGGAACCACTCCAGTGTGGATTAGAGTTTTAGTAATAGAAGGGATGGGATGTACACTTTCTCCACATATAACGGTAACGCCAGTCTCCTCCAGTACGGTTTACATCCATCCAAACATTATTATTTTTTAAAAAGGACTTATTAAAATACTTACACTCCTTTTACTCATACTGTTATCAACTCTAGATATGTATAAATTGAAAACACAGTTTATTACTTTACTATCTAGTAGCATTAATCTGTTTGTGCAATTGACCAAATTTTTTATTTTACACCCTAAAAAATATCTCTAATTGAGTGATCTAAGATATCTCCCATCTTTACTGAATAAAACTACTTCATCCAGATCATATTCCACATTAGTTCCTGAATTAATCTTTCCTGTATCAAAGTCAGATCTTCGGAAATAAAAGTTCCAAACAGATTCATAAGGATTTTTCCACCTAGATCAAACAAGGACCTTTCCTTACGGGAACTTTTGGTAGGTAACCTAGTTCAGCACTAGATTTATTTAAAAAAACTTCCCTTAACGGGTCTAAAGAATCTCGGAAATTAACTGCCCAGACATCATTCCCTTTATTAAAAAAAAAACCCCGTTCCTAATTTGTGATCAATCTCTATTGAATCCCTTAACTGTTCATGCTCTTCCAAAAGAGATTTTATACCAAAATCCCAAATTATTTAATAGCTATTCTCTGAAAACACTACATCTCTAATATATTCAAAAGCTATTCCTGCATCTAATGTTTGAATAAAAATAGAATCCTGTTGGCATCTGTTAGAAATTTTATGAGGTAGATCGTAGACGTGAATTTCCGAATGAACAAAGTAACACTTTATTAAACAAGACAATATAAATGAAAATAGCACACGACAATACATGTCGGTCTTTGAGGTAACGAGCATCCAGCAAGACAAGAACACTAAAGAGGTAGGAGGTGGTGTGTGAATTCATACCGTCCTTGAATTTGGGTATGTGCCTGCGCAGATGATGACCCTAGTTTTGAGCTGAGACTCGTGAACAAATGTTCTCAGAGTAGCTTGTGGTGTTGTCGTTGCTCAGAGCAAAGGACTCCTGACACTTCCCCTCGAGTCAAGGATCACGAGAAGAAATAACATCCTTATGTCATGGCAGCCATCCCAATAGGTTTTGTGCACCAAGAATGCTTTG
Organism: Timema cristinae; assembly: GCA_039000515.1. Lineage (NCBI taxonomy): Eukaryota > Metazoa > Arthropoda > Insecta > Phasmatodea > Timematidae > Timema > Timema cristinae. The sequence goes on along the minus strand of JBCFYV010009882.1, from coordinate 69,282,680 downwards.
ATCTTGGCAAAGACTTGGTTAGAAAATCAGCTACTTGATGCTCAGTTGATATGTGAGTCACAGTTAAAGACTTGTCCTGCAGCGTGTCCCTGACAAAATAGTAGCGGATGTCAATTTGTTTGCTCTTGGAGTGGAATATTGGGTTCTCGGCCAGTCTCAGTGAGCTTTAGTTATCAAACTAGATTGATAGATCTACCAACTCGTCAAGGCCCAATTCATGGATAAAACGTTGGATATAAATGGCCTCTTTTAACCATTCTGATAAGGCCATATACTCAGCTTCTGTAGTGGACAGAGCCACTGTACTTTGTTTCCTAGGGTCCCAAGAAATCGGTCTTCCATTGAACATGAATAGATAGCCTGTATAGGATCGTCTATCCTCAGCGCAATTACCCCAATCGGCGTCTACAAACCCTTTAAATTTTTCAGTATCTGTCCTGTAGGTTAGTCTGACATCGGGTGTCCCCTTCAGGTACCTGAGAACCCGCTTGGCTGTTTTCCAATGAATTTCCCCATAACAATTGTTGAATGGACCCAGGTAGCTGACAGCGAAATCAATGTCAGGCCGGGTTGATGTGGACAGATAAGTAAGAGCTCCTACCAGTTCACGATAAGGGAGCTTCTCGTCTTCTTCATTTGGTCCCTGACTTCCCTTCAGTTTTGCACATGGGTTGATAGGAGTACTTACTGGTTTACAGTCGGTCATGTTAAAATGAGCAAGAAGTTCCCGTACATAACCTAGCTGTTGTAAAGAGACGTACCCATCACCCTGGTCAATCTCAATGTCCAAACAACACTTCGCGTAACCAAGATCCTTTATCTCAAAATACTTATCCAACTCCAATCCTAGGTCAGCGATTGTTTTTGGATTTTTAGACGCAATTAGAATATCGTCTACGTATGTCGCTATCAATGTCATACCTTCCCCTGAACCAATTTGGAATAAAAACGGATCAGATTTTGAGGGAGAGGTGCTAAATTTCTCAAGGGTTTTATCCAGCTTGTGGTACCAACTCCTGCCCGCTTAGCGCAACCCATACAGGGACTTTTCCAAAAGGCACACTTTGTTACCTTTACTGAATTCGTTCAACATGATCCTGGCCTTGTTGCCGGTAGAGCTATTACCCTCGGACTGTATGATGCTCTTTAATACCTTCTCATAATCTTTCGGAGTCTCCATATGGATTTCTTCTTCAAGTTCACCGTTCAAGAAAGCTGTAGTGACATCAAATTGTCTGACCTTCATGCCGAATCGCGCTGCCAGTGATAACATGAGACGAATGGATCCGATTCGTGCCACGGGTACAAAATTCTCTGAAAAATTAATGCCAGGTCATTGGTTGAATCTTTGTGCTACCAATCTTGCCTTATTCTCAATCGTACCATCAGGTTATGATATTTTACGCAATACCATGTGGAACCCAATGACTATTCCTTGTTCAGGTCGATCGACAAGCTTCCATGTATTATTTTTTCGAACAGACTTCAACTCACTTATGATAGCTTGGAACCATTCTGAAGCATCAGGACCCATCATTGCCTAATTCATCGGCACTTCAGAGATGAAAGTTTGCTTGACCTCCTCGGTGATTTCAGTTTATTCAGGGACAACGGGGTGATAAATCTTCCTCGGCCTTCCCCTCAAACCTGTCCTTACAACCTTTGGTCGACCACGTCCTCTTGGTTGGTGTGGGGTTTGAGCTTCGATGATGTCGTTATCGTCATCCACTTCGCAAGGAATGTCTTGTTCATCATCCACAGAGTCGATGGGTACGAGCGGCTCTACATCAGGACCGAAACTACGAGAGTCCTGTTTTTCTCAGAGTCGTCTGAGGCTGACGTCAGATTTTCTTCCTCTTGTGGAGTATTTGGTTCGAGGTCCACGTGATGTTGATCTTGCTTTGAGCAGTCGTCTGTTGAAGTTTTCGAACCGTCAACATCAGCATCATCATTGACCTTGAGCTCGTCTTCTACGAATTTTACAGTGCGGATGATAATTATCTTCCTCTTTTCCGACTACCAAATGCGGAAGGCTTTGAATTCCTTCGAGTATCCAAGGAAAATTCCCTCTTGACCACGCTGCTTGAGTTTGCCTTTGCCAGGTTCTCGATCGAGGTAAAAGACACGTATGCCAAATACCCTCAAGTGTGAGATATTGGGTGGTTTACCGGTCCATGCCTCAAATGGTGTGAGACCGTTTAAGCTTTTGGTGGGTGAACGGTTTCGTAGGTAGTTTGAGGTGTTGATTGCCTCAGCCCAAAATAAATTTGGCAATTTGGACTCCATCAACAAACATCTGGCTGTATCGAGAAGTGTACGGTTTTTCCTTTCAGCTACACCATTCTGTTCCTGGTTATGAGGAACAGTCAGTCCTCGGGTGATCCATTGCTTCTTCAAGTATTTATCAAACTATAGGCTCGTGTACTCTCGACAGTTATCAGATTGTAAGCACTTGACTTTTATGCCCTGTTGATTTTCTACTATGGCTACGTACTCCACTGTCGCGTTGAAAACCTCAGCCTTTGACGTCAGGAACTTCACTTCACACTATCTCGTGGAGTCATCGATTAAATCGACGTAGTACTTTGCACCTCCTAGAGAACTTGTCCTCATCGGCCTACATATGTCCGTGTGGATGAGGTACAATAATGGTGTTTTCGTTCAGACCTCTTACGAAATGTGCTCCTCGACATTTTCCCCTTTGAACATACATCACAGTCTGGTTTAGTTGTTGTTTGTGTGAGTTGCACTCCGGCCACGATCTCTTTGCGTACAGCGTCTATGATGTCTCTCGTATTCGCGTGTCCGAGTCTTTTGTGTAATAATTTGAGCGAAATTCTAAACTTTTTTGAGGGGGCGATGCGTACGAGCGTCTTCTTCAAACTGGCGCACATAGTATAGATCCGAATTCTGTCAGCATGTAGTTCGACTTGTCCGTTCGAGTTCACTACTTCCGCGCATTTTTCTTTAAAAACAACATCAACGCCTCGGTCGGTAATCTTACTGACAGATAAGAGGTTAGTCCTCAGATCTGGCACGTGCGATGCGTCGGTCACTGTGACTTTTTCATGTTGCCCGATACATTGGTGGTAAACAATAATGTTTCTTTTCCGATGATTTCCGTCGACGAGTTGTTCGCGAAATTTAACGTACCGCATTTCTCGACGCTGATTTCGCGGAAATTGTCCAAATTGTGGCACAGATGAGTCGTAGCAACACTATCGAGATACCATCTATGGTATTGCACTGATATCTCGGCGGAATGAAACCACACGTTTCCAGTTTCCGATATTTTATTTGTTTTTGACAGTGTACCAATATTCAGACTTTTTGTGTCCCGGCTTTTTGCAACTGTAACATCGCAATTTATCTTTGGATTTTTGCAATTTGAAATCACCTTTGTTTTCGCCCAGTTTCCTTTTTGAATAATTTTGTTTACCACTTCTGTTTATAAACATGGCGTCCGACGTTTCACCACGTGTATTAGTTTTTTGAGCATCGTTTTCTTCGATGATCTTAGCGCGTAGGCCCTCCGGCGTTGGTAGCTCGTCACGCGACTCGAGCGTGCACTTGAAATTTTTGAATGTCGAAGGTAAACTATACAGCAACATAATCGCTAACTGATCTGGATGTATGTCAATGTCCATGTCACTTAACTTGTCGACAGTGTCGAAGAATTCGTTCAGGTAGTCACGTATGTCTCCACCGTCCGCCATCTTGTGTAAAGTCAATCTCTTCAAACGTTTTGCTTTCCGGGCCGGACCTTGGGACTGATAAATTTCTCGCAACCTCGTCCACATGGCACGTGACGTGTCACAGTTCTTTACCTGTTTAAGCTCGTTTGGAGATATTGACAAGGTTATGTACGATATTGCCTTCTGATAGTTTCTTTCCCATTCTAGCACCTTGGCGGCATTTTCGTTGTCATCACCCGGTTCCGGTTTTGCATTTGTGCCGATAACAAATTCCCACGTGTCGTTTTTCACTAGCACGGCCTGCATTTGCAGTTTCCACGTGTCTAGTTTTGATTGTTGAGCCATTCAATTCTTGCTGTGTTCCTGTTCATTGTGGCTAATGGCGGTTTCACACACGCTATGATTTGTGAGTCACAGTTCGATTTTTAATTCGTAGCTTATACTTATTTTGTTCGTGCGCCTGGGCCCATAACCTGTTAGAAATGTTATGAGGTAAATCGTAGACGTAAATGTCCGAATGAACAAATTAACACTTTACTAAACAAGACAATATAAATGAAAATAGCACACGACACTACATGACGGTATTCGAGGTAACGACCATTCAGCAAGACAAGAACACCAAAGAGGTAGGAGGTGGTGTGCGCATTCATACCGTCTATGAATGTGGGTATGCGCATGTGCAGATGACGACACTAGTTGTGAGCCGAGTCTCGTGAACAAATGTTCTCAGCGTAGTCTGTGGTGTTGTCGTTGCTCAGAGCAAAGGACTCCTGACATGATCGAACCCATGATCTTCCCAACATGAGCACTAAAATTACTCTCTCCAAAAACATAATTAATGGGCTACGTTATAACAACAACAAAATAATTAAACACAATTATAAATAGTACGGAACTCCGCATGGGCTTTCTTGCGCTATTGTTAAAAAATTGAGATATTTACTCAAAGCTTGTAATATAATATACACTAGCGAACCCGAGAACAAATTGCGCTATACATACGTAAAACATTCTTTGACTCGCGGTTTTAAATTTTATAATTCTATTTTTTAAATTAACGTATTCATTTGTATATTTGGACCAATACAAGATATTGATATTGGGTCCCCCAAGGTCAACACTTTGTATTAAAATTTTGACTTCAGGTTAAAATTTTCGGCATTTTATTAGGAGATTCACATCTTATTGGGTCGCATTGTTATTACATTTCTCTTTTATAAATTTTGAAAAATAAAATAGGTAATTATTGACTATTAAGTTTAAAATGATAGATATATTTATTTCTGTAACAGGGGTGAATCCAGGATAGGGGTATGGGGTGCGCGGGGCCCCCTTCAAGAAGTTAAACCAATTAAATCAATGTTTAAATCACTACTAGTTTTATTGTCACGTAATAGTATCTCACTAAACTAATTTCATTTTTTAAATTATTTGTAATAATATAAAATGTTTAATATACGGTAATTATTATAAATACTTAAGACAGTCACATTAAGTGTTAAAGTGGTTAAAATAGGCATTAATAAAATTACCTAAATTTAAGTTCAACTCCAGCCTTAAGTTCAGCCTTTCACCTTGTTGCACAAACCTTATTTAGGTTTTAATTTATTTTATCATTTTTATCATTACTATTTCAATGATTTATAGTAAATGAAGATCTTTAAAATAATTTATTTTTAAATAACGTGTTTTAAATAAAATCTTTGAATAATACCACACACATTAACTTGTTAGTATGGCTTAGAGGTAAAATTTCTGTTTTGAATGAGAAATAATTAGCTATACTATAGAATGGAGTTAAAGTTCTATTGTTCGAAATCTGAATAAATCCATCTCTCTTTTCTAATTGATTGAATAGCTCAAAAAACTATTTATATAATAATTGTTATAATGTTTAAACTTATTTCCCTCTTAAGAATATAAAAAATTAATAATGATTATTATTATTACTATTATTTCCTTACAATACATTTCAATACTAATCAAAAGTTTTGAGTTATACCCCTCATTAGAGGATTATTCTCAAGTTTAGCGTTACACTGAAAAAATATTTAAAGACTTACTCTCAAATTTTGAAGTATTTTTATGTCAAAATTTCTTAAGGTGCTTCCCACCCCACCACCCCTCCATGACCCGATCCGCGTCCCCCCCCCCCCCCGCCCTCACGAAAATCCTGGATTCGCCCCTGTGCTGTACAAACATTTCACCTAGATGTTAAAGGAAAAAAATTAACTTATTGCCAGACTTACTTATTTGCTTACTCTATGGCATTAGATAATTATTGTGTTTAAACTTGAGTAGTATCGCTTTACAACTAAAGCTCGCAAAATTGTATTAATATATCTGTCAATATCTCAGAAACTGTTGGTTTTATAAAAATATATATCATATAAAAGTTTTCATTTTTAATAGTACTACAATTTTGCAATGATAAGTTATTTAATATCTCAAATAGTTGCGGAGATACGGAAATTTCTGCTTCTGTAAAGTACCCTAAAATTCATTTTCATGGGCAAATGAAAATATCTAGTTTAATTATAATCTTAATCAACGCCTGGGTACGAATTTTAATCAAAATCGTTAGAGCCAATTTTGAGAAATTAGATTTTTACTCTTAGAGCTTTTTATTAAATTACTCTTAATTTTGGGGTTAAAAAGACACACAGACATATGGCATTGCAAATACCACTTTTTAGGGTTCGGGTGGTCATGAGACGTCGACATCCATCAACATTTTGGGTTAGATTTTTTTTACGGTTGCAATGGCCCAGTAAATCTCGTTTAGAACGTCCTAACCTGGTTCTTCTTCGAGGTGCTACGCGTTAAATACACCCAGACACTGGCATGATAGTTGGTTGTGCTTTCTTGTCGTGTTGCTTGGCTTTTTTTTAAGACTGAATCATGGCGTGTTCTTGCTCATTTTCTTCCATAGTTCTTGTAGTTTAGTCACCACATCTAACATGAAATCTTTCGACACTTTTGCGGGTAACTTGACCCTAGTAAATGGAGTAGTCTTCTTCCTCCCGTATATTACTTCATACGGTGTTAATTTAATGCTTGAATGTACCTGGGTGCTATATGCTGTGACTAAAAAAGGTAAATAAACGTCCCAATTATTTTGTTTCACGTTGACAAAACGTGACAGCATTCTACTAATGGTTTGATGAACTCGCTCTGTCCCAACATTACACTGTAGATGTCCTGGACTCGTATTCAACTTATTCATTTTTAACAATGTACACAACTGCGTCATCAGATCTGACAAGAAATTAGTCCTTGAGCTGATTACTCAACAACTCCAAACTTCAAAATCCATTAAGAAATTAACGCCTTAGCCACAGTTTATGCTCTCTGATCTGGTAGCGGTATCATCTCCAAGTCTCTTTAAAAGTGATCTAAAACTGTTAGACTGTACTTATTTCCATCAAACATCTTAGGCAGGGGACCAACAATGTATACTCCAATTCTCTCTAAGGGCTGGGCTCCTTCAGGTAACTCTATTATTCTGGTGTGGTCATTCCCTTCAGTGTCCTCTTCTGGCAGTTATTGCAACTAACTACATAGTTGTCTACATCTCGTCGTATCGTTGGCCACAAATATGATTCGGCTTTCCTCAAGTTGATATGTCGTTTCCCAGCATGTGCTGCTAACATGTGACCATGGTTTTCCCGCAGAATATTTTCTATCTCACTCCGAGGTAAAACTAATCTCAAACCTTGCTCAGTTTCTTTGTACAACGTTCCGTCCATTGTTGTAAATTGAGGTTGCTCCCTCCACTTTTGGCAATCTGGGTAACTCTCTTGACTCAGATTAAAACTGTCACAATTACTCGAGGTAACTACCCTTACTTTTCTGAAAACCCCATCCACATATCCATGTTAGCCTGGCCTATGCTTAACTGAATAGTCATATTCACTCAATCGTAATGTGAAACTTAGCAAACGGCTAATGGGATCTTTCAAACAAAAAAGCCATCTTAAAGCTACATGATCCTTGACTACTGTGAACATAATTATGTCCATACAAATAGGTTCTAAAATGTGTTACACCCCATACTACGCTTAGAAACTCTCGTTCTGTAACACTATAGTTGATTTCAGCTCTATTCAACTGTCGAAGCATACGCAATCGGATGTTCTACGCCTTCTATTTCTTGACTCAACACACAGCCTATAGCATAATTTGACGCATCTGTGCTCAAAATGAATGGCTTGCTAAAATCAGAACATGCTAACACTTATGAGGTAGTTAGTATATCCTGTAATTTAGACATAGCCTGCTAGGCTTCTTCAGTCCAATCAAACGTGTGATTCCTCCTTAACAGTCAGGTTAGCGGCTTTGCAAACCTAGCGTGATTCTTTGCAAACTTGCGTGATAGAAATTGCTGAAACCTAGAAATGACTGTAACTCTATGACTTTTTAGGTCAAGAAAAGTTTTTAATGGCATCGATTATTCGGGAGTCCGTCTTGACACCCTTTGAAGATATTATATGACTCAAATATTCCGTTTCACAGGTTGCGAGACGGCACTTCTCCAATGATAAAGAACATTTTGCTTTTTCCAGCCTTTCAAACACATTTTCTAAACGTACTAAATGTGACTCAAAATCCTTCAAAAACACTATGATACCATCCAAATAGGCGAGGGCTTGCAGTTGACTGAGACCTTTCAAAACAGCATCCATCAATTGTTGGAACGTAGCTAGTGCATTCTGAAACCCTCACGGGAGTCTTAGATACTTGTAGGCACTGGTTGGCTCTATAAACGATATCTTGGGTTGGTCTTCTTTCTTTATTGCTATAGCATGGAGCCACTAGTCAAATCCAAAACAGTAAAAAAAACATACATTCCCCTACTCAGTTCTATCGATAGTTTTTACTATGTTTGGCAACGGATATGCATCTAGTGTTGTGATCTTGTTTAGTGCTCTATAATCAACACAGAACCGGAACTTCTATTCTCCAGTTGATGACTTTTTACTATAACAATAGGTGATGTCCATGGTTCGTCTCTCGGCTCTCTTAGCACTATAAATCATGGAAATAGTTGTTTATCAGTCATATCCTGCACTAATGCTTGCTGACTAAACGGTATGCGGTAAGCTTTCCGAGTGGGGGTCCTGGAATTATCCATATGAATCACGTGTTCAGCGATAGGTATTGCCAGTAGATTACTTAGTTCCCTAAAAATATACTTATATTTTTCAATCTGACTCAAGTTTCTTCCACAACAGTAAGGTACTCCAATTTTTGGTAGGAATCAATATTCTTCCTAGCAGTTTTCTTGACGCACATCTTGATATTATTTCTACCCCCGTTGTTATTTACGTGGCTTCCCCTGGAACTGCGAAAGCCTCTCAATGAATAATTTTTAAACCGTTTTAAGTATAGAAAACAAGCGTTCATCTCTACCATTACAAACAGGGATTGTTAGGGAAAAATAGTTTTTACCTTTATTAGGAAATGTAGATTGTAAGTCTTTTAATTAATAACTTATACATATCAAAAGGATTAAATTGGTACATAATCTCTTTGAGTGAATTAAAAAAATTAATGAGTTAATCTTTAAAAAAATTAACGTAAATATATTTTGTCATATATCGTCGTTAATATTTTCACACGCTCTTAAATTTCATCGTCACTCATTTTATAATTGAAAAATTTTTGAAAACCATCCCAAACATTGTCGCAAATAGTGCTTTTCATAGATATAACTGATATTAGTATATCATAAATAATAATGTGTATGTTTATTATTAAATATTGTTTGACAGTAAAACGTGGGTCGTTGTTAAATGTTTCTCCAAACTGGAGTTTATTTCTCATTATTCTACTAACTTTGTAGTTCCGATTTTCTGTGACCCATGTGGAAAAACGCCAGATCTAGAGAGATCTGAGATTGGCCAGATATGGAAATCTCATATCTGAGCAGATCTGGAATATTCTTAGCTAGAAGTTATATTTGAAGCAATATAATTTTGTGTATAAATTACTTTCAATAAAGGTAAGTTTTTTAATTTAGTAGTATATTGCGTCAAAATACCTGTTTGGTTAGTACGCATGTATACTAATTATCTTAATGGGCTAGGGATGAGTAGGGTCGATTTTTGGATGACGTGTACCTGTTGTAGCATTAGCCACAAGACAGAAATATCCAAGTCAACATCAAAACTGACTTACCCAATTTCACGGACAGCGTCTGTTGTTGGCTCGGCTACACGCTAAATCATCTCATCGCTACACACATATCCGAACGTGTCAACTAACAACAGAATACTGAAGCCGCGCCAATTCAACGCTAAGTTGCAAGATTTCCTGACCAAAGATCTTCGATCGAAAAGAAGATACTTTCCGCCAGTGCCCAAGTTTTGTTTCTACTCCAGTCTAGAAGCGTGTAGAATCCCCCCCTGTTTATTTTCTTTGGTTTTCCACCCCTTGTGATCCCCTCTCTCCGTGTTCTGTGGACTGTGCAATAATCGTATAAAAGAGTGATCGTGCGAGTGGAGGGCACTCTTGGACTGGCTTTGGTAACCGCCAGGGGAAGCTAAGGCTTCGGATACTGATAATAATGTAAGCAAAATTCTTTTTCGGCACCTAATATTTTATTTCAAAATTCATTTTTGGCTTATTGGACTTTATTTATTGAACTGATTTGAGAATAGCACTTGTGACGGTGTTACTGGTATTATTTTCGTTTGAACTTAATTTTTTCTCAAACATAACAAACTTGAGATATTGAACTCTAACTAGAAAATATAACTAATGCTGTTAATAATTGTAATATTCCTTTAGGGTTTGAGATTTTTCTCAAATTTAGTGGTATTGAGTTGTTGGGCTCTAACTTGAAAATAATGCTATTTATATTTTTATCTTCAATGTTTACTTGTGAACTTAGGTGTTTGAGCGCCATCAGCGCTAGTATTGAGGTTAGTAATAGCCGCCATAATAACTTGGATTATTAATGGTAATATTTTGAATGTTGTTCATTTAAATGTGGATGGCTATACCTTATACTCATTTAACAGTTTTATGTCTAGGTAAAACTTATTTTCATTTTGTGGCAACTAAGAGATGTAAGGGTATAGATATAATGAAGTTTGATATTTATATAAGGAACGCCAATATTTCTCAGAAATTTCATTTAGGAGTTCTATACTATTCTTTCTGGCTAACAAATGCGCATCCAACTTGTAAATGTTATTTACGTAAACTAATGATTGTGGTTACTAAAACGTTTAAAGCGTTCTTCTAACCATACTATGTTAGTGTGATCTCAAAATATTAATACTTTTTTCTACCCTTTATGAGATTTTTCATATTAATTTTTGTTTACAGTTTATTTGAATATGTAATAAACAACCTATATGATGAATCTTTTCTACTTACTCCATTTTCTTTTTAACTTATTTATCCTTAGGTATAACGCTATCTATATTGTTGTCTGGAACTTGAATCTGGGGAATGTTTATATTTATATTGTTGAGGTTGACCGTGGGGACGTGTGCCGCAATCACTCCTAGTAGCATTTTCTGGTTATTGGTTTTTTTGCCCAATTTTTTATAGTCTTTACTCACTTAGCCCGATCTTTTCTTTTTTGTTATCTAACTGTTTTATTTTGTGTTTTAAACCTACCAATTAGGTTTTAGGGTTCACTGTATTCGCGTGGAGGGTAATTGGAAAACCATTACGGGAAAATATCCTTCAGTAGACCATACAGATATTCGAACCTTGATCTCCCGTTATCGGAAGTCTAGCCTATACTACAATACACACCTGTTAATTTCCAGAAATGAAAAGGCTAAGAAAATGTCAATTTTTTTTTATAAATCTAAAGAAAAAATTTACTATTTAATTTTAAGAAGTTGATGTACACTTCCTCTAGTAACAACCTGCCACAACCCTAACCCATTAGAGTAATTAGGACCTGTAGGCCTATGGGTACTATGACGTGGTGTTAATAAATACATAATATGTGAATAAAGGAATTAAAAAGATGAACACATTTTATTTCAAGTATTTTTATTGTCATGAAAATAACATGTAAATATTATCTTAATATATATAATTCTTCTGTACGTGTGTATGTCACTGAACTCCTCCTAAACGGCTGGACCTATTTTGATGAATTTTTTTGTGTGTGTTTGAGTGGGTCCATGGATGGTTTTGATTCAAAATTGAACCCGGTAGGGGGCGCTGCAATCGGGTTCTAGGATTTATTTTTATTTTTTAGGGAATTTATTTGAAGGGATTTTTTTTAAAGATTTTTTCATATCAGACCATGTAACCTCACAATTTCACTCCCCACCACCACCACCACCACCCAATATTTATAATAATGAATATAATATGAATAGTTGACCGTTAAAACCTTCTGAATAGTGAATAATTGAACTTCTGAGAATATTTCATAGTTATGTTTGTGTACCATAGGTGGCATTGATTTCGAACTCTGTGGTATTTGACGTACGCATAATTGAACTTCTGAGAATAATTCATAGTTATGTTTGTGTACCATAGGTGGCATTGATTTCGAATTCTGTGATATTTGACGTACGCATCAATACATGCGAAAGTCTTTTGCGTTGAGGCTTGAAGTTATTTTGACATTTCAATTTCTGTACGATGTGTTTAGATATTCCATGTATCACAATCGCGTGAATATTGAGTGTATTTTTCATCAAGTGTACTCAAATAGATACATTGGGAAAATGTGTAAGGTGCTGTGTTGAAGTGAATATCTTACATGATCTTCCATAAATTTAAATTACATACATGCGTATTCAATTACAAGCAATCTAACCTGCAAATTTTTATTTTAAGTGCTTATTTGTGTCGATGATTTTATAAAATTTACGGAGTGTTAAACGTCTCATCGAAAAAAAACACATGTAATCCATAAAATTCAAATATAAGTTACTTATATTTTGGTGTTGTGTGTTTATTAAAGAACAATGCCACGTCTTTGTGGACGAGGAGGAAATATTGGTCAACGTACACAGAATTCCACAAATAGTACACACCTGTCAGTTAAATGCCAACACTGCCATGCATTCAAATACAAAGGTGAATCGGCCGGTTTCTGCTGCGCGTCTGGAAAAGTTGTACTTCCACCATTGAATTCACCGCCAGAACCATTGAAAACACTATTGGCTGGAGCCACACCTCGATCAAAATTGTTTTTGCGTAAAATTCGCAAATTCAATTCTTACTTGCAAATGACATTATTTGGAGCATCAAAAATCGTTCAGAATGAAAATGGTCGCAATTTTGAATCAACGTTTAAGATTCAGGGCCAAGTATATCATCAAATAGGTTCTTTAATCTCAATGCCTGATGCCGATCCAAAATTCTGGCAAATCTAATTCATGGGCGATGAGGAGCAACAAATAAACGCACGCTGCCAGTACAACCACATCGAGCAGGAGCGAGAAATTGTGGTGACTTTGGAACAGTTTTTGCGAAATCACAAACAGTTGGTCCAGTTGTTTTATACCATTTCAAACAGACTGAAAAACGACAACTACATGATCGTCTTCAAAGCAGACAAAGTACCATTTGGAGAGCATGCGGGCCGATACAATTCACCAACCGTTAATGAAGTTGCAGTTGTTATGGTTGGCGACGCATATGAACGTCGAGATATACGGATCCAACACAGAGATAACACGGTTCACACAATTCAAGACAGTCATCGTTCTTACGACGCTTTGCAATATCCGTTGATATTTTGGGAAGGAGAAGATGGATATCATTTTAACATCAAACAAATAAATCCAGTGACAGGTACAATCTACATATTATTTACTTTTTCTTTTTCTGTAATATTAATTTATTTTTGTATTATTTATATTTTTACTTTGCAGGTGCAGAAACCAACAAGAAAGGGAGCGCGATGAACTTCTACGCATATCGGTTGATGATTCGTGCAAATGAAGACAACAACATTCTCCGATGCCGCCAGCGGTTTCATCAATACATCGTTGATATGTATGCGAAAATTGAAAGCGAGCGATTACGGCACATCAAGTATAATCAAGCAAAGCTGCGTTCTGAGGAGTACATTCATTTGCGTGATGCTATTGTCGGTAACGTCGGTAACGTTGATGGAACCACTAATAGCAACGACATCGGTACCGCATATATTCTTTCATCATCATATATTGGTAGTCCGCGTCATATGCAAGAATACATTCAAGGCGCCATGACTTTCGTGCGCGCGTACGGCCGACCATATTTGTTCATTACATTTACGTACATTAACTGGGATGAAATTAAAATTTTGTTAAATCCAGGACAAACAGCAATGCATCGCCATGATATCACTGCACGTGTCTTCAAACAAAAATTAAAATCGTTGATGAACTTGATTACACATCACTCTGTATTCGGCGAAACACGTTGCTGGCTGTATTTTGTTGAATGGCAAAAACGAAGTTTGCCACATGCACATATTTTGATTTGGTTCGTCGACAAAGTACGGTCAGAAGCAATTGATAAAATTATTTCAGCAGAAATTGAGGATAGGAATATCGATAAAGAGTTGTTTGACATTGTTACCGCTAACATGATCCATGGTCCATGCGGTGCTCTAAACATTACGGCGCCGTGCATGGACAATGGAAAATGTACGAAACGTTTCCCAAAAGCATGTATAAACGATATTGTCACTAATATCGATGGTTATCCATTGTATCGTCTTAGAGACACAGATAATGGTGGACAATCATATCAATTGCGCATGTCAAACGGTGGAATGGTTGACATTGACAATTGCTGGGTGGTTCCGTATTCACCATTGCTGTGCAAAATCTACAAAACTCACATTAACGTTGAGTTCTGCAGTTCCGTGAAGTCCATAAAATACATTTGCAAATACGTTCATAAGGGGAGCGATATGGTTGTATTTCCTGTTCAAAATGTAAATGATAACGACGAACTAATACGTTAACAAATGGGCCGATATATTAGCAGCAATGAAGCAGTTTGGTGCATTTTGAGTTTTCCCATACACGAAAAAGACCCTGCTGTTATACATTTGGCCGTGCACCTTGAAAATGGACAACGTGTTTATTTCACAGAAGAGATTGCTCTACAACGAGCATTAACTGCCCCAAAAACCACACTAACTGAGTTTTTCGAACTATGTAACCAACCAGATACTTTCGGTCGATTCGCAAAGACATTAATGTATGCTGATGTGCCACGATTTTTCACGTGGAACAAACAGTCAAAAAAGTGGGACCCATGAAAGCGAGGCCTTTCAGTCCAAGGATACGACGGAATATTTATGGGAAATACATTAGGCCGATTATACACAGTCCATCCAAAGCAAAGCGAATGCTTCTTCTTGCGTTTGTTGTTGGTTAACGTTCCCGGACCTACGTCCTTCCAATACTTGCGAAAAGTCAATGGTATTTTGTACGACAAGTAGCACGATGCGTGTCGCGAATTGCATTTGCTGGAAGATAACAACCATTGTGATCTCACACTTGCAGATGCAGTACTGAGTTCCTTTCCTCATCAAATTCGCCAATTATTCGCAATATTATTGACGACATGTTTTCCGTCGCAAGCTTCTGTTCTCTGGGATAAATATAAAGATTCCATGAGAGACGACATTCTGAATCGCATTTGGACCGCTGATCAAGATCCCAATATCGATTTTTCTCCGGAAATATATAACGAGTCGTTAATAAAGATTGAGGATATTTTCATTCTCATTTCTAATATGCCACTCATTCATTTCGGTATGCCATCGCCTAACCGCCCAGCAACAGACAACAGCGATATTCTGAGCGAACAACAGTTCGATGCGGCCTCTTTGACTACTTTCGTTGCAAATAATGAGTAACTGCTCACTGCTGAACAAAAGAACATATACGATCGAATTAATTTGTCAATTGCAGCAAAGCAAGGTGGATTCTTTTTTTTGACGCATCATGCGGCACTGGCAAAACATTCCTCATATTACTGATACTTGCACGCATTCGATCACAAAATCATATTGCGTTGGCAATTGCTTCATCAGGCATTGCAGCGACTTTGCTTGATTGATGGATGGACTGCACATTCAGCACTCAAGTTACCATTGAACGTTCACACAAATCCAGACGCAATGTGCAACATAAAGAAGCATTCCGGAATGGCAAAAGTTTTGCAATAATGCAAAATTATTATCCGGGATGAATGCACTATGGCCCACAAGCATTCACTTGAAGCACTCGATAGAACGATGAAAGATCTCAACGATAATACCATACTTTTCTGTGGCGCTCTACTACTGCTGTCCGGTGATTTTAGACAGACATTGCCTGTCATTCCACGCGCTACATATGCGGACGAAGTTATCGCATGTTTGAAACAATCATACCTATGGTGAAATGTCATTACATTACGCCTTAACATAAATATACGTGTTCAACTGCAAAACGGTCCATTGGCACTGTCATTCTCAGAACAATTGTTCAACATTGGCAATGGAAAAATTCTATTGCATGGAAATACACCATGCATAAAATTGCCAGACAATTTTTGCAACATGGTACCCACGAAAGATGCTTTGATTGAAAGCATATTTCCAGATTTGCGCCCTAATTACATTAATCATACGTGGCTACGTGAACGAGCTATTTTAGCCACAAAAAATATCGATGTTGACGCTATTAATTTCAAAATACAACAGTCATTGCCTGGCAATGAGATGTCGTTAAATCGATCGACACTGTTGTCGATCCTGACGAAGCAGTCAATTATCCTGTTGAATTTTTGAATTCACTGGATTTATCGGGAATGCCACCACATAGCTTGCGATTAAAAATTGGATCACCAATCATCTTGCTTCGGAATTTAAATTCACCTAAGCTATGCAATGGCACGCGATTGTTCATAAAAAAAACTATGACTAATGTTCTTGAAGCTACCATTTTAAACGGCAAGTTTCAAGGTGAGGTTGTTCTCCTGCCACGGATTCTAATGATACCTTCAGACTCGCCCATTCCATTCAGACGCTTGCAATTTCCAATTAGCTTGGCATTCGCAATGACTATTAATAATTCACAAGGCCAAATAATGTCCATTTGTGGGTTAGATCTAGAAAATCAGTGCTTCTCACATGACCAATTATATGTTGCGTGTTCTCGCGTTGGCAAACCATCAAGTTTGTTCATTTATACACCTTAGGGATTGGCGAAAAACATTGTTCATCAACTCGCATTTAGATAAAAACAAAACAAACTTTATTGATTTTGTCGAGCCGTTTTTTGTAACATTACAACCTTGGGTATAAGAGGGTATGAGGTTTCTATGCAGCTGACTGTACGTATCATCGAAATAGTATGTACTTCGTACAACAAGTACATACTATTTAGATGGTACGTATATAGGTAAGTTGTTCTTCTTAAGCCTGTAAAGGTTCTAGGCCCAAAACAGTATATATTTTGCACTATGAAAATAGAAACAATTAAAAAGTAATTTGATATTTGTCATATTTGAAGGTACGTCAATAAAATAAAATTAGCTGTACCCGGCATACAAATTTGTAAGCAAGCTTCGCAATTTTTTTCGATACAGCTGATATTTGTGGAGTTATGGGCGAAATTCCAAAAATTGTAGGGACAGCTATTCCATATATTATTATTTTTAATAATGGATATCATGTATGTATAAGTGTCTAGCATTTCCTATTCTAAGTAAAATTTATTAGTTTCAGAAACAGACAGACGGAATGGAAAAGCATTGCCATTAATGTGAAACAAAGTATTGTAATGTACTATTGTCTCAATATAGTTGATTTTGAGGAAAGAAAAGATGTTTTATTTTGTATGTTGTCTTGACAAACCCTGAATTTTTAATATTTGTGTAACTCACTAATTGCAGTTCATTGTGAATTTGTAAGTGTGATGATCACATAGTGTTTGTTTTATTATCGAAATCAATTATGCCACCCAAACGAAAAGCCAACGTTCGGGCAGGACAACGTCTGTCGGGTCCACTAGTGTTTTATAAAAATTGTTCTTTGGATCATATAAAATAACAAAATTAAATGTCCTGTGATAAACTATGATTCTCTTGTCCTATTTTCACAAAGCCGTGTTCCCAATTGCATTTTTATATAGAAGTCATCGTTAACTTTGAAAGCTTGAGCTGTTGCATTGACCCTAGCATATTCTGAAATAAAAAAAGGGCATACCGTTAATACCAATAATATAATTATAAGAATATTTAATTCCACTGATATAAACAATTATTTAAACTCTCTCTATTATTGTTATCATCTTTGATTAAATACCGTACGGTACTGGCGAGAAAGTGGAAAGTTATTGATCAATGCTTATTTAGGCCTAGTTTTTTTTGTCGCAATCTGTCGTTTTAAAAATTTAAATAATTAATATGTTGAAATATTGATAGATTTATTTAGTCGATATTATTTTGCTGATTCAGAGGCATTTCAGGAAATGGTTAGGAATCATATACATGGCCAAACGCTATTTTTACGTTCAGCTGTGAGTGCATTAATCAATTTTCTAAAATAGGACCAGAAGTAGGCCTACTTGTTAATAATATTCATTATGCAAGTAATAAATTGTCATGCTTTCTTCCAAAATACGTCAACCATAAATAAAAATGCTCTTATTAAAAACAAAAGCAAATCAAATACAAGGTTGCCAGCATGTCCCCAATTATTCTTGAATGTTCATGTTTGCAACACATTTTTAAAACCAATTATGAATAAACAACCCAATTGAAAAATGTAAATGAAAATTTACGAACTTGATAGTTTATTTTTTTTAAATATTGATACTAATTTGTACATTATTGTATTTTTAACTAAACTGTAGATATGAATTATTATTGTATGAATATTTTCATTCTAAACAAAAATATCACTACTAAAAATTGATAATATTTTGTTTTATTATTAATACATTTCATTTACATTTATTTAGGACTTTGAAAATTAACCCGTTAAATTAGTTATAGATAAATGCATGTAAATTTCATTTTGCAATTTTGATCCTGTATATTTTGCGCAATGTCTAAATATATATATATTTTTTTAAATCTCTAAGTTAATTTAATTCCATAACCCATGGCCATGTGGTAGATTTTGAGGGCAAACCATCCTAACGTGATCCTGTTTATTTTGTGCGATGTCCAACTAATGAAAAAAATGTATTTCTAAGTTTTATTTGGTACCGCAACTTACCACCCTTTCAGTTTGTACACTTAAGTACTTATTACACTCGTGAGATAGGAATTTGGAAGGTTGAATTTAGAGGAAGTGAACCCGCATTTGTATGGAGGGAAAATGGAAAACCATTTATGAAAAACCAACCTTAGTTCACCCGACCGAGATTTGAACTTCAATCTCCCAATCCTCGGCAGTCTAACTCAACACAAAACTAGAGCGTTAAGGTATAGTTAACTACGACACCGAGGCGGTTATATTTCTAAGATAATTTAACTACATAGCCCATGGGGTCATGTTATAGATTTTGTGGAGCAAATATACGCTAACCAGACGAAGTGACGAAAGTTTTGTGTGATAATTCTAGGTTGCATAAATTAATTTAAACCAAGTTGATAGTTGAATAAATCTTTTTTCTGCGCTCAATAATCATGCATGGTCTTAATTTAACCCCATTAATCTCAAAAATGAAAGGTGTAGGCCTATATGGGCCTATAAAAAGCAAATATCGAAATAAATTAATATCAATACAAGTAAATTATTTCCCAATAATATTCAGATTTGGGCAAGAACCGGCCAGATCTGGCCAGATTTGATTTTTATGCATGAGGAGTAAATTTCA